>CM039510.1:45671786-45841786 GCA_022432975.1 Begonia masoniana | reverse complement strand
TTTTTTTTTTTTTTTTTTTTTTTTTTTTTTTTTTTTTTTTTTTTTTTTTTTTTTTTTTTTTTTTTTTTTTTTTTTTTTTTTTTTTTTTTTTTTTTTTTTTTTTTTTTTTTTTTTTTTTTTTTTTTTTTTTTTTTTTTTTTTTTTTTTTTTTTTTTTTTTTTTTTTTTTTTTTTTTTTTTTTTTTTTTTTTTTTTTTTTTTTTTTTTTTTTTTTTTTTTTTTTTTTTTTTTTTTTTTTTTTTTTTTTTTTTTTTTTTTTTTTTTTTTTTTTTTTTTTTTTTTTTTTTTTTTTTTTTTTTTTTTTTTTTTTTTTTTTTTTTTTTTTTTTTTTTTTTTTTTTTTTTTTTTTTTTTTTTTTTTTTTTTTTTTTTTTTTTTTTTTTTTTTTTTTTTTTTTTTTTTTTTTTTTTTTTTTTTTTTTTTTTTTTTTTTTTTTTTTTTTTTTTTTTTTTTTTTTTTTTTTTTTTTTTTTTTTTTTTTTTTTTTTTTTTTTTTTTTTTTTTTTTTTTTTTTTTTTTTTTTTTTTTTTTTTTTTTTTTTTTTTTTTTTTTTTTTTTTTTTTTTTTTTTTTTTTTTTTTTTTTTTTTTTTTTTTTTTTTTTTTTTTTTTTTTTTTTTTTTTTTTTTTTTTTTTTTTTTTTTTTTTTTTTTTTTTTTTTTTTTTTTTTTTTTTTTTTTTTTTTTTTTTTTTTTTTTTTTTTTTTTTTTTTTTTTTTTTTTTTTTTTTCTTTTCCTGTAAAAAACTGCACCTACCTGTACTCTTCTTCTTCAGATTTCTGGCAATTAATGGAGGTTGGCCTCGAACAAAACATGAAAAACAGAGAAACAATCGTAACTTCATAACTTATTTCGTCATTTGCATTCTGTGCAACTTCTATTCCAACTGTAAATCCGAATTTCTATGAACTTCGAGCAAATTCGAAGCTCAAACAAGAAACATACGATAGAACGATTCATCACCACTGAGTTTGCGTCTGTTCAAACGCATTTTTCCGATCAACTAGAAAAATTACTGCATTTTTATCATAAAGCCGATCGATCGCCCCTCGGGCACAATCGATCGGGCCCGCTCTGGATTCCGACTCAAAACGACTGTAGACGCCGATCGATCGCCCCTTCGGGCGCGATGATCGAGCGGGCACATCCTGGACCGCGCGCACAGCACACCTAGCGCGCGTCCCCCCGCGCGCGCGCACGCCTAGGCGCATCCCCCGAGCGCTGCGCACGCCTAGCGCGTCTCCAGCGCCCGGCCAGCGCGCCACCCGCGCCCTCTTGCTTCTTTTTCTACCACTTTGCCATTTTTCTTCCAATTTTCACCTAATACACACTTCAAATTTCATCATCAAACTATCCATCAATAATCCAACTAAATTACTCATCTAAAAACCGAACACCCTACCTAAAACCATTAACTCCCAACACGAAACATCCGTTTCAATTTAAAACCTCAACCTACTTTAAAAACATCTAAACTCAACCAAAATTCATTCTATTTCACCAAAACATCACATTCATCAATATTCATCCAAATTCATATCAAAACAATCAACGTCTTATGTATTTCATCAACGACCATCCGTATATAGCGGAAACTATCCACAATCATCAAAATACGTCTAAATATATCAATTTATCCATCATCCAGATACCAAGCATCCTAATATGCTTTTCTATACATTTCATCAAATAATATCACTCATCAGCCCATTTCAACCCAAAATAACCCCAAATATTTAACCTATGCCCCACGGGTCAAGTGTGCATCGACTACGCCAACCGCTCCCCGAGCATCCTCCTTCAAGCTGCAGGCTCGTCTGAGGGAGGGAAATCCTCCTCACCTTGCTCTATATCACCTACACCATAGAAATAAAATGTGAGCTAGGGGCTCAGTAAGTCTACGTGAATGCTATGCATGTACAGTTCATAAATCATGCATCCTACCTTTTCGCTATTCATTTCATTTCATTTATGTCACCAGGGCTTCACTCTCAGTAGATAAAAACGGCACATCCGGCGGTTGGATAGCCCATTTCATCTACCGGGGGGGAAAACATGCTTCACCGGACAGTCATGTCTGAACCACCGCCACCGATGTGACCATCATTTCATACATTTCTTTACCTTTTCATTATGCTTTTCATTTTCATGAAAACGTGCATGAAAAATCTTTTTTATGCTTTTTAAGAAAACCATGATGCGTGGACACGTGCGATACAATAAACGACCACAAAACATAACAAGCAATAAGCGAAAACATTGCACAATTTAAACTAAACTAAATACCCGACCTATTAACCAAAACAATCAAACATTTCCAAAATCCTAAAATCAACAAATTTTTATGGTGTAGGCCAAATCTGCCAAGTAAGTCACAAAAACTTACCTCTCATCCCGTGCACACCGAGCTCCTTGGTTCGAGCTTTGTCACCTAAAGCAAACCATAGCGTTCTTTTGTCAAAACCGAGCTTAAACATAAAATTTCGAAAATTTACGAAACTCCTAACTAAAGGAAATTTCCTAAAACTCTAATAAATCTCTCTCGAGCATTTCATTGAGCAACTTTTGCTCACAAATTCTCAAACTCCATTAATGGAGGTTTCACCAACCTCCACACCCGATTTTTCAATCAAACGACAAATACACCCAAATATTTCGACTAATAAACGTTAATAAGGTAATTTCTAACGTTTTCTAACAAAATCTGACTATTTCTACGAAATTCCTACGAAACCCTAAACGCTCAAACCTCTAAAAGTCGAGAACTAAAGCCGGAAAACCATAGATTCTTACCTAGAATCACGAGGGGAAGAGAAAACGTGAAAAACCCGAGCTATTGAAGAAGAAACGGTGAAGCAAAAGAGGAAGAAACCGTGGAGGAGTCGTAGGGGAAAACGTCGCCAGAGAAGGGGAAGAAAACCCTCGGGAGAAAATGCTAAGTGTTGAGGAATATGGGGATTTTGTGTTTTAATTGAATTTGAGTGGTAAAAGACGAGTTAGCCTTTTGGTTTAATCCTCCATTTATCCTATCATTCGGCTATCGGTTCGGTTTCTCCAAAATTTTCTTATTTTACCAATAATTCTCATTTATTTCTAGGGTTCTAATAAAACTTTCCGTTCGTCAAACGGATTTATTTTACTATTTCTACGAATTAAATCTCCATAGGGTCAAAACCGGAAATTTAAGCATTATATCTCGGTTTGAATTCCTTAAATTCTCATAATTCTCCCAAAATTCATATTAATTATAAGGATTCCATTAAAACTCTCTGTTTACAAAACAGACCTCGTTCGCTATATTTACTGAAATACTCTTATATTACGAGAAATGTCAAAACTCGTAAAACTATCGTTACCTCTCCAAAAATTCTCTTATTCCTCCAGAGACTCTAATTCTTTCATAGAGTTCCAATAAAACTTTCCGTTCGTGAAACGACTTTATTTACGAAAATGTCATTGGGTGTTACAAACGGGATATGGACGTCCAGGGCAGATGAGGGGGCCTTCCAGGATGACACTCATATAGAGCAGCCTACGGCCACCACGCTTCCAGAGACTAGTAGGGCGGATGTAGTCTCTATTGCAGACAGACTCGATCGGGTCGAGGTGAGGCTGACGGAGGTGGTGGACTCCATGAAAGTGATGATGAACTACCAAAGAGATATGTTCGCCTACCAGAGAGAAACGAGGCAAATCATCTTGATTGGATGGGGGGTCATGACGATGGTGGCGAACAGATGGGGGCCGAAGACGACGGCGAAACAATGGAGGGCGATGCGGACGACTCCCAAGCTATAGAGGGCGATGATGAGGACGTCCAACCGATGTCTGACGATGATGCAGGTACATTTCAACCCATTTTTCGCTTTATTATTTTAATTATAACTATTATTTTGTAATATAACTTTCATTGCGTGCAGATAGGAGATGATCTGCCTATGAAGCGGAAGTCCAACCGGATTAAATTTTATAATTTATTTTGAGAGACACTTGTTTGATGTATTCAGGAGTTTGATGTACTTTATGTTGTTATTATTTTAGTTGAATATATTTTAGTTGGATGCACTTTAGTTTGATTTATTTTAGTTGAATGTAAATGTATAGTAGTTACATGTATTTTGGTTGGATGCATTTGATCTTTGGTGCAAAATACTGAATCTATTTGAGATGTCGAATTTGTAGGATGATACTAGCTATGGAGGAATCAAAAACAAAGAAAACTCTGCCCAATTTTATAAATGGTGGTTGAATCTTTGTAACTGCCATTTCATTTTCGTTCTTTCTAAGTTTGAAATCTTAATTTTTTCTCCAAATTAATTTATTTAGATTGATGTAAAACCCTAAATTACCGTTTTCTAAAAATTCTCATAAAATTGTTTGTTTGTTACATGAAAAATTTAAAATAATTCTCATAAAATTATTTGTTTGTTACATGAAAAATTTAAAACAATTCTCATAATAGTTATAATTAAGTGACTTGATTTATAAAGTTAAATAAAGTTATTCAAATCCAATCAACTAGAAAATCATTTAGTGAACTTGATTTATAAGAACAAAATCAATGATAGAAAATCATTAAGTGAACTTCAATTAATTTAAAATTGATTATTTACAATTGAGAAAAAATTAGAAAATTTGACAGAATTTCCTTTGTTTTTTGACTCCTCCATAGCTAGTATCATCTTGATTGAAGAGACAGTCCGTGTTAGGCAAAATTCGAGAACGGACTGTCTCTTGAAACAAGAGACCGTCCGTTCTGTGGAACGGACTCTCTGTTTTGCAAGAGACCGTTCATTCTCCGGCAAAATTCAACAGAGGACGATCATAGGACGTCCGCCGAGGTTTGTTTTGTTAATTTTTCCATACTTCAAGGTTTGGATCGTAAAAAATTTTACTTTAAGGTTTGAATAAAAAAAACCGGTTAGTTCGAGATACACCGGTAATTTCCCTTTCTAATTAGAGAGATCTATCATTCATGGTTCGATTTTCTACGCAAAAAAACCAATCCAGACTGAAGAGACTAAACTTAAATCTGACCTAAACCCATAATTGGACCAAACCTGACAAAAATCCATCCAAACACAACCCAGAAGATATATTTCAACTTTTAAACCAAATGAATACATCAAATTTCTCCTATCACCAATTGAGGTTCGTCGTTTTTCCGAAACCATGGGTTGCCTCAGTTGGGTTTGGTTCGAGTCCAAACCGGACCAAACCAAACTTTGCCTACCCCTAAATTCCATGAAAATTGAAGTCATTGTTGCCATTTTAGCTGCACAAAACCTCTTAAAAGTGCCTGGCAGAGTCGTTTAAGTGGTGGAGAAATATATGAACCCTGAGATTTATGTACAATACTACTTAAAAGTTGCAACAAAGATAAGGAATGCCAAAAAGAAAGCACTGGAAAGCCATCACCACTCAGAGAATAAGCGACCAAGGAGAAGAGAATTCAAATGAAGCTCTGAAAAACAATATAGATTTCTCAAAATCTTTGATTGCATGTGAAAGAACACTTCAAGGCAATCTTTAAAACAGCAGAACCTGCATCATCCGGTTCGAAACAGCCGTAAAAGCTCAAAATTTAATTCGAGAAAAACAACTCTACTAGAGTAACCCTTATGGTGACAGCCTCATGAATATTCAATCCTCCTCCTCGCCCTCCTTGTCAGTAATGTTAAAGTATCTCAATTCGTAAACATTCCGGTCCTTGTTGGAAGCAATTACTCGAAGCCAGTCCCTCACATTATGCTTCTTCAAGTACTTCTTGGCCAGGTACTTGAGATATCTGAAAAATTTCAATTTCTAAGGGAAAATCTCGAAATCAACTCACCAAAAAAGTGTTGCATAATAAACAGCTTATACCCGCTGATGAAAATTTAGAACTTTGAATTAAGGTTAACAAACTATGCATATCAATCATTTGAAAATAGCAATCAGAAAACTTTTCCCAATTCTTTGCTAAAAATCTATACCCTTAACTATATCCTTTTTATACCCATTGATACCTCATCTCAGCTGAATATCCTTCATAAGGGTGCCTCTTGCAACAAGCTTCCCAAATGGAAGGTAAACTTCTATTACAAAATCTGACCATTTGGAATGTATCTACAGCCTTACCTCAAAACTATCCAGTACCCCTAATTTAACAGCCCAACAAATCCTAAAGAATATGCAACTTTGCAGAAAAAAAAAAAATCAGCACAATAATTGAAACCGAAGGAGTAATGAGCACCTCTTGGAGAAGTTACTGTCCGATGTGACGGTTATCTTGCTCTTTTCACGAGTGATGGTAATCGAGTCACCTAGCGCGCCAGCCTTGCCTCCGACTTTAATCCTCTCCTGAAAGAATTTTTCAAAAGAGGCGATGTCCATAATCTTGTCCTCCACCGGCTTCCCACAGTCGATCACGAATGTTGCTCCCTTCTTCTTTCCCTTCACCCCACCTGCTGCTGCTGCTCCGCGACTCATATTCGCTCTCGGTCCTGCGTTTAATCCAATCAAATAATACTTGTCAAAGCTTCCACGCGACCGAGAGAGAGAGAGTGAGAGAACCGCAGACGTAAAATGCAGAGAAGAGCGATTTGGTTTTAGCTCCTGGCCGGAGGAGAAGAAGACTAGGGTTACTAGGCTTTAAGCAGAATATAACGACGTCGTTTGGTTGTAGACAATAATATAAATAAAAATCTAATTTGGTTACGACGTCGTTTCATTCCTCAATTCCTAGCTATCTTCTGGTCTTGGTCGAACAAAGCCAGGGAGACGGGGTTTCTGGTGATGAGGGATGGAGGAGGAGCTTAACGACGCCATTCCGTGCTCCTCTATCGCCGTCGAATCCATCATTCGAGTCGGAACGGTAAAATTAATCCATTCTTTTTATCTCTTAAGGAATACTCCTATTGTTTCCCGGCAGACCCTCTTCTAACTCTATAAAAATTTCACTTTCAGGCGGGTGCAATCTGGGGATTGTGTATTGGGCCATATAATGCTCGTAAACAAGGTAATTCTTACTCTACTCATCAAATTTTCTTCTTTTTTCCTCCTTTTCGCTTGCTGATTTCTGAGATACCCACTTCCGTCTATTGGATTTACATGTTTAACTTTAATTTCTCCCTCTTTATTTTAGGCCTGGCCGGCATAGCTCAAGCTTCTTTCGTGGTACACGATAAATTTGGTGTTGAAATTGACGGGTGATTCTTGGAGAAGATGATTGATTCATCAGAAATTGGGATTGTTTTTCTGTTGTATGAGGCAGTAATGTGTTTCTCTTTTATGTGCAGGCAAAATCAGTCGGAAATCTCGGGTTTCGATGCGGTAATGGTCCAATGGGTTGATCATAGCTTTTAGTTTTTGCCTTTGCTGCTCCGATCCAAGTGATTTCGAGCAATTCTCACGTTGTTTATTTCTCATGTCGTTTATTGAGTTGCTAAGTTGTCAAAGTTTCGTTTTTCAGGACTTGTTGCTGGAGTTTTTAGCATTACTCGCTGCGGGACTCAAAGGTATCGAAAACAGAATGATTGGGTTAGTGATACATGACTCATTTTGCTCATTAATTTTGTTTGAATTTTTCAAGATGAAACTTTTATTGACTGGATATATATACTGCTATTATTTCTATTTGCAAGTGTGTGAGCAATCCTGAAGAGACAAGAGTCATGTTTTTGTCTTCCCTCAAAACCCTCCATCTTCGATTGTATTTTTGTACGAAATCTAGTAGATAAAATCTAATTTCCTTCAGCAGCTTTGAGCAATTTGAAATAGCTTCATGGTTGAGGAAGATCTGAAACCGAGAAGAAGAATCTCAGACAAAGTTGACGTAGAAATCCTGCGAAATTAACCACGAAAACCAATAGATTCAAGATACGTATAATATTCACCGAACCATCGATAGTTCTTAGGGACAACAAATAAAATCGGAGGATCCCGAATGGCTATCGTTTTATGTCTCTTTTGCAATTAGCGATGGTGGCAATGTTCTGTAGATGAAGATCTCTATCAAATGCTCTGAGAATAGCATCTTATTTCTCTATAAACCTTAATTTCATCATGTTTCATTTTAAACTTGAAATATGGTTGTCTCCGGAATTTACATTCATGTATAACTTCGGAAGCAACTTCTGTGAAAAGAAAATGTTAGCTTAACACAGAAACTGCTAGATGATCTGCTAAATAGCTAAAGCTCATTTGTTTTCTTCATAAAGGTGAACGGATTGGTAGCCGGAGCTGTCGCCGGAGCTGCAATTGCCGCAAGAACAAGAAGCTGGACTCAGGTGGTCGGGATAGCTGGTCTCGTATCAGCTTTCAGTGCAGTCGCCGATTATTCTCGATCTCTTTAAACCACGAGGTTCACAATCTGTAGGAAACTCTCTCATCGGAAATGTGGTTACTCTGTTCTTGTTCATGAGATTGGTTTCATTTGAATAGAAATTGCAGAAGCTTCAATGGAATTACCCATCATTTTCTTCATTTTGATGAATTTTGTTAAAAACTCATTTCAAAAACTGTTTTTCCATGAAAGAGTTTTTTCCTTGTAAGAAAGCTCAACAGCCAACAGGATCCAATGATGTTAGGTTATCTGTTTGAGGGTTGACTCCACTATTATCTAACTAATTTCTGCCGAACCAGCTAACCTAAAAGCATTCAAGACAATGAAACTCAGTCAACTAACTTTTTATATTGACTGAATTCTCGTCTAACTTCGGCAAAACTCGGAAGGTCGCCGGAAAGTACATTCACGGTTCACCGGTTGCCGGAAAATGCATTCACGGCTCACCAAAAGGGGGAGGGTCTTTATTTCTAACAACCATTTTCTGGTCTGTGTTAGGTGAAATAGTTACGTCCTCCATTTTTGTTATTGATGAACTCAGAATTTAAAGCTAACCTCACAAAACTACCGAAGACGGGGGAGAAAAGGAAAGCAAAAGCAGCAGTCGATAGCCATGAATCTCGTTGGAGCTCTTAAAGTTGCAGTATTTATGAATGTAAAGCTAAGCATATAAATACAAACCGATGGGTGTCGTCTGTGTTTTCAGAATAAAGTATTATCATGGTTGATGATGGGCTATTTCAGATGACACCTCATATCGTTTGGGAAGTCTCAAATCTGAAAAAGAATCCCTACCCATACGAGAAAATATATATTAGAGTCTCTCTCTCTCTCTCTCTTTGATGGGTTTTTTCTGATAGGGGAGGGATGAAAATTATGTCCTTGACCGCCATTATTCATCAACCACTTGTTATATTTGTCTTCCAAGAGTTAATATCAGATCCATAACTCTCTCTCTCATTCCCGTAATGAAATCGAAGACGACGTGATTGTGGTTTCTCGAGAGAGCTCGTCTTTTTCTGTATTTCAATGGAGGTGGAGTATCAAGAGGTAAGGATGGCATTTTCTGATTTCATTATTCACCCTTCGTCTTCGTCTTCTTCTCTGCGGATGGGGTGTGTTTTGTTGCAGACAATGCAGGGCTTTTGGTTTTTGCTAATGGGATTTGTTTTTAATGGGTGGAATGATGATAGGATTATATAAGAAATTCAAGAGGAGTTCAGCTATTTACTTGCAGATGGCTACCTTTTTCTTCTCCCAAAGCCCTTGTTTTTCTCTGCCATGGTTCTCTTCTTCTCCCTCTCCCTCTCTCCCTCCCCCTCTCTCTCCCTCTCTATCTAGTTTGATTATTAAATGTTTCATTGATGGTGGGTTTTAGGATATGGCATGGAATGCAGCGGTTTCATGAGAGGTAATCACCTCTCTCTCTCTCTCTCTCTCTCTCTCTCTCTCTCTCTGTTCCCCATCTCTGAGAAGCTTCATCGTCGTTAATGGCGAAGTACAAAATCTTAAACTAAATCTCCTCCATGGATCAAAATCATAACCAGTGTCAGAGAAAGAAACCAGACATTGAATCTGTTTCTCCTCTCAAAAATTATTTCTTTTTTTATGAATTAGGCGAGTCTTTTTGGGGCCATCTTTTCTGAGAATCCCAACATTACTTGTATTTATTATGGGTTGGAGTGGAGATAAGTCGTAAGAGGATGGCAACCATTATTCCATTACATGTTTCTCCAAACACGTCCTTTTTTTCTGTTCTTCAACTTCTACCTACAAACTTACCTTTCATCTCCTTCATTTCTTCTCTTTTGTGCTTGTGAATTAAACAATTATGGTTCTGGAATTTATAATGTAAACTAGGGTAGAGTGTAAGTACTCTAGCGCTTTAAGATGTTAGTTACATGAACATTGTTGTCAATCTCGACCTGAGATCAAAATCATCGGAAAAAAGGTTGACAAAATTTGCAATCAGATTAAAACACTTGATTAAATGAGTAACATGGTATACACGCGTTAATGAAACTGCCGTTCTTCGTCTTCCTCAGGTGAAACTGCCGTTCTTCGTCTTCCTCAGGTGAAACTGCCGTTCTTCGTCTTCCTCAGGTGAAACTGCCGTTCTTCGTCTTCCTCAGGTGAAACTGCCGTTCTTCGTCTTCCTCAGGTGAAACTGCCGTTCTTCGTCTTCCTCAGGTGAAACTGCCGTTCTTCGTCTTCCTCAGGTGAAACTGCCGTTCTTCGTCTTCCTCAGGTGAAACTGCCGTTCTTCGTCTTCCTCAGGTGAAACTGCCGTTCTTCGTCTTCCTCAGGTGAAACTGCCGTTCTTCGTCTTCCTCAGGTGAAACTGCCGTTCTTCGTCTTCCTCAGGTGAAACTGCCGTTCTTCGTCTTCCTCAGGTGAAACTGCCGTTCTTCGTCTTCCTCAGGTGAAACTGCCGTTCTTCGTCTTCCTCAGGTGAAACTGCCGTTCTTCGTCTTCCTCAGGTGAAACTGCCGTTCTTCGTCTTCCTCAGGTGAAACTGCCGTTCTTCGTCTTCCTCAGGTGAAACTGCCGTTCTTCGTCTTCCTCAGGTGAAACTGCCGTTCTTCGTCTTCCTCAGGTGAAACTGCCGTTCTTCGTCTTCCTCAGGTGAAACTGCCGTTCTTCGTCTTCCTCAGGTGAAACTGCCGTTCTTCGTCTTCCTCAGGTGAAACTGCCGTTCTTCGTCTTCCTCAGGTGAAACTGCCGTTCTTCGTCTTCCTCAGGTGAAACTGCCGTTCTTCGTCTTCCTCAGGTGAAACTGCCGTTCTTCGTCTTCCTCAGGTGAAACTGCCGTTCTTCGTCTTCCTCAGGTGAAACTGCCGTTCTTCGTCTTCCTCAGGTGAAACTGCCGTTCTTCGTCTTCCTCAGGTGAAACTGCCGTTCTTCGTCTTCCTCAGGTGAAACTGCCGTTCTTCGTCTTCCTCAGGTGAAACTGCCGTTCTTCGTCTTCCTCAGGTGAAACTGCCGTTCTTCGTCTTCCTCAGGTGAAACTGCCGTTCTTCGTCTTCCTCAGGTGAAACTGCCGTTCTTCGTCTTCCTCAGGTGAAACTGCCGTTCTTCGTCTTCCTCAGGTGAAACTGCCGTTCTTCGTCTTCCTCAGGTGAAACTGCCGTTCTTCGTCTTCCTCAGGTGAAACTGCCGTTCTTCGTCTTCCTCAGGTGAAACTGCCGTTCTTCGTCTTCCTCAGGTGAAACTGCCGTTCTTCGTCTTCCTCAGGTGAAACTGCCGTTCTTCGTCTTCCTCAGGTGAAACTGCCGTTCTTCGTCTTCCTCAGGTGAAACTGCCGTTCTTCGTCTTCCTCAGGTGAAACTGCCGTTCTTCGTCTTCCTCAGGTGAAACTGCCGTTCTTCGTCTTCCTCAGGTGAAACTGCCGTTCTTCGTCTTCCTCAGGTGAAACTGCCGTTCTTCGTCTTCCTCAGGTGAAACTGCCGTTCTTCGTCTTCCTCAGGTGAAACTGCCGTTCTTCGTCTTCCTCAGGTGAAACTGCCGTTCTTCGTCTTATTAAAACACTTGATTAAATGAGTAACATGGTATACACGCGTTAAATTTAACGTATAAATGATTAAACGTTATGATCTAAATTACATATTTTCTACGAAATAGATCAAAAATATAAATCTCATTTTTGTTTTGATTGTTAGGATGTGGAAATAAGCTGGCTTCGGCAGGATATGCAGTGTTCGGGATCGACTACGAAGGCCACGGCCGGTCCCGAGGGGCTCGATGTTACATCAAGAAGTTTGAAAATATCATCAACGATTGCTACGATTTCTTCAAGTCTATTTGTGGTATGATACATTTCATATGAAGTGAAGTTGTTTGTGTTGAGAAGAGTCATTATTGAAGTTGATTTTACTTGACAATGGTGTTCATCAGACGGGGAAGAGTACAGAGAGAAAAGCAGGTTTCTGTATGGAGAGTCCATGGGCGGGGCAGTTGCCCTTCTTCTTCACAAAAAATGGCCCTCCTTCTGGAACGGGGCTGTTCTTGTTGCTCCGATGTGCAAGGTAACAATGGCTTCTGTAAAAATTCTTTTCTTCTTGAGATGAACAAATAGACCCAGTTTTGGAAAATCGTAGATTTCAGAGAAGGTGAAGCCGCATCCATTGGTAGTGAATTTATTGACGAGAGTGGAAGAGATAGTGCCGAAATGGAAGATAGTGCCGACGAAGGATGTTATTGATTCGGCGTTTAAGGATCCGATCAAGCGGGAAGAGGTAAAAGCGGAGCTGTTTATGATGAAATCATTTGCAGAAATTTTAAAATGTTTTTCATCTTCTTGGAAAATGGGATTTGCAGATAAGGAACAACAAATTGATATATCAAGACAAACCCCGGCTGAAAACTGCGCTGGAAATGCTCAGAACTAGCATCAGCCTCGAGCACAGTCTGCACCGGGTTGAATTTCTGGAAAACGATGAACTTCTAGTAATATTATTGTTCATTTTGAAGTCGGGTTTTTCGTAAATGGGTTCTTCGTCTTCCTCAGGTGAAACTGCCGTTCTTCGTCTTACATGGGGAAGCCGATATAGTGACAGACCCAGAAGTGAGCAGAGCGCTGTACGAGAAAGCAAGCTCAGAAGACAAAACGATGCGTTTGTACCCTGGAATGTGGCACGGATTGACCTCGGGAGAGCCGGACGACAACATCGAGATCGTCTTCTCCGACATCATCGCTTGGCTCGACAAGCGCGCCGGAGAGGGAGTTTTAGAGCTGGTGGAACATGGTCGTCCGTTTCAGAACGGGGACGATGCTGGGTCGGCGCCGCCGCCCGTTGTCGGAGGAAAGGAGCGGACGGTGAGTCGCGCGAGCTATTTCTGTGGGTTGAAAGGGCGGACGCTCCATCACTCAGCAATGTAGTCTGGTTTTCTGTTCCAACTACTTCGTGCTTGAGTTGTCGACAGTGGCGAATCAACGGCGGAAACGAATAAAGAAGACGATCTGACTGGACATAATCCCAACTCCAAATTCACAATAATCATTTTTCTTAGAAAATAAGGAACTAAATCCTACGTCAAACTATTCTCAGAGTCACCATCGATTGTCCAGTTTGGTCTGTTCATGGCTGGTTCTAAAAACAAGCAACGATGTTCAGGCTTAATTATCTTCGATCTTGAGAGAAATTTGGCGTGTCGGTTACCTGTTCGACTGAAATTCAATCTAGTTAAAGCGATTTCTCCCTGGTTGGCAACCTATTTTCTACCTTCCAAGCTTTTTAATGGAGTTTTTCAATCGTCCAAATAAGAAACTTACTGTCTATTAAGATTTGTGAAGAAAAATAATAACCCAGATTACAACGATGGACGGTAATATGAAGAAAGATAGAAAGAAAGAAACAGCTGAGGAGACTCTCCAGAGCCAGTCTCAGCTATTTGCCAAAAAGAAATCCTTGAACCTATTCCAAGTTTAACAATGCTTACACTACGTATCTTTCTTTTTTCTCTCTCGATTTTTGCTCTCGAATTGTGTAGTACCTAGCCGATATGGTCTCAAATTAGTGCGAGTTCGAAGAACTGCTTTCCTTGTGATCCCCGAAAATGCGTTGCCGGAAATCGGAGACCATGAGAGGAAGTCCGTTGCGTAGAGACACCTTTGGCTCCCACCCCAGCAATTCTTTTGCCTTTGTAATATCGGGCTTCCTCTTGTGCGGGTCGTCCTCAGTGTTCTCCCTGTACTCGATCTTTGCATCCGGGTCTATCGTCTCCTGCACGACCTGCACGTTGCTCGCCGCGCTCAGATCATATGCCCCGTCGATTTTCGATCGCAAAAAATGATCGTAACGAATTGATTTGTGAAATTTTTTTTTTTCCATACCTTTGCAAGTTCAAGCATGGTGAATTCACCAGGGTTCCCTAGGTTGAATGGTCCCACATGTTCTCCTTCCATCAATCTCATCAGACCCTCCACCTATTCCAATCAAAATGTATCAATTATGTCTACGATACAATCTTAGTACAGCATTACTTAGTACAACGTAATTTGGACTCGATTCAAAGCAGACTATAAAAATCCCGTTCTTACCAGATCAGAAACGTATTGGAAACTCCTGGTCTGCTTCCCATCACCATAGACAGTCAAAGGCTCCTTCCTCAATGCCTGCATTATTATTATATTTTTGTCATAATTTAAATTAAATGTCACGTTATTGTTCAAAAGTATGGTCGTGGTAAATAATATAAGGTCCTACCTGTGCCACAAAGTTGCTCACAACGCGACCATCATCTATGCACATCCGGGGTCCGTAAGTGTTGAAAATTCTAGCAATCCTAACCTGTATTTTTTTAAATAATTGATAATTAATTAATCATATTAAATTTTAAAGTATTGGGTTTTATTATTTCAAACCTCAACTTCTGCTCCCCTGTGATAGTCCATGGTCAACGTTTCAGCGGTGCGTTTCCCCTCGTCGTAGCAACTTCGGACACCTGTCACCCATTTTCAGACCGTCAGAAAAATGAAAAGCCGAACTCTTTCGTTCGAACGTTGGCTCGTAACGTTCGAACGGATTCTCTACCATCGAAGGACGTGATACCAAGTTAAGAAAGCTAAATTTGCAGTGGCAGCCTCAGCCTCTTCATTGACATCTGTCAATTTGCAGCGGCAGCCTCTTTAGTTTTAGGTTTTCTGATGCACTGAGGCTGAGACTCGATCTGGACCGTCGAGTTCATGGACCCCGCAACGAACCTCACGTGGGTCCCGCAATGGGTCCACGTGGAATGGCGCCCTCGCGAAAGACAAACCGCGCAACTCGGTCGGGGAGGAGACCAAGTCTCAGATTCAGGTTGGCTTTCCCTCGTTAACATGGGCCGTTTCCGCCGGCGATCCAGAAAAGCCGACGACGAGGAAACGGAAACGAGAAAGAGATGAATTATAACGACGTACCGATAGGATTGACGTTGCCCCAGTAAGTCTCGACTTGAGGGTGTTGGAGAGGATCGCCGTAGACTTCGCTGGTGCTGGTCAGGAGAAACCGAGCTCCGACCCGCTTGGCTAGCCCTAGCATGTTCAGAGTCCCCACCACATTTGTCTTGTGGAATTCGAATCAGAATCAAGGAAACAATTACAGATAAAGCAGGATGAAACAAAAACAGAGATAAATTATGGATGAAGTTTGAAGAATTTAATCGATTTGCATGAAGGATATAATTGTCTTGACTGGGTTGAATTTGTAGTGCACAGGGGAAGCAGGGCAAGCAAGGTGGTAGATCTGGTCGACCTCCAGAAGCAGCGGCTCTACGACATCGTGTCGGATGAGCTCGAACCTCGGATTTCCGAAATGATGCATCACGTTCTCTTTCCGGCCGGTGAAGAAATTATCGACCACAATCACGCTGTCGCCCCGATCAATCAGACGGTCGACGAGGTGCGACCCAACGAATCCGGCTCCGCCAGTGACGACGATTCGCAGACCCTTTCGTTTCAGGCCAAGCGGAACTTTTCCGCCCGAATTCATCATTGAAAACCCGAGCCGGTGATCGAACAAGGGCTTGTGAGACCATCTCGTCGAGACGTCTGCCGTGAAAGAATCAAGGATCGCAACGTTGCTTTCCCGGTGAACAGGACCGGCGGAAGAAGGGAGGAGAGCGAAAATTAAAGAGGCGATCGCAATGCCGAGGAACACAAAAAGCAGCCGCTGCTCCCGGAGCATGTAGCGAATCGGCCGAGATAAAGACAACCATGGCTTCAGAGGTTTCGGAGTGTACATATCGGAAACCGGCGGGTTATCTTCGTGCCCTCTGAAAATCAACTCCGACCCCATCTCCGAAAAGCGAAAAAAAAAACCCAGAGATTTGAAGAGAAGAAATCGAGACGATGAACAAAGAATTGAGGTAGGCGTGAAAGCGTATTAGTAAAGAGAGCGAGTCAAAAAAATAACTCGGTGGGAACTCAACTCAGCCAATCCCCAGGCGATGTGGTTCGGAAGACGAGCCAGAATGGCCATATAAACACAGTAAGACCCTAAAACAAGGCTTGGTTTATGAAAGAATTACAGAAATACCTTTGAAAAGTAAACAGCTGTGATTAGGTGAGTCATGGAATCCAAATTTTGGCCCCGTTAACTAATTACACATCTCTATTTATTCGTATTTTCATTTCTAAGTCGGCTTATTTGACTTTTAAATTCTCTTATTTAATAATTTCTCAAAAATATTTAATTAAAATAATATTCCTATCATAAATAATTTTCGAAAAGGGTATTTCGGACATTTCGAATGAATGCTCATTCTAATAAGTTTGTGTGCGCGCGTGTCAACTTAGTTTCTGTACCAGAGTTGCATTAACTGATGCGTCAGAAAATAATAAATATTATTTTTATTTAATTTTTACTGAAGATTTATTTATTATTTATCTACTATATAAAAAAATAAATATCTTAGGATCCGCCCAAAAAATCAAGAGTTGGGCAGCCACTTTATGTCTAAATTAGGTTTCATTTAAGCATTTGGCACTCAATAATAACTTCTACTACTTATATTATTATTTCAATTAATATAAGTCATCTTTCTTACGTTTTAATTCTAATACGATTCTTAGGACCAAAGTTATCCACTCCTTTCCGAGACCCTTCCTTAGTTAAGTATGCATTTATTGATAATTGTTTTTGTCCTATATCACCTATTGGATGGGCCTACACTTTGTATATATGTGAGGGAAATTTCCTCTTCCCTCGAGCTAGCTTTTGTGGGATGAGTTCTACCCCCTCACATATATTAACATGGTATCAAAGTTAAGGGTGGGCACGGTACGGTCCGATCCTGGTTCCCGCTTGTAACCGGACCGGACCGCAATATTCGGGATTTTAAATT
Source organism: Begonia masoniana (assembly GCA_022432975.1). Lineage (NCBI taxonomy): Eukaryota > Viridiplantae > Streptophyta > Magnoliopsida > Cucurbitales > Begoniaceae > Begonia > Begonia masoniana. The sequence goes on along the minus strand of CM039510.1, from coordinate 45,824,640 downwards.
CTAGAACCGGTACCCGTTCTCCCATCTGATTTTTTATTTATTTTTTTTTAAATATTTAAACAATAAAACAAAACTAAAGCTTAAAAGTGAAAAATTTCATCCATATTAGAATTTTTCAACGCCGAAGCTAACCCTCGCCGCGATGAAATCAGAGAGAATAAAGGAAAATCGAGGATGTCAATCAAAATAAAACAAAACAGAATAATGGAGGCAAAAACGCTCAAAGGAAACGAAAAACAACGAATGAAAAAACAAGACCAAGGAAAAAAAATTGAAGCATGCAAACGAGAAGAAAACCAGAAGAAAACCAGAATATAAGGAGTGTAACCTGATAAATGATAAATCCAAGGTTTATGAGTTGGAATCGATTCGCTATCTCACAACGGAAGTCGGAATCGCTATTCGATTTCACGATTCGTGGCTGAAGTCCGAAGTTCTTCATTAGATTTTAGGGCATCCGACCCATGGGTCGCTGGATCAGATAATCATTTTCCAACCTGACCCATGGGTCGGTACTCCCACGGTCCGAGAAGTTCGGGCCGGTTCCCGGACCTAGGAACAGTGGATTGTACTGCCGGTTCCGATTCCAAAAGTTTTAGAACCGGAACCGATTCACAGCCCTCTTGGAACCACCCAATAACCGCCCTGGAACCGCGGTCTGGTCCGGTCCGCCGGTTCTGCCCACCCCTAATCAGAGCTAGACGATAGTGAAAATTGGACCCGGTTTGGGCACGCTATGCATGAGGGCGGGTATTGATAATTGTGTTTGTCATACATCGCCTATTGGATGGGCCTGCGCTTTATATATATGTGAGGGGGATTCCCTCTCCTCTCGAACTAGCTTTTGTAGGATGAGTTCTATCCCCTTACATATATGATATATTAACAGCATTAACAACATGATCAATTTTAATGTACGTGTAAGTATATATAGTTTCTTAATATATGGTTAAGTCACATTTATTGTGTCTTCTAGCTTTGAAGGAAAGAGATGTGGGGTAGTAAGGTGATTTCTATTGTCAAAAAAATTTGTAAATTATTTATTCAGGTAGATCGAATGATATTCCGATGTGTCGTAAAATAAGTCGATTTTTTTGGGTATTATCGCATATTATGTCGTTGCGTCTCACCCGAACTTAAATTGGTAAGATTTAATTTGTATATGATAGCAATATAAATAAAACAATTTTGTTTTTTTTTTTAATAAAATGGTAATGCAATTTGGTGGCAACTTTAAGTAATATCCAAGCTTCTAACATGCAAAAATATGATATTATTAGTTAATTGATTGTTAGTAATATTATTAATTATTTCATAACGTGAATAAAGTCAAAATGGTTTTCATTATCTAATCCATTTTTTTAGTTATTAAATTTTTATTCTAAATTAAATTATTATTTTTTTAAAAAGGCATGTCTTTTTTTCTATTTTAATATCTAAATACAATTTGATTTTTAGAATTATCCAAATTAAAATGATATGTAGAACTAAGATACAATAATATTATGTATACTCTCTTAATATACTTGTTGACGTGATAAATAATGATTTGTGCTATTAACGTGTAATTAATGTAATAAATTATAAATAATTAATTTATTACATTAGTTGTACTATTATTATTTGACACATCAGTAAGTATATTTAAATAATATGATAATTATCGATTTGAATCTTGTACTATACACTTTATTTTAGTTAGCTCCATGTACTAAAGAAACAGGCAAACCAAATCTTGTACTTTGATTCTGTTATCAGTTTTGATCTTTCATCAACAATTTCGTTCAACCCTTATTTAAAAAATTACCAAACAATATTGGATTTACTTTAAATTTTTACCATATATTCATACTTAATGAGAAGATACTCTGAAAATTTTCATGATTTTTTAACATATGTACGATTTATTATAATTTTTTTTAGTAACTTAGAAAATATTATAATAAATCATACAAGATTTAGAAAATCACAAAAAAAAAAAAAAAATTATTATCTACCAATGATTTGGTGAAATGTGAAAAAATGTTCAAATAAATCTAATATATTTTGATATTTTTTTAAAATTAATATCAGTTTCTTCTTTATTTTATAAATTAATTTTTAAACAAATATCAAAAGATATTGGATTTATTTGAAATTTTTTTCACATGTTCACTCTATCATGGGTAGATAATAAAAATATTTTTGTGATTTTCTAAAACTTGTATGGTTTATTATAATATTTGAAATTTTTTTCACATGTTCACTCTATCATGGGTAGATAATAAAAATATTTTTGTGATTTTCTAAAACTTATATGGTTTATTATAATATTTTTATAAATTACTAAAATAAAATTACAATAAATCGTACACGTGTTAAACAATCACGAAAATTTTCAAGTTATCTTCTCATTAAGTAGTGAACATGTGGTGAAAATTTCAAGTGAATTAAATATCGTTTGATAATTTTTTAAATGAGTATTTAACGAAATTGTTGATGGAAGGTCAAAACTGATATTATAATCAAAGTACAGTATTTGGTTTGCCGATTTTTTTAGTACAGGGGGCTAACTGAAATAAAGTGTATAGTACATAATTCAAATCGATAATTACCCTAAATAATAAAAAGAGAGAGCATAACTAATGATTGAGTGAGAAATGTTCATATTTGGTTGGGATTAATTATTACAAATCGACAATAATTAGGAGAAATCTGATTGGTTAAGTGCGGGGCCCAGCAGATGAATGTTGACTTTTCTCCATAAACGTGGTACCTGTTTATTCCCACGTTCTCTTATCAATAATGTATTATTAGTTACCAAACATTAACAACCTATTATTTTCGGGATTTTGAGAAAATAACAACTTTATTAATTTTCTCATACGATATTGAGAAAATATCATTATGGCAATTGGCAAGTGATATGTCCCACAAACAAGGCCGACAACCTGTCTCGTGCTGTTGTTCTAATCTCAAGTGCATTCTTTGTTTTCTACTCAAAACAAAGTAACCATGTTCGCCCACAAGAAAATTAAATACTCATATGAATCTTTCAATCAATCCACAATTGGGTTGTATATCCATGCCAAATTTCTATCTCTGCCGGTAAATTTGTACTTTAATTTCATATTCTGACGTAATATTGAAGTCTCTTGCACTTACTGATGCGTAAAATTTATTCTTGAGATTGAACTTCAATTCATCGATTTTATATATGGAGATTTTTAACTCTTTCACTCTCGCGATAAAGTTTGAAATCGAGTTCGAAATCGTCGAATGAGTTAAAAATCAAGATAAAATATATTGTTAAATGGAAAACATTGTATACACGTACTAAATTTAACGAATAAATTCATGACACAGTTTAAATTGTTGATGTCTGAAAGATTAAGATTTGATTTACCCAAAACAATAATTTCAAGATATAACCGTAAATAAATCCAAATGTTAAAATCTAAATTTGTACTGTCTCTAAAACGAAAGATATAAATAGTATCGAAGTTCGATTGGCCGGGATGGCAAACAAAAGTCCAACCATGTCTCAATATTGGGGCTAACCCAACTGAATGGGTTTTTAATAGATTTATTTTGCAAATTCTAAATTTAAAAATACAAAAAAATTGACACTCAAACTATGAGCATTGACTTAATTAGGGAAAAGTCAAACTCATGTTCTTATTTAATCGTCATCAATGCCCTAAACCCACATCCTAAGTACAATTAAACCAATGATTAAGGAAAGTTCTTGTCTAATTACTTAAAAACCCGTGTCAGCAAACCTATTAACAAGAGCAAGAGCATTACTAGTCATGTAATAAACATTCATAACTCGATCTCTAACTGAACTCACTTGTCGGCCATTTTCGCCCTCGAAGCCATCCAGACAGGTGTCTTCGTTGGTCAGAGCTGCGCTCATCCAAGTCACCAAATCGCCCATTTGATCGACGAACGCGCTCTTGCTCATCTGTCTCAGCTCCGCGAGTGAGTTGTGAAGCTCGTCAATGGCGTTGTCGAAGCACTCTATGCAGTCGGACAGCGCCGCCGCGTTCCTCCTGCTCATTTGCCCGTTCATTTTCACCTCTGCGAGAAACTCGGCCACTCTTTCTGTTTCGTTCAGAGTCACGGAAACTCCGGCTCTCGCCCATAAACTCGGGTTTCTCTTAGTGTTCGAGTATGATGAGAGAGAGTGGACGCAGAGATCTGGATATTTAGTCACCCTACAGGCATCTTTTACGTACTCCCCGCCATTGGTTTCTTCTGCTGAAGCTTTTGTAAGATCTGAAACTGTAATCCACGCGAGGCAGAAGATGAGGGTGCAGTGGCGGATTTTCATGGGGGAGGTGAGAAGATTGAGCACCGTCTTGGCTTTGAGAAGCGTTGATGAGTGCTTTTCGAGATGGATTTATAAAAGAGAGCTTCATGGCTTCTCGCCATGGCAGATGTTTCGAAAAAGGTTGGAGCTTTTTTGCAGATATGGAGTGTAATAATGAAGGGGAGGGAAAGGAAACTATGAAGGTGAAATACACGTGAATTGGTAGTTGAGTTCGATTCATGAAATTGAGATCAACAAAATCTACTTCACTAAGTAGCTATTTACAAACTACGACATCTCATTAGCCCTAAGCCAACAGTGCCCAAATGTAACACAATTGTGAGCGTTTAACTCGTATAAAACGATGAAATAGAATTATTTCGTCACATGTTACAACCCGTTAACTCGATCTTAAAACAGTTCAAACTTTGACAAAAAGTGAACAATACTATGATGCTAATACTAAAACTCGACAATGAACATCTATTGTGGTTGACACTCGAAAAGAAAAGTTATAAGCTGACCTAATTTTCGAGACACATGAAGTACATGTAATATATAAAGCAAGAGTTGATTAATACTAGGTAGAGGTATGCAATAATTCAGGTAATATAAGACTTAAGAGTGAGCAATCTTGTGAGCAAATAGCACTACATGTGGTCCATGGAAATAGACCATTACTATTTCTAAGATTTGATAGCAAACAAAAATTAGAGGAAAAAATATGGTTTAATTCATGTGCCAATGCAACCACTTGAAGGGTCATAGACGCTTTCCCTTCTCCTTTCACATGATTTCCCTTCTAAGGTCGTGGTCAAAGTTTTTTGGCCACGGCAGTTATCCGTCTCTCCTGGTCATCCTGTATCGGTACTATTTAATTATACACTCTAATTTATCTTCTGAGATGTCGATAATTTATCAGTTCAATTAATATATTTTTTTAATTATTTATATTTATTTTAATTATTAAACTAATTATTGAGTGACACGTGAACGTCGCGACGTGTTTTAGAGTGATTATGTATTGGTATCTTGTAAGAATAACTTCGGATAATATTGTGTGCGCTGTCGTGAGATTAAGGCCCACGACGTGTTTTTTGTGTGGGCCTAGAGGGATACCCAAAACATTGAGGCGCACGGCCCAAGAGATGAAGCCACTCTGGTGGGTATTTTGGTAACTTAGTTCATTGCGATGATCGACCGCTTGAGCCAACAAGCGAGCTATTCATTATTCAGATTTCAGACGGTACGTTTCAGTTTCAGAGAGAGAGAGAGAGGCGACATGGCGTCGGGGTGGGGAATTACAGGAAACAAAGGAAGGTGCTACGATTTCTGGATTGATTTCAGCGATTGTATGTCTCGCTGTCGTGAGCCTAAGGACTGTTCTCTTCTCCGCGAAGACTATCTCGAATGTCTTCACCACTCCAAAGAGGTAATCTATTCCCTTCCTTCTCTTCAATTTTTTTTTTTTTTTTTTTTTTTGTAATTCAGATTGTCTCGTGCTGAATTTGAGTTACTTCTTTTTCTAACTTTAATGTGCTGCTAATTCATCGTTTTGTTCATACTGAATCAATGCTTGTTTTCCCCAAGTTAACTATATTTTTTGTTTTACCTGGATTGATCTCTTACCTTGGAGCTCTTCGTTTTACTGAAAGTCTTCTCATATGCTTCCGGTTCGATTCCATTGTGTAGATTGGGTTCCTAATTTAGGATTCATCGTCTGGCTGTTGGGTTTGAATTCATGTCGGGTTTGCCCCGCCTTATCAAGTTTCGTTTAGTTGAATTATTTCACAAAATTACCTAAACGATTAATTTATTAGTTATTTGAATTTGAATTGAGCGAGGGAGTGATTAACTTCTTTTATCATGTGCTTTAAAAATCCTATCAATTCCTTTCATCTGAATTTACTTATATGTTCTTAACAAATCAGTAACTGTCATCTGTATTTCAGTTGATGTATTAATATGACATGGATAAGATCGATTCGCAGCTATAGATTACGTCTTTATTCTGTTATGCTATGTTTAATGAAGTTTCAAAGAGAAAGTAGATCATCGTCAGGATTCATGACAAACTCTCAAGAAAGCCATTGATATTTTATGGACCAGTCTTGTTGTTTGAAACTATGTATAATATCTGCGAAACTGTTTCTTAACCCAAAAAAAATGTGCTTAGTTTAGTGACAAATCTCGTTAACCTGAAATGACATAATTCTATTGCACATAAAGCAGCCTACTTTTTTAGTTGATCTTAACCTGTTGAAAACTCAACTTGGTTATAAGAGTCAAATAGCCCTGAACCTTACGATTAATAAACTTTCAAGGCCACAGCTAAAGCTTTACTTTGGTGTGCACGATATGAGTTTCAATACGACTGCAATATTTTTCCATTGCTTAGCTTTGCTCCTGCCACCTACTTAGTTATAGCTTACTGGAATTCAGTATTCACTGTTTGCTGAGGTCAAGGTGGTAGTGAATTCAGGGATATCTTTAGCCTTTATGCATGGTTTGTTAGATATGCTATAAAGCTTAGAATTCCATAAGGTTTAGTGGTCCATATTAGTGATAATTAATCTTTTTAATTATCACAACCTTTCACTATCGTGCTTTAAAGAGACACGTACATTGGAAATACTCTTTGATGGAACGTTGATTCCCCAATCCTTTCGATCCAATCCTATCTAACTTTACTAAAAAATACACCATCAAAAGGGAATGATTAAGGGTTGGAAGTTTCTGAACCGTGAAGAACAACAAGGTCAATATCTAACACATAAAGAAGACATCAATGCCGGGAGGTATGTAAATTAATTCCACATTAGATCTAATAGCTTATGTGGTTTAAAAAGCATGATCAGATCACATTTATTTGTACATGGTTTTGTGGCGGGAAGTTAGGCTAGATGTAGCAGCAAATTGCTTTAACTTGGTCGTCCAACCTGATCGATCTCGTGTTTTGTGTTTGTCATGCATCCTATCCGAAATGATCCATCATATTGGGTTTAGTGCATGATAAGGGTAGAATTTAGGTTGGTTTAGTGAGAAGGAGAAGAAGATAGACAGTTCGCTGGAAAAGAAGTAGAAAGAGAGAGAGAGGATTGTGTTCGCTGGAAAAGCAGTAGAGAAAAAGAGAGAGTCAAAGAGAGAGAGTAATCAGGAGAGATTTAATATTCATTCTTCATCTTCCCTTCTCTGAATGAAATTACAGACTTAAAACAACATAAAGCAGAAACTACCCATAATCAATTAACTACCCATAACCCACAATTAACCAACAACTAAACAGTGGTGGAAGACCAAGTCTTGCACGTATCATTCCTTCCCCCTTAAGAATCCTTGTCCTCAAGGATAAAATCAAGAAAAGTTTCAAGGAACGTCGAAATTTCGGGCATGTAAGGAAATTCCGGGTATAGCTTTCGAGTCCCCTGTGTCTCTGTCAGCCTCCATATTGTCACTGGGGCTTAAATGCGATGAATCTTCGAGCATAAATAATTGTGGTTTTTCGCAACGATGACCTGAGATAAACTTCTCGTTACAATAATAACAGAGTCATTTTTCTCGACGTTCGCGTGTTTCTTGGTTGGTGAGTCGGTGAAATGATGCCGCTGGAGCAGTAACTTGCGCCGTCACTTGGTGGTTTGGGGAAGGGCCAAGTAGGCCTGCGGAGGGGGTGGAGGTTGCCTTAGACATTGACGAGACGAATGGACTAGATTTCTTTTGCAACTGGTTCCGTTCCTCAATTAATCGAGCGACGCCGATCGTATCTGCTAAGGTCCGTGGTTGTTTAATTTTGACATCCAAACGAATGTCATCACGAAGTCCGGCGATAAAACAACCAACAAGGAAAGTTTCGGGTAAGCCGTCAACCTGATGAGAGAGCTTTTCAAAAGCTTCTTGATACAAGGCTACTGTTGTGGTTTGGCGAAGGCGCGAGAGAGCCTCCGCTGGATCTTCGTACTCCGTTGGACCAAACCGTAGAATGACAGCTTTGGTGAAGGCATTCCAAGTAAGAGGACCACGAAATTTTGTCAACCACCGGTACCATTGCAAGGCAATTCCCTCTAGATGAAAGGAGGCTAATTGGACTTGTTGAGTTGGAGGAATGCTCTGAAATTCAAAGTACTGTTCTGCCTTATAGATCCAACCAGTAGGGTCCTCGCCATCGAAACCAGGGAAGAATAACTTTAGGTGGTTATGATGCTGAGGTTCCATGTTGGAGTTCGAGCGGCCATTGATTGGTGAATGAGAAGACGATCCCGGAGCGAAGGGATTGATGTCGGGTGAATTCCGGAAAGTGCGCAGAGCTTGGAGCTCAGAGAGCACTGCTTGGAGAGTTGCGTTAACTTGATCAAAGGTAGACTCATGGCGGGCTAAGGCTTCGTTCACTTCATTGCGGAATTCAGCATTCGATTTGCCTCGTGTATCCATGATCGCGGCTCTGATACCACTGATAAGGGTAGAATTTAGGTTGGTTTAGTGAGAAGGAGAAGAAGATAGACAGTTCGCTGGAAAAGAAGTAGAAAGAGAGAGAGAGGATTGTGTTCGCTGGAAAAGCAGTAGAGAGAAAGAGAGAGTCAAAGAGAGAGAGTAATCAGGAGAGATTTAATATTCATTCTTCATCTTCCCTTCTCTGAATGAAATTACAGACTTAAAACAACATAAAGCAGAAACTACCCATAATCAATTAACTACCCATAACCCATAATTAACCAACAACTAAACAGTGGTGGAAGACCAAGTCTTGCACGTATCAGTGCACCATGTAAAGTAAAGACTAGGCATGATAGTTTTCTCTCTGTAATTTAGATATATGCAAGAGTTTTGATCCCCGTTCTTTCTTCAAAGATGTTTTATTCTAACTTTCAGTTCTACTTATCCTGATGTTTGCTGCAGTTCCAAAGAAGAAATCGAATTTACAAGGAAGAACAGCGAAAAATAAGAGCAGGGACAAAGGGTGCCGAAGAGGGCGCACACACCCATAGCAATCATGCATAGCTAATCATGATCTTCAACTTGAGAATGGAGTGATGAACACCATTCCAGCCAAGGAGGGCGGATTATAATCTTGTTTATGGGTATCTCCTTCATATTTTTGTGGTTAGCTATGGAATTTATGATCCAATAAGGGTGATGACATTTTTAATTTCTGTTTCCCCAAGTTGGAGGGTGATTGCTGTTGGTTTATGCATCCATGTACTGTTTGTTTTTTTTTCCTGCTGTAAAATCTATGAATCATTTGAACATTCGTCTGGATCATTAATGAATATTGAATCCAGTGTTGACCAATTAAACCTCAAGTATTATTATACGAGTAATCATACGTTTACTCTCTTATTTTACTAGCTAATTATACTTGATGACGTGTCAAACAGTGATTGTTGTAATTAATATAATAATTAGTTATTTATAATATATTACAGTAATTACACTAATCATTATTTGACAAAACAGTAAATATGTTTAGAAAGTAAAATAAGATAATAAATGTAAAATTATTTTTATTATATATATTGTATAAATATTTATAAAATATCGCAAGTTATCTGAATAGTTTTAAGCATATATTTTCATATATTTGTTTTTGAGCAATGATATTTTATTATTACCTTCTAATTATTATTTTATGACGTGACATTAATAAATTAATATGATAAATTATAAATAATTATTTTTTTTTAATTATAAATTAATGTGGCAACAAGAAGATAAGAATAGAGGATAAACGTAGTATTACTCTGTAATAATTGGCAGAATAATTTTAATAAATTATAAATAATTTGCTGCGTCGAATTAAATGAAATACACAAAATACTAATTTATTAAAATTAATTTTTAATAGTAAAACTTGATTTATCTTTAAATTTTATAATGATTTGAACAAAAAACTATGAAGGGTTGTAAAGAGGTATTTGAAGAAGTTAAAATTTTAAAATATTATTATTTATAGTCGCCTTTACTTTCATTTCATTTCTGTCCGATTGTGAACCCTAGTCTTTCCTCGTCTCGGCGGTTTTGCACGATCTCTGCGGCCTCCAAATTCGTCAAAGGTTAGCTCTCTTTTGCAATTTTGGAGTATATGTGACGTGTTACCGTATTTGGTTGCACGGCAAATGAAGTTTTTGTCAATTCCATTTTTAAGATCTGTATTCAAGGTACTGAAGTCAAATTTCTGAATATTTACGACGGAGCATTTGGCTTGATCAATTTTTACTAAAATCTGTGTATCTAAATCTTCGTTAATTGATTTACATTAGGGAAAATGAGTAGCCGTGCGAGCAGAACACTCTATGTTGGGAATCTTCCTGGTGACATACGCGAGAGAGAAGTGGAAGATCTGTTTTACAAGGTAATTTTAGTGAGTAATGGACGCAAGACATGAAGATTTGTTCTTTAGTATTATCAGTTGAATTTTTCTAAGAAAAAATCGTTGTTGGTTCCACACAAGATGTTTTTACTTTAATTTTTTCACGTCATTAAGTTTCACAGCTCGTTAAGCATGTATTTAATTTCTCTTCTGAAGCTGATCTTGGCTTAGTATTTTTGAGTTTTTGATATCCAAAAGTTGTGTTTGGGGATTTTGTTCATATTTATGTCAGACTAGTGAAGAAAAATGACCATCTTCGGCATATATATTACGAACGTGAGTGAGCTGATATTCAGACAATAATTAGTTCTTATGGGCGCATTGTTATTGTTATTTATACCTTTTTCCCCTTATGAAAGATGCTGACATACCTTTTGCAATTTGGAGTCATGTGTACCTTGCTGTAGTAGTACAAAATAATAGCACAAAAATAAAACGATACTGTCTGATCTCCTGTTCGCTGTTGTTGAAAATTTCATACAGTATGGACGAATTGCGCATATTGACTTGAAGGTTCCACCGAGACCCCCTGGTTATGCATTTATAGAGGTGAATTTAGTGCTTATTATGCTGCTTTATTTTTTATTGTCTGTATATACCCTTCATATTTTAAGATATTTTTTTTTTGTGTAGTTTGAAAATTCTGAAGATGCTCAAGATGCAATTCATGGTCGTGATGGTTATGACTTTGATGGCCATCGGCTACGAGTATGTCATTGTGTTGTTTATTACAAGTTTTTCATTTAATTGTTTACTCGCATACTCATTTTGTTTGCATTTATATAGGTTGAGCTTGCACATGGTGGTCGTGGTCATTCATCATCAAGTGATCGCTATAGTAGTTACAGTGGTGGCCGGGGAGGACGAGGAGTATCGAGACGCTCTGACTTTCGAAGTTTTTTCCTTCCTTTATACTTGTTAGACTCTATTATATCCCCCTAATCACAATATATTTACTTCTGTTATTTCCTGCAGTCTTAGTTTCAGGATTGCCCTCTTCTGCTTCATGGCAAGACCTAAAGGTTAGAAAAAAGGTTGATTTTGTAAATACTTTTTCCTTTATATTGGGATTCATTTGGATATTGATGATATTATTTTTCATCTTGGAAGGATCACATGCGAAGGGCAGGGGATGTTTGTTTCTCCCAGGTTTTTCGTAATGGGAGTGGTGAGATATACTGATTTAGGCATACATCTTGTTGGTGACTTTTCCTTTTATGTGACTCTATATTACTACTTCTGATGGACTCTCCAATATTTATTATGATTTTTCTCTACGGAATGCGATTCTTTAGTCGTAGTTAGAATGTTGTCCATCATGATGCTACATAGACTGTAAAACCTTATTTTCAATATGTAATTTGTTTATGTTTTTGAGTGTTATGCAGGCACAACAGGTAAAACCTTATTTTCAATATGTAATTTGTTTATGAGTGTTATGCAGGCACAACTGGTATTGTGGACTATACAAACTATGATGACATGAAATATGCGGTAAGTAAATTTTTATGCTTCTTAATCTTTTAACAAGTGTGGTATGTTCTTCTGGGAATTTTTGTGATTTTATGCAGAGACTACCATTAAGTTAGTTAAAATTTTCTATAACATGTAATTAATTTTTTATTGCAGATTAAAAAACTTGATGACTCTGAGTTTCGCAATGCATTTTCTCGATCATATATTCGTGTATGTGGTAAACTTAATAAATCTGGAAATTCAACTTGTTTCCCTCGTGTCTCCATGCTTATGATTTATATTTTGATAGGTGAGGGAATATGATTCTAAGAGGGATCCCCTCTATGAGCCCTGGTCGAGGTCGTTCTCACTCAAAAGGCAGGAGCAATAGCCGTAGTCGCAGTCCAGGGTTATAGCAGAAGCAGAAGCAGAGCAGGAGCAGGAGTAAGAGGTTGACTTCTATGTTCTCCTGTTGAAATGTTTGGCATGTATGGACTTTTTATATTGATTTCACCATTGCCATGCAGCAAGTCTCCCAAACCTAAATCTTCACGCCGATCACCTGCTAAATCTAAATCAAGATCTCCTTCTCCCATTAAATCTCGGTCAAGGTCCCAATCACTGTCGGGGTATGCTCTGTACTTTCTACAACTTATTTTGTATTCAATGTTTCATTAGTTTCATTTCTTAATTCTCAAGTCTCTTGCCCTTTTTTCTTTCATATGCTTTATGAATGTTTTGGACCTGCTCTAAATGTAAAATTGCTCTGTATGCATATTCTTTTTATGCATTACCATAATGGATTAAGTTTGTTTCTAGAAGCAAACAAATAAAGCTTTCTTTAATGATAGTGTTTCGTATATTGATGGTTACTTGTTCTGGCTTTTTTGTTTGAGAAACTGGCACTGTTTACAATTCTTGAGTGATTTTAGAGTGCGTAACTATCTATTGTTTACATCGGGTTGGCTTTTATTTGCGGCCAATTGATGTTTGATGGAGATTAGTTGTTGGTTTATCTGTTTACGATTTAAATGTTGATATCCATCATGAAAGTTGTCCATAAGCGTGGAGTGATTTAGAAAGTGTACCAGCTTGGCATATGTTAATCTTTCCTTTTTTATTTGTGAGAATCGCTTGTTTGTCTTTTTAGATATGGATTTATGCAGCATACTGGGGATTGGATATTAGGATCTTGATTGGATAGGATTCAATTGCCTGCTATCCTTTTGGTTGTGGAGGTATGCTGTTTTTCAGATGAACAGCTTTGAGAACCTTCTGGTATCTCTATTCTAATTTATTTAGCATTGCAATGTCCACTGGGTGCTAGATTGGGAACAAAGAAGTCATGGATTGCAATAGTAAAGCTGGATATCTTGTACTAAATGCTATTGGGATAAGGAAGTCACCACAATTTCATTTTCATTTTCTGCTCCAACGTTTGCCAAGCTATTGGCAGCTCTATCTGGATTCATTGTGCACTTTTGTGGTACAGTAGGGAAGAATGCACCTATCATGGCCCACTAATTTCACAGTAACACAATTATTGGTTTCATTTAGCAATCTTTTCATGATACTTAGGCCCCACACTTGTTTGAAATTATGACTGGCCTGATATTTTCACTGCTGAACTCCTTAATATCGGCTTTTCCATTATCGTTTACTGTGATGTGGAAGAGGCGTCAAGGCTCCTGGATCAAATTTGGTATATGGAACATGTGGATTCTGAATTGAGTTGTTTCTGGAACTTTTGCAGATCTCGATCAAGATCCAAATCTCCTTTGCCTTCTGTAAGTGTTCCGTTTGTTGTTTCTAATTAAAGTTGATTATACTCTGCGTTATGATGAAGCCCCAATTCGCATTTTAAGACTTCTTTAGTTCCCCACCTTCTGTAATAATGTTTTTGTTTAAAAAATAATAATAATGAGTTGGACAGTCTGGAATTTGAAATCTGTCTGGAATTCTGTTGCTTGGTGTGAGGAACAGTAGATTGAAGCGTAAATCAACGCACAAGAAAGCCACAAATCTAGAGAAAAACACTTTTAGACTCTTAAATAAACAAAAGAAAACATCCATAAGTGTAGTACAGACTCATAAACCCTTCTCAAGAGAGATAACAACATTCTTGATGATTGATAATAATCTCCTCCCCTTCATTGCCTTTCACCCACCATATATATTCCTTTGCATTATTACACGTCTCTTTCACCACACACATTCTCACTGTTGTGCTCCTAATTAACTTTGTCCCACACTAATGTTTGATATAGATTCACCATCTAATTACAATTGTGTCTCAATAATTGTCCTTATTTTACTTTCAAACATTATTCCTCCCAACCACAAGTCTAGGACAGACTTAGAAACCAAGAGAGATAATAACATTCTTTAGATGATTGATAATAATCTCCCTTTCTCTGCATGTCACCAACCATCTAATTACAATTGTGCTCCAATAATTCTCATTTACTTCCTAACAAATTCAATAGATTTATGAAAGTTCCTCATTTCATTTCTTTTTCGTTGTGTTTTCCTTTTCTCACGATCGATATGGTTGCCTTTCGGCAGCGTGAGAAACACACAAGTAAAAGCCCAAGAAAGCACAGTCCAAGCAAAAGCCCAAACAAGAAGAGCCTGAGCAGGAGCAGGAGCAGGAGTTCATCACGGTTGGCATACCTTAATTATTATGTCTGTTTGTTGTCTTAGTTGAGGCCTCCTCTACCTCACTAATGTGGATGTATCTTTCTGTTGCTTCTGTAAATCCATTAATGGTGTTTTTGTGATCCTGATGTTAGAGTTTGTTGAACAGGTGATTGTCCTGATTCCAGTGAAGGCTGCGAGAAAATTCAAGGTTGCTTCAATTCCCATGTTGGTTCTTCATTGTGGACTCTATCGAAAACCTCTAGACTGTTATTAGTTGTATTTATTAAGAACTTTTCATATGTGATGAAGACAATCGACCTGTTTGTTTGATGCTTTTTTTAAGTTTGCTTTCTAGCCTGGACCCTGTTTGGAAGATTGCTGGAAGTTTTGCTGTTTCTTTGATACTTCTCCATACTTGTCTTTACTCAGGACTCCCCAGGGGAAGATTTGAGCTACTCTGTCAAAGATTTGGTATTATATTATTATTTGCTAATTAAACGTTATCCAGTGTTTGGGTGTTCAAATCCGACCCAGATCTGTGCACTGGACCAGATAATCCATCCAATCTGACTAGATAATTGATATAATTTTATGGAATGATTAATAAAGTTGATTCATTTGATTGGAAAGTAACGTTTTTTTTTTTAATTAAATAATTTTGGAGCATCGAGAGAAAATGAAGCTTTTGACTTTTCAACCATCTGATTGCGAGGTTTTGGAGCGTACCTGATGTGGAAAGCAAATAATTCAATTCGAAGAGGCGTAAAGCATTTATGAAGGCGTAGACGGGATTGATTAATACCAGACAAACTCAGAATAATAACGAATCTTCAGCTCTATGTTTAGTGATTTTCATGGGATCGGATTATGGGACAACTTTTCAAACTAGCTCTCTGTTTTCTTCTTCCTTGCGTAAACAATGATGACAGCATTGGAAAGAGACGATGTTGGTAGAGAGAGAGAGAGAGTGTGTGGCTTAGTTTCACCTACGTTTCGAGGATAACTTTGGTCCCTGGAAGGCTGGAACACTATCTAAATACCCCTTTCGGAGCTCATCTTCGAGAGAGAGAGAGAGAGAGAGAGAATGGGGAGACTATTTTGGCTGGTTGTTTTTATACTGAAATTAACAACGGTGGTAATAGGAGCAGATTCTTACAGCAGAGATGACTTCCCTTCTGACTTTGTCTTTGGTGCTGGCACCACAGCTTATCAGGTCAGTGAACTTCAATCTCCTGGCGTCGTTTTACTTGTTTAGAGAGAGACAGAGAGAGAGAGACATTTTGATATTTGAATTAATAAGGTAGAGGGAGCAGCGTTTGAAGATGGAAGGACTCCAAGCATTTGGGACACTTTCATCCATTCTGGTCAGCTTCCTTTCTTTTACAATTCAGAATTCTTTATGTCCTTTGATCATTCCATATTGTACCCGAATCTATAGATGTTACGCGTAGAGTCGGGTACGTAGATCTTCCTGTTGACATTCATTGTCGTCCAACCAACAACTATCTATCCACGAGATGTGATTATTTGTGAAGATTCCTCAAGTGTGAATGAGTGAAGATTTCTCAAGTGTGAACAGAAACTTTAAAGTCTCCATTCACTATTCCTTTGACGGCTCACTATTCCTTTTGTGACTAGAAGAATAAAACTTTGTTTCTTCTTGAGTCTTCTTAACCTCTATAAATAGAGGCTTGAGGAAAGAGTTTCAAGTATCCCATTTACAAAATCCAAACATTTGTGAGAGAAAGTGAGTGTAAGAAAGGCTTGTGTAGTATTTTCTTATGTGTGTTTTTCTTTATTGTGTTCAACAAAGTGGTATCAGAGCCCGACTAATTTCTTTAAATTTAGTATGCTCTGTGGTTGTGGTTTTTAACTGATCTTCCACATCAGAAAATTTTTTAGAGATTATTTGGGGAGTGTTTTTGTGTTGTGAGTGGTGAGAGATTCTAAAAGTTTAGAGTCAAAAATTTGTTTGGTAGTGTCAGAGTTCTGCCAAAACAATGAGTGACCTTCAAGTTGTGGGAGGTATCAAGAAACTCACCAACACAAATTATAACACATGGGCAACGTGCATGGAGTCATACTTGCAAGGTCAGGATTTGTGGGACATCATTGGTGGTAATGAAACCACGATCCCAACAGATGAAAATGCCGCCCGGAAGTGGAGGATTAAGGCAGGAAAAACCATGTTCGCAATAAAGAGCACAATAGATAAGGAAATGCTAGAACACATTAGGCAAGCTGAAACGCCAAAATGAGCTTGGGACACTTTCAAAGCACTCTTTTCACGGAAAAACGACATAAGATTACAACTCCTCGAAAATGAGTTGTTATCTATCAAGCAGTGTAATATGACGATCAATCAATACTTTCACAAGGTAAAGATCTTGTGTCGGGAAATTTCTGAGCTGGATCCTGAAGCCACAATCAAGGAACCAAGAATGAGAAGAATCATCATTCATGGTTTGAATCCAAGGTACGGAGGTTTTGTTACTGCCATACAAGGGTGGCCTACACAACCGTCATTAGTGGATTTTGAAAATCTACTATCTGACCAAGAAGCGATGGCCAAAGAGATTGGTGAAAGCTCACGGAAGAGTGAGGAAGAAGCACTATTTGTCAAGAAGAACAAAGAGTGGTCTAAACCGAATGGTGGCAAAGGATCATGAAAAAATAATGACAAGACATATCATCATGGGAACCATCGGTCAGGGGGAGCTCAGAAGAACGAAAATCGAAGTAATTCGTCCAGGCAAAACAAGAGGTTTGATGGTAACTGCCACAATTGCGGGAAGAAGGGCCAAGAAAAGAAATGCTGAAGGAAACACAGCGACCTCCAAAACGGAAAATTCAAGTGATGATGATTGGGATGCCGTCGCATCTCTAGCTGTGGAAGAAGATGAATCGGCGCTTGCAGTGACAGTACCAGGGCGAATTGACTATGATAAAAATTAGATCGTCGACTCCGGTTGTTCAAATCATATGACCGGTGATGAGAGTAAGCTGCAAGAGATGGTGGAGTATAAAGGGAGTCGTGTGGTGGTAACGGCCAATAATTCCAGGTTACCAATATCTCATATTGGTAAAACAACCATTGTGTCTCGTTACGCTCCTAATGAGGTACCGCTTCAAGAGGTGTTTCATGTACCCGGCATGAAGAAAAACCTGCTATCGGTGGCGCAGTTGACATCATCTGGTCGTTATGTCTTGTTCGGTCCCCAAGATGTCAAGGTGTACGAAGATGTGAAGATCTCGGGTACACCAACGATGGAAGGACAGAAGCTGGAGTCTATCTATGTAATGATAGTAGAGACGACTTATGTAGATAAGACTTGAAAGAATGAGAAGGCAGATCTGTGGCACGCAAAGTTAGGGCACGTTAGTTATCACAAGTTGAAAGTGATGATGAAGAAATCAATGTTCTGGGGTCTTCCTCAACTAGAAGTTAGAGAAGACACAGTGTGTGCGGGTTGTCAATACGGTAAAGCTCATCAATTACCGTATGAAGAATCAAAGTTTAAGGCGAAGATGCCACTGGAGTTGATACACTCTGATGTCTTTGGGCGAGTCAAACAACCATCTATCAGCGA
This sequence comes from Begonia masoniana, assembly GCA_022432975.1. Lineage (NCBI taxonomy): Eukaryota > Viridiplantae > Streptophyta > Magnoliopsida > Cucurbitales > Begoniaceae > Begonia > Begonia masoniana. The sequence continues at coordinate 45,806,297 of CM039510.1, read as the reverse complement.
GATGCGATATATGGTTACATTCATTGATGACTTCTCTAGATATGTTTGGGTTTTCTTCATGAAAGAAAAATCCAAGACGCTCTCAAAATTCAAGGAGTTCAAAGAAGTCGTGGAAGGAGAAGTTGGAAGGAAAATCCAATGCTTGCGCACAGATAATGGAGGATAATACATGTCAAACGAGTTTTCTCGATACTTGCAACAGTGTCGAATCCGTCATCAGATGAGTTGTCCAAATACGCCACAACAAAATGGCGTAGCTGAAAGGAAGAACCGACATTTGGTAGAGATTTGTCGGAGTATGCTACATGGAAGGAATGTCCAAGGAAGATTTTGGGCTGAGTGCATAAAGACTACAGCCTATGTCATCAACCAACTTCCCCAACCAAGGCTTGGATTTGTTTCACCCTTCGAGAGACTGTGGAATGCAAAACCTGCAGTTGGTCACTTTCGAGTTTTCGACTGTGTGTGTTACGTATTTGTGCCAGATCATTTGCGTACCAAATTTGATAAGAAGGCGATTCGTTGTATCTTTATTGAATATGACAATCAAAGAAAAGGGTGGAAATAGTTATGATCCAAAGAGAGGTAGATGCTTTGTATCACGAATGTGGTATTTGATGAAGCATCTTCGTGGTGGTCTTCTAACGAAGAGGAATTACCCGATTCCAAAATTCTTGAAAATCAATTACAACTAATGGGGGAGCAAGTTGTAAAGGTGCGACAAGATCCAGTAGCACATGAAGAGGTGGAAGATGATGATGAGAACACAACGACTGAGAATCCATGGCAAACTGGTATTTATCATAAACCAATTGAAGAAGAGGAATCAAGTCAAGGAGCAACAAGTCCACAGTCACAACTTAGAAGGTCAACAAGAGTTCGGATGCTGAATCCGAGGTATGCCAATGTAGTTGTAGCAAGAGTGGAGAGTCCAAAAGAGCCGGAGACATTTGAAGAAGCCTTTCAAAGAGTTGAATGTGTGAAAGCTATGGAGGAAGAGATTCTAGCATTGGACCAGAATCAAACATGGGAGCTTGTGCCAAAGCCAAGAGAAGTCAAACCAATTCATGCAAATGGGTCTACAAAATCAAGACTCGTCCAGATGGATCAATCGAGCGATACAAGGCTCGGTTGGTAGCTCGTGGCTTCTCTCAGCAGTATGGACTTAACTATGATGAAACGTTTAGTCCAGTGACAAAGATTACAACTGTGCGAGTCTTTCTAGCTCTTGCAACTAGCAAAGACTGGAAATTATGGCAGATGGATGTGAAAAATGCTTTCTTGCATGGAGAGTTGGATCGAGAGATATACATGGTCCAACCAAGGGGGTTCGAGAGCAGAACTCGTCCCGATTATGTATGCAAGTTGAGAAATGTGCTCTACGGGTTGAAGCAAGCGCCAAGAGCATGGTACGACAAGATTGCCGAATTTTTGACCAAAAGTGGTTACTTGTTGGCACATGCAGATTCTAGCTTGTTTGTGAAAAATAGAGAAGGAAAACTAGCAGTGGTGTTGATTTACGTGGATGATTTGATCATCACAGGAGACGACGAAGAAGAGATTCATCGAACAAAGGAAAATTTGTCTGTTCGCTTCCAGATGAAAGAGCTTGGAGAGCTTAAACATTTTCTCGGATTAGAAATCGATCGAACAAGTGATGGTTTATTTCTATGTCAAAAGAAATACTCCATAGATTTGTTACAAAAGTTTGGTATGCAAGCGTGCAAGCCAATTTCAACACCAATGGATGCCAATGCCAAGATGTGTGCACATGAAGACAAAGATTTGGCGGATACGACGATGTATCGACAGCTCGTGGGTAGTCTAATTTACCTAACTCTGACCCAACCTGACATTTCTTTTGCAGTTGGTGTTGTCAGTCGGCACATGCAAAATCCAAAGAAGTCTCACTTAGAAGTGGTTCGACGAATTGTAAGGTATATTAGGGTACATTTGACTATGGTCTTTTGTACAAAAGAGGTGGAGATTCCAAGTTGGTTGGCTATTGCGACGCAGATTATGCTGGAGATCATGACACGCGTCAATCAACGACTGGATATGTGTTTAAACTCGGAGGTGGAACAATTTTTTGGTGTAGCAAGCGACAACCAACAGTGTCACTATCAACTACCGAAGCAGAGTATCTAGCAGCAGCCATGGCAGCTCAAGAGAGTACATAGCTAATTCAGTTGATGAAAGATTTGCACCAACCAGTTGATTATGCAATACCACTTTATTGCGACAATCAATCAGCAATCCATTTGGCAGAGAATCCGGTATTTCATGCGAGGACTAAGCATGTGGAGGTGCATTATCATTTCATTAGAGAAAAAGTCTTACAAGAAGAGATAGAGATGCGTCATGTGAAGACAACCGATCAAGTTGCGGATTTGTTCACAAAAAGTTTGAATGTCAGAAAATTTGAAGAATTCCAAAAGCAACTCAACATGGTGGCCGACATTGAGGGGGAGTGTTGACATTCATTGTCGTCCAACCAACAACTATCTATCCACGAGATGTGATTATTTGTGAAGATTCCTCAAGTGTGAATGGGTGAAGATTTCTCAAGTGTGAACGGAAACTTTAAAGTCTCCATTCACTATTCCTTTGACGGCTGCATACACTATTCCTTTGATGGCTCACTATTCCTTTTGTGGCTAGAAGAAGAAAACTTTGTTTCTTCTTGTGTCTTCTTAACCTCTGCTTGAGGAAAGAGTTTCAAGTATCCCATTTACAAAATCCAAACATTTGTGAGAGAAAGTAAGTGCAAGAAAGGCTTGTGTAGTATTTTCTTATGTGTGTTTTTCTTTATTGTGTTCAACACTTCTGCCATCGGAAATTCAAGGAGAATGAAAAAATGCCAATCAATTGAGACTCGACGTCCTTTACTACAATGTGTAATTATCATTTTGCACTTGACAAAATAAGTAATGACACATATATTTGATCCATCGGGATTCACCCATGTTATTCGATTTTCTCTATAGCCTAAATATTGAATTCTTATTCGACCACTTTTAATGGGTCGTGTATACAACGTCGAATCTACTATATATTGTTCAATATTAAATTTAACAAATTCTACTGATAAACTTCAGGGTCTGAGCAAAATGGCAATGGAGACGTAGCCTGCGATGAGTATCATAAATACAAGGTGCATACAACATGTCTTGATCTAGAATCCTTAACATTTACAGTCTTTAATGTTGTGTTATTTGATGTTCTTGCTGGAAAATGAAACTCTTAACTGAATTCTTTTGTTGAATTTAAGGTGAGTAGATTTGTGTTTGATTCTTGATTGCAGGAAGATGTGCAAATCATGGCGGATATAGGTCTCGAGGCCTATAGATTTTCGATTTCTTGGGCAAGACTTCCTCCCGAGTATGATAATCGATCTTACCGACTACCTTTCCTTTGCTCTCCTACTTCGAATCTTCTCTGGTTATAGCGCTTGTCTTCTTAATTTTCAGATGGGAGAGGACCCGTCAATCCGAAGGCTTTACAATATTACAACAATCTCATCGATGAGCTTGTTAGCCATGGTATTAATGGACAATTGCTTAAAAATTGTTTCAGATAACTGATTTTCTAATTGGTTTATCGATCAGGAATCGAACCGCATGCCACTCTATATCACAACGATCTGCCGCAGGCACTCGAAGATGAATACGGAGGATGGATTAATCGAAAAATCATGTAGACATTCTAATCACTTGGCTCCTTTTGTTAATCTTTTACTACTTAGAATTACATTAAAATTAATAGCCCAAATGCAGAAAAGACTTCACAGATTATGCAGACGTTTGCTTCCGAGAATTTGGAGATCGGGTACGACACTGGACTACATTGGGCGAGCCTAATGTTTTTGTCCCGGGAGGCTATGACTTTGGATTTGTCGCCCCTATGAGATGCTCCCCTCCGTTTGGACTCACTAAATGCTCTAGAGGCAACTCCTCTACTGAACCGTATATTGCTGCTCATTATACGTTGATCTCACATGCGTCTGTAACAAGATTGTATTGGAGAAAGTATCAGGTATCGTGTCAGTATTTTAGTCTGTTAGCGCCGTCGTTTAAGCAATACAAAATTCTATTTGATTGATATTTCAATCTAACATTTTTCTTCAAAAATTATTTTGATTGTATTTTTCGGAAGCAATGTCTACCGAGCAATTATTGATAAGTTATTCACAATTCCAAAAGTTTGAATTTGTAGGTTGAGAATAATTTAATCATTTTCTTAAGAGTCACGAGAAAAATCATTATGATCTTCTTTCTTTATATAAACAAACGCTTTGAGACGCAGGGAAAGCAACACGGTTTTATCGGGATTAGCCTGTATGCATATTGGAGTGTTCCTTTAACAGACTCCAGAGAGGATAGAATGGCAAATCAAAGATCAATAGATTTCCTTATTGGTTGGTAAGTTCACTTTAATTCTTAAAGTGCATTTTCTGTTCGTTTCGAGTAAGTTTAAAAGTGATTAGATTTCTCCTTCCGATCGTAGGTTCATGGATCCCTTGGTGTTTGGAGCCTATCCCAGTACAATGAAGAAATTGGCAGGCTCGAGAATCCCGACTTTTACAAAGAGTGAAAGCATTCTAGTGAAGGGAGCTTTCGACTTCGTGGGGATAATACATTATAGTACTGCGAAAGTCAAAGATAATCCGTCCAATCTGAGCATAGAAACTCGAGACTACGCTGCTGATATGGGAGCCAAGATAATCGCGGGTGAGATAACGAGATAATCAACCTCAGAATAGGTGTTGGTTGATACAATTAGATTCTTCAATTTGATGTTCTTCTCTTTCCTGCGTGTTTCTCTTTTGCTGTTTGAAGTTAAGGGTAGGCCTAGTTATTGATCAAATTCGATTATATTTTTGTAGCTGTTGATCCGACAAATGCTTCGGTCGTAATGGAGGTGAGCCATGTGATATTTAAATGTGCTTGGTTACTTCTTGGAGTACTTTCATTACATGACTGTCCGGGTTTGTGCTACTCAGCTGCCGGTCGAACCGTGGGGTATGAGCGGAATTCTGGGCTACTTTAAGCAAGTATATGGCAACCCCCCTATATATGTTCATGAAAATGGTCTCTCTCTCTCTCTCTCTCTCTCTCTCTCTCTCTCAAACATACATTAGGCATAAAGCTTTGTCAGCCAAATATGAACATTGAGATTGATCTTTGTTTGGTTTTTTGTGATCGAATTTCGTTCCGCATCTTGGCAGGTCAATCGATGCTACGCAATTTGACACTGGAAGATACCTCGAGAGTGGAGTATATAAGTGCATACATTGGTGCAGTTCTGGACGCTTTGAGGTAAAGATTATTAACTCTACCATTTTCCAATACAACGGCCCTTTGATTAAGCATTTGTTTTTGTTCAATGTTCATCTCGGCCGATTTTACAAAAAGGAACGGATCAAATACAAAAGGGTACTTCGTATGGTCATTCCTGGATGTATTCGAGTTATTAAACGGCTACAAATCTAGCTACGGCTTAGTCTACGTAGATCTCGATGATCCTCGACTGAAAAGAACCCCAAAGCTCTCTGCTAAGTGGTATTCTAAGTTCTTGAAGGGAGATACTATCAATCAGCCGCATCCTACACTTGATTTATCATATATATAGATATATCACTCTGTGTTGTCCTCTACGCTTTTTCGCATCCAATAAACATGTCAACAATCCTTTTTATGGAAGGTTTTGATTGTACAATTTCTTATGTGGTGGAGATTCAGATATGAATCGCTCCACACACGCTGCAAAAAGGAGGCAACTAGACTAACTATAATACACAAAACTGAACCTTAGAAAATGGGCACAAGAGTTTTACTATGTAGACTTTGTAACATAGATTAGAGGGCAAAGTTAAATGGGGAACAAAAAACTTTTCCCCATACCTGGAATCAATGACAGAAACTTAATAGCTAAGGGTGTCATCAATGCAATCACATTTTTTTTCATGTGATATCTTTTATTTTTGCTGTTAGATGATTTTCGGGGAGAAGAATATGTGATCTTTGTCATTCTTGGGAAATTTCATATAGGCAGACCACTCGTGAGCTTTGTTTTTGACAAAACTCTAACGAGATTCTTATAATAGGCGACCCTGAGATTTTACACGGAGGTCATTTACATTAGAGATTTTTGCGATAATAATAAGCTCCAAAGGCTGAATATCTTCTCGGAGAATTTTCTTCTCATGAAAATCGTAATTTCATCTATCTGAAAATCACCCAATAGAGTAGATAGAAGACGTCATGTGAAAAAACGTGATTACATAGACGGCATCCTTAATAATAATTACTTAATTGTTAATTTTCCTAGAATCAGAGACTTAATCACATTAAAAAAAGTTCAAGGATGTACTTGTTCTTTACTATTAATAATATGTTGTTCACACTTGGATAAATAGAATCATAATTAGAGAAGAAAAATTACGAGAAAATTGTCTCTAATTTACAAAGAAATTCCAATAAAAAAAATCCGTGAAAATAAGAGAAGATATTCACTGTAACGAAAAATAATTCCGAGAGAGTAATAATCCGTGAAACTAAACTTATTTAAGTTTGCTTGCTAGCCTGGACCCTGTTTGGAAGATTGCTGGAAGTTTTGCCATTCCTTTGCTACTTCTCCTTACTTGTCTTTACTCAGGACTCCCCAGGGGAAGATTGGAGCTACTTTGTCAAAGATTTGGTATTATATTATTATTTGCTAATTAAATGTTATCCACTCTTTGGGTGTTCAAATCCGACCCAGAACTGTGCACTGGACCAGAACCGATTGATTAGACCGGTTTGGGTTGGTTTCGAAGTTTAAAGAATTGAAATTCCTTTCTATTTTTTGAGAATCGAGTTTATTTGTTCGGTTTTTAGTTTGATAGTTCAAAACTGCTACTAAATGGACCGAACTGATAAAATTTGAGATTTGAATTTTTTTTTCTAACCCATAAGAAACCCAAGCAATTTAAAAAAAAAAAAAAAAAAAAACCAGTTTGGAGTGTAATTAAAAATATTTGTTTTGTTTTTTTTTTTCCTCAGTGTGAGAAAAATATATATTTTGAATAAGATTGCATGATGCATTGAAATTTTATTGATTATTAATTATCCATTGACTTTTATAATTTTATTTTTACTTTAGAGTTATTTTTGTTAAATTATATTATGACTAGAATCGGAACTAGATTCGAGTTGTATAATAAAAATATAGCTTGGGTTGTAAAAATAGTAGAATCAACATAAATTGGTTGGGTTGAGTTGTATGTAAAACCGTACATGAGCAAAGCACAAAAAGTGAAAGCAATCTAGTGAAGGGGATAATACATTATAGAACAACGAAAGTGATCCAATCTGAGCGTAGAAACTGGAGAGTAGGGTGGTGATAATTGATATGGGAGGCAACATAAACGCGTGTGAGATATCTTAGCAGGGCACGTGCAGAGTGTTACGGTCCTACTCTCAAGAAGGCTAACAAGACCGTACGACACCCACTATCACAATTACAATAGATTAGCCTACGAGCGTGTCAACGGCACTGAGTGCCCTCTTCGTTAGACCATCTTCTTGTCTAACGAGTAAGCAATGAGCGAACGAAATTATCCGAAAAAAGCGTCATTGAGTATAGTGAGCATAAAAATAGAGCGTGTAAAAAACTTGTTTATTGATTGACAGCAAATTACATTGGTAGGTAGGGGGTCTTTGTGCTATCATGCCTTTCCTTCCTAAAGAGCAATCCGGATCATCTCCACTATGACAAGAGTATACATGTTATAGTGGCGAGAAATCACTTTTTAGAAATAGAAAAAAAATAGATACAACTGACTTATTTAAAAAAGAAAATAAATTTACCTAACAATATGGGCGGCCATAGACAACATGTCTTGGACAAACCCAGACTTCGACACAGAGCGCGTGTAAAATTTAACGAAAAATTTAATGGGAAGATCTGAATGGCAACGACGTATACGATAAGGTCTGATCGTCTTTCTTTATATAAACAAACGCTTTGAGATGCAGAAAAAGCAACACGGTTTGATCGGGATTAGCCTGTATACATATTGGAGTGTTCCTTTAACAGACTCCAGAGAGGATATAATGGCAAATCAAAGATCAATAGATTTCCTCATTGGTTGGTAAGTTCACTTTAATTCTTAAAGTGCATTTTCTGTTCGTTTCGAGTAAGTTTAAAAGCGATTAGATTTCTCCATTGGATCGTAGGTTCATGGATCCTTTGGTGTTTGGAGCCTATCCCGGTACAATGAAGAAATTGGCAGGCTCGAGAATCCCGACTTTTACAAAGAGTGAAAGCATTCTAGTGAAGGGAGCTTTCGACTTCGTGGGGATAATGCATTATAGTACTGCGAAAGTCAAAGATAATCCGTCCAATCTGAGCATACAAACTCGAGACTACATTGCTGATATGGGAGCCGAGATAATCTCAGGTGAGATAATGAGATAATCAACCTCAGAATAGGTGTTGGTTGATACAGTTTGAATTCTTCAATTTGATGTTCTTCTCTTTCCTACATGATTCTCTTTTTGCTGTTTGAAGTTAAGGGTAGGTCTAGTTATTGATCAAATTTGATTATATTTTTATAGCTCTCGATCCGACAAATGCTTCGGTTGTAATTGAGGTGAGCCATGCAATATTTAAATGTGCTTGGTTACTTCTTGGAGTACTTTCATTACATGACTGCCCGGGTTTGTGCTACTCAGCTGCCGGTCGAACCGTGGGGTCTGAGCGGAATTCTCGGCTACTTTAAGCAAGTATATGGCAACCCCCCCATATATGTTCATGAAAATGGTCTCTCTCTCTCTCTCTCTCTCTCTCTCTCTCAAACATACTGTACATAAAGCTTTGATGATTTATTTGAGTTGTTTGTTCGATTCCTATTATTTGGAGTCGATTCATTTTCTGAGTTCAAAATTTCGTGTGTTTTACACTTTGATATCCGGCTAAAAGGGGCAGCTACTAGGTTGACATTGTCAGCCAAATATGAACATTGTGATTGATCTTTGTTTGGTTTTTTGTGATCGAATTTCGTTCCGCGTCTTGGCAGGTCAATCAATGCTACGCAATTTGACACTGGAAGATACCTCGAGAGTGGAGTATATAAGTGCATACATTGGTGCAGTTCTGGATGCATTGAGGTAAAGATTATTAACTCTACCATTTTCCAATACAACTGCTCTTTGATTAAGCATTTTGTTTTTGTTCAATGTCCATCTCGGCCGATTTTACAAAAAGGAACGGATCAAATACAAAAGGGTACTTCGTATGGTCATTCCTGGATGTATTCGAGTTATTAAACGGCTACAAATCTAGCTACGGCTTAGTCTACGTAGATCTCGATGACCCTGAACTGAAAAGAACCCCAAAGCTCTCTGCTAAGTGGTATTCTAAGTTCTTGAAGGGAGATGCTATAAATCAGCCGCATCCTACACTTGCTTTATCATATATATAGTAGATATGTCATCAGTCTGTGTAGTCCTTTATGTTTTTTCACATCGAATAAAGATGTCAACCATCCTTTTTATGGAAGGTTTTGATTATGCAATTTCTTATGTGGTGGAGATTCAGACATGAATCGCTCCACACACGCTGCAAAAAGGAGGCAACTAGACTAACTATAATACACAAAACTGAAGCTTAGAAAATGGGCACAAGAGTTTTACTATGTAGACTTTGTAACATAGATTAGAAGGCAAAAAACTTTTCCCCAAACCTGGAATCAATGACAGAAACTTAATAGCTAAGGGTGTCATCAATGCAATCACATTTTTTTTTCATGTGATATCTTTTATTTTTGCTGTTAGATGATTTTTGGGAAGAAGAATATGCAATTTTTGTCATTCTTGGGAAATTTCATATAGGCAGGACCACCCGTGAGCTTTGTTTTTTACAGAACTCTAACGAGATTATTACAATATGTCGACCCTGAGATTTTACACGGAGGACATTTACATTAGAGATTTTTGCAATAATAATAAGCTCCAAAGGCTGAATATCTATCTTCTCGGAGAATTTTCTTCTCATGAAAATCGTAATTTCATCTATCTGAAAATCGCCCAATAGAGTAGATAGAAGATGACATGTGAAAAAACGTGATTACATAGACGACATCCCTAATAATAATTACTTAATCGTTAATTTTGCTAGAATCAGATACTTAATCACATTAAAAAAAAGTTCAAGGATTTACTTGTTCTTTACTATTAATAATACGTTGTTCACACTTGGATAAATAGAATCATAATTGGAGAAGAAAAATTACTGCAATAAAAAAAATTACGAGAAAATTGTCTCTAATTTACAAAGAAATTCAAATAAAAAAAATCTGTGAAAATAATGTAAGATATTCACTGTATTGAAAAATAATTCCGAGAGAGTAATTATCCGTGAAACTAAACTTATTTAAGTTTGCTTGCTAGCCTGGACCCTGTTTGGAAGTTTTGCTATTTTTTTGCTATTTCTCCATACTTGTCTTTACTGCGGACTCCCCAGGGGAAGATTTGAGCTACTCTGTCAAAGATTTGGTATTATAATATTATTTGCTAATTAAATGTTATCCAATGTTTGGGTGTTCAAATCCGACCCAGATCTGTGCACTGGACCAGATAATCCATCCAATCTGACCAGATAATCGATATAATTTTATGGAATGATTAATAAAGTTGATTCATTTGATTGAAAAGTAACTTTTTTTTTTTAAATTAAATAATTTTGGAGCATCGGGAGAAAATGAAGCTTTTGAATTTTCAACTATCTGATTGTGAGGTTTTGGAGCGTACCTGATGTGGAAAGCAAATAATTCAATTCGCAGAGGCGTAAAGCATTTATGAAGGCGGAGACGGCATTGATTAGAACCAGACAAACTCAGAAAAAGAACGAATCTTTAGCTCTAGTTTTGGATCGACAATAACTGTTGTCTTAATTCTTTCTCGAGAAATAACAGAGAAATAACAGGACCACGAACGAATTGATTTTCACAAATTTTAGTTAAAGAGAGATGTATCACTTACCTTGATCCATGATTAGATGTTTGAAGAACAATATCAATTTGAAGAAAACTGATTTCTCTCCCTTAATTCTTTGTTTCTTAAGTGAAAATTTTTTTATAGAGAAAATCTTCGTATGTATGTATGGGCAGAGAAATGACATCAACTTAATCTCTTTATTAATAAAAAAAAAACACATTTATCAATCAGATTTGAACACATATGGCCACATCACGTGGTTTGCCTTCAGTTGACGTTTGAGTAACAAGGTTTTGGAGTTTTCTGAGTGTTTTCATTTTGCAGACGAAGAAACGATCAAACGCCATGTCCTTTACTCAAAACAAACCAACATTTCTCTCACTTTGCCCATATGTCATAATTGGTAATACTCATGCTATCATGAGTATAAGATAATCAAATCTGTCATCATATTGATCAAACATAATATCAATATCAAGTAGATAATTAATATGGATCATAACAGTCGTATGTCAATTATAACGACACAATCCCTTCCATGTATCATACTATCAATTATATACTCAATATGATCTATAAGTAGGTATATCATAATGGTCCACATTAGCGTCTTTCATAATGACTAATCTTGTTCATATCATAACTTCATAATTTCATTTCTGAATGCATTCAACTTAATCAAACAGGATTCATAAGTGTATATCAGAAACTATCAATAAACGAGTTCAAGAGTATCAAGTACATAAAGAACGGTAATGTCTAATCTTGTTCATATCATAACTTCATAATTTCATTTCTGAATCCATTCAACTTAATCAAACAGGATTCATAAGTGTATATCAGAAACTATCAATAAACGAGTTCAAGAGTATCAAGTACATAAAGAACACAAACATAAACATAAAGTTAACATTCGGTAATGTCCATTCATTCGACATGTTCAATAAATGTCTTTGGTGACAATGCTTTTGTTAACGGATCTGCAATCATAAGGTTGGTGCTTATTTGTTCGATTGATACTCTCTATTTCTGAACTTCTTCTTTAACGGCCAAGTATTTTAACTCTACGTGTTTAGCACCTTTGGAATACTTGTCGTTTTTAGAAAAGAAGATTGCTGCGGAGTTGTCACAATAAATTTTCAACGGCTTGGCGATACTGTCAACAATTCTAAGTCATGAAATAAAGTTCTGCAGCCATAAACCCTGAATTGTGGCCTCAAAGCATGCCACAAACTCAGCCTCCATAGTGGACGTAGCAGTGACAGACTGCTTCGCACTCGTCTATTAGATTGCACCATTGGCTAAAAGGAACAAATAGCCAAAAGTGGATTTTCTTGTATCTACACATCCAGAATAATCAGAATATGAATATCCAATCACTTCAAGATGATCAGATCGTCTATAAGTGAGCATGCTTTCTTTCGTTCCTTGTAAATACCCAAGGACTTTCTTTGCAGCTTTCCAATGATTTATGCCTGGATTACTTTGATACCGTCCCAGCATTCCAACAGCAACACTAATGTCAGGTATGGTACAAGTCTGTGCATACATCAAGCTGCCCACAATAGAAGCATAAGGAATATCTTTCATTTGTGTGCTTTCCAATTCATTCTTTTGACATTGATTGAGATTAAATTTATCTCATTTCTAAATTGGAACAACACTTGCAGAGCATTTTTCCATTCTAAATCTCTTTAGAACTTTATTAATATAGTTTTTCTGAGACAATCCCAACAATCTTTGTGATCTATTTCGGAATATTTCAATTCTAATCACAAAAGATGCTTCTCCCATATTTTTCATTTCAAAGTTCATACCGAGATATTTCTTGGTTTCGTATATTAAGCCAAAATCATTAGTAGCTAGCAAGATATCATCAACATACAGAATCAGAAATATAAACTTACTCCCACTGATATTTAGATATATACACCGATCAACGATGTTTTCATTAAATCCAAAGGAAGTGATGATATCGTTAAATTTAAGATACCATTGTCGGGAAGCTTGTTTAAGTCCATATATTGATTTCTTAAGTTTACACACCATGTGTTCTTGTTCTTTAACGACAAAACCTTCAGGTTGGTCCATATAAACTTCCTCATCTAAATTCTCATTAAAAAAGACAGTTTTCGCATCCATTTGATGGAGCTCTAAATTATAATGAACTACCAATGTCATAATTATTCTGAGCGAATCATTTTTTGAAACAGGAGAAAATGTTTCTTTGTAATCAATGCCATCTTTCTGAGTATAATCTTTGGCAACGAGTCTGTCTTTATTTCGTTCGATATTGCCATTAGAGTCGCGTTTAGTCTTAAAGACCCATTTACACCTAACTCTTTTACAACATTCAGACAATTCGATGAGTTCCCAAACTTCATTTTGTTCCAATGATTTTAACTCATCTTTTATGGCATTTAACTATTTATCAGAATTCTCACTTTTCATGGCTTGTGAAAACAAAACTGGATCATCATCAAGTCGTAAGTCACATTCGGACTCTTGAAGATAAACCACATAATCATTAGAAATAGCAAATCTTCTTTCTCTTACAGATCGCCTTAATGGTATTTCTAGTGGTTCATCTATTATAGGTTCATTGGTGACTATCTCATCATGTGGAGTTTGATCATTAATTTGTTGTTCGTGTAAGTCATTGATACGATCAAAAACCGGTGGAACAACAACTTGAGCAGAAGTTATAGGTATTGAAACTTGCACCCTTACTTCTTGAATTTCTACTTTCCGTGGTTCCAAACTCCCACTGATCTCACCATTTTCAATGAACCTAGCATTTCCAATTTCAACAATTCTCGTACTATGGCTAGGACAGTAAAATCTATACCTTTTTGACTTTTCTGGATAACCAATGAAGAAACCACTGGTTATTCTTGAATCCAGTTTCTTTTCATGTGGATTATAAATTCTCACTTCTGCTGGGCAACCCCAAACATGCAGATACCTTAAACTGGGTTTTCTTCCTGTCCACAGTTCAAATGGAGTATTTGAGACTGCCTTACTAGGGGTGAGCAAGAACCGGACCGAATCGAAGAACCGGATTGGAACCAAATTTTTGGTCCGGTTCTGGGTGGTTTTGTATTTTAAAAATTCAAAATTCGGTTTTTTTGTAAGAGAACCGAAAAATTCGGTTCGGGTTTAGTGAGACAAACCCGAAAAAAACCCGGACCGAATTTCTTGCCTAATTTCTCTGCGAAATTCGTGGTCTTCAATTTCACTCTTCGAAAATTAGGGCAAACTTCGCTCTCTGCGAAGTGCGAACCCTCGCTAGTCACCCAGCGCCGAACCCCCATCGCCGACGCCGACGCCGACGCCGACGCCGAGCCCAGCCACTCTCTGTCTTTCTCTTCTCGCACTTCACAGTCGCTCGACGCCCAAGCCCCAACCACTCTCTCTGCTCGCACCTCGCATCGCAGCACCGTGCCCGTCTTCGTCAGGGTGGAGAGGTTCTTCTCAGTTGAGCAAAACGAGCGGCAAAACCGCCATTCCAACCCAATTCTGCTTCTGTCTGGACCTCCTTCCTGGTATTTACTTCAACCCCTCTTCTCTCTCCTTTATACTGCTTTTTCCTACTTCTTCATTTTTTCAACGTCTGTGGCAGCGGGAAGACCTCCTTACTTTTCCAGTTCGCTTTCAACTCAGCCCTCGAAGGAAATGTGGTCTTCATTTGCAACCGATTAAGACTGAAGAAGAAACCCCCTTCTCTCTCTCTCAGGCATCTCTCTTCTCTCTCTCCCGCTCTCTCTCTTAATTTTCTCTCTTTTTCAGTTTTGGTTTTCGTTGCTAGGGAGTTGATTCCACCAGTGATCCCCTTAAGCGCATAAGAATGAAGTAATTGTCATTTTTCTTGTCCCAGATTTTAATACCGACAAGAAACGTATTCTGTTTCCATTTATTAAAGAAATTTTCTCTGTTTTTTTCGCTTTGCAATTGCTGAACAATGTGTGTGATTGATTTTCTCTCGAAAGTTTTGTTTTTTGTTCTCTGTTGACGCTCCTTTTATTGTTTGGGTGCTGATGTTTGCGTGCTTGATGTCAATGAACCGAGTGATTCATGAAATTTTCATCCTTTTGGGATTTAAAAAAAATAAAATTGAAATGAGAAAACCGGATTTGGACCAGAACCGGAACCAAAAATCTGGTCCAAATCTGGTCCAGTTCTTAAAAAAATTAAAACGGTTCTGGTCCTGAAAATTGAAAACCGAATTTTATTAATGCAGTCCCAATTTTCTCTAAAACCGGACCGGACCGGTTTTTGCTCACCCATATGCCTTACTAGGAACCATGTTTAATAAGTATACAACAGTCTTTAAAGCATACAACAGTCTTTAAAGCATACATCCACAATAATAAGGGTAAAGATGAATTACTTAACATACTTCTAACCATATCCATTAAAGTACGATTACGCCTTTCTGCAACACCATTCTGTTCTGGTGTTCCTGGAATTGTGTATTACACACAAATACCACGACTTTCAAGGAATTTAGCAAATGGACCTGGATGTTGTCTATTTTCATAATAACTTCCATAATATTCACCACCTCTATCAGATCTAATGATTTTCACCTTTCTATCTACTTGTCTTTTAACCTCATTAACAAACACTTCAAGAGCATTTATTGATTGGGTTTTTTCATTCAGTAGATAGATATATCCATAACGTGAAAAATCATCAATAAAGGTGATAAAATATTTTTCTCTAACAAAAGATGGAACATCAAAAGGACAATACATATCGATGTGTATAATTTCAAGGAGCTGTTTGCTTCTTGTGGCTGCTTTCTTAATTGTGTTTCTTATTTGTTTTCCTTTAATACAATCAACACACATGTCAAGATCAGTAAAATCCAAATGTGGAAAGATTGATTGCTTTACCAATCTTTCCATTCTTTCTTTTGATATAAGACCTAATCGTTTATGCCACAAATCAACAGAACATTCATTCACTAAACCACGTTTAGTTCCCACATTATGATGGAAGGTTAAAAGAGTCTCAGCAAAACGATTATCAAGCTTTAATTTATACAAACCATCATAAAGAACACCAGAACCAATGAGAAAATTATATTTATACAAACTGAAACATTCATTTCCAAACATAAAGGAATATCCAGCTGTATCAAGTTTGGACAATGAAACTAAATTACGAGAAACAGGTGGAATATAAACAGTTTGAAAAAAATCTAATTGATGTCCAGTGTCTAACATTAAACGGTAAGTTCCAATGGCTTCAACTGGAACTTTCACCCGATTGACCATAAAGATGTACTTTTCATTTGGGCTCATAGTTTGGGTCGTAAGGAATCTCTGCATCGTATTAGAAACATGAGTGATACAACCAGAATCAATCCACCAAGTATTACAAGGAACTTCAGTTAAATTGGATTTGAAACATACTAAAGCACTAGACTTACCTTTCTTTTCGAACCATGCCTTACGTTTCAGACAATCTTTCTGATAGTGTCAATGTTTTCCACAGAAATGACACTTATCTTTCTGTTGTTCCTTTTTGTGGATTTGGAAAGAGGACTGATTTGTCGATATCATTTCTTGCATTTTCCACATTTTTTTCCTGGTTTCTTTCCAGCTCCTTCATAATTCATGAGATTGACAGCTTGAGTTCCTAGTTTCTTAAGCATTGCTTCTTCCTAAATGAGCATACTTTGCAATTCATGCACATTCTATTTATCCCTCATAGTATTATAGCTCATATGAAATGAGCTATATTGAGGAGGCAAGGAGTTCAAGATGAATGTCACAAGGAAGTTCTTATTCACTTCCATTCCCATGGACTTTAATCTTGTTGTCATGTTCGTCATTTCGACGACATGCTCATGCATGGTACGAGAACCATCAAACTTCATGGTGGTCAAAGTACTCATCAGTGGCCCAGCAAGTGACTTATCAGCCGATTCAGACTGAAAACATTCTTCCACAAATTTCATAAATTCCTTAGCACTTTCAGTTTTAGGAAATGTGGACTTGATGTTGTTCGCTACAGTCATCCGCATAAACATTAGGCTCAGTCTGTTTGATCTTTCCCAAGCCTTATAGGAAAATCTCTGATCAGCACTGCTAGTTGCAATAATAGCAGCTGGTTTCTCAGTTAAAAGTGTCAATTGAACTTGTCACATAATTGGCAACTATAAAACATGTTCATACTTTAATGCTTTGAGTCATAAGGCAATCAAACAATCATAAATATATATTGAAGTTCTTCTTTGGGTGACACAACAATATATAATCATAAACATAATCGATGCTCAACTTAATGTCACATAATTGGCAACTAATATACTTGAAATAGACATGTTCGCTATCTTTGGATATACTAAACACACTCAATCAAAACATATTAATTTACCACGATGATGTTCATAATTATAAAATAACCAATTAACCTTTGGGCGATTCAAAATATTTTATAATAATAAAAATCAATACATTCATGTCAAAATCATAATTATTCTCATGTCATTTCATTATCGAGCATCACATAAAACATGAGTAATTGAATTTATTTAATTTGATATCTATGAAAAAACGTTCTGATTCGGCCACTTTGATGACTAACAAATCATCATAATTTAGATATAAAATTAAATAATAATAACATTCGCATAAATAATATTTTTGATCCAAATTCAATAAGATTACAGAACGTAATTGTCACATATACAATTAAACAAAATAATCCAAACATCAAGAATTATTTCATCTCTTCAAACGTGAACAGTAATTTTTTTGATGAACAGTAATCGGCCTACGTGAACAGTGAAATCGGCCGTGAACAGTATCGACCTACGTGAACAGTAAAATCAGTCGTGAACAGTAATCGGCCTTGAACAGTAAAATTGGCCATGTTTGATACCACATGTTGTCTTAATTCTTTTTCATTTCATCACAGAGAAATAACAGTATCATGAACGAATTAATTTTCACAAATTTTAGTTAAAGAGAGATGTAACACTTACTTTGATCCATGATTAGTTAAAAAATTATTGTTCACGTTTGAAGAACAATCTCAACTTGAAGAAAACTGATTTTTCTCCCTTAACCCTTTTTTTCTTAAGGGAAGATTTTTGATGGAGAAAACCTTCGTATGTATGTATGGGCAGAGAGAGGACCAAGCTTTTTGTTTTCTTTTATTTCAGTAAGTTATGTTATTCAGATTAAGTTCCATCAATTTAATCTCTTCGTTAATAAAACAAAACACCTTGATCAATCAGATCTGAACACATGGCCACATCACGTGGTTTGCCTTCAGTTGACGTTTGAGGAAGAAGGTTTTGGAGTTTTCTGGGCGTTTTCATTTTGCAGACGAAGAAACGATCAAACGCCATGTCCTTTACTCAAAACAAACCAACAATAACTTCATGTAAATTGATGTTTAGATTGATCAGTTCTAGGTTGATACCTTCAGCCCAGTGATTTTCATGGGATCGGATTATTGGGTTTACTTTTCAAACCAGCTCTCTGTTTTCTTCTTCCTCGCGTAAACAATGATGACAGCATTGGAAAAAGACGATGTTGGGAGAGATAGAGAGATTGTGGCTTAGTTTCAGTTGCGTTTCGAGGATAACTTTGTTCCCTGGAACACTAGGGGGCCTCCCTATATAAATACCCGTTTCGGCCTTTCGTAGCTCATCGTCGAGAGAGAGAGAGAGAATGGGGAGACTATTTTTGCAGGTTGTTTTTATACTGAAATTAACAACAGTGGTAATGGGAGCAGATTCTTACAGCAGAGATGACTTCCCTTCTGACTTTGTCTTTGGTGCTGGCACCACAGCTTATCAGGTCAGTGAACTTCAATCTCCTGGCGTCGTTTTACTTGTTTAGAGAGAGATAGAGATAGAGAGAGAGAGACATTTTGATATTTGAATTAATAAGGTAGAGGGAGCAGCGTTTGAAGATGGAAGGACTCCAAGCATTTGGGACACTTTCATCCATTCTGGTCAGCTTCCTTTCTTTTACAATTCAGAATTCTTTATGTCCTTTGATCATTCCATGATGTACCCGAATCTATAGATGTTACGCGTAGAGTCGGGTACGTAGATCTTCAGTCATCGAAAATTCAAGGAGAATGAAAAAATGCCAATCAATTGAGACTCGACGTCCTTTACTTAACTTCAATGTGTGATTATCATTCTGCACTTGACAAAATAAGTAATGACACATATATTTGATCCATCGAGATTCACCCATGTTATTCGATTTTCTCTATAGCCTAAATATTGAATTCTTATTCGACCACTTTTAATGGGTCGCCTATACAATGTAAAATCTATAAATTATATGGGCAGATCTACTATATATTGTTCAATATTAAATCTAACAAATTGTACTGATAAACTTCAGGGTCTGAGCAAAATGGCAATGGAGACGTAGCCTGCGATGAGTATCATAAATACAAGGTGCATACAACATGTCTTGATCTACAATCCTTAACATTTACAGTCTTTAATGTTGTGTTATTTGATGTTCTTGCTGGAAAATGAAACTCTTAACTGAATTCTTTTGTTGAATTTAAGGTGAGTAGCTTTGTGTTTGATTCTTGATTGCAGGAAGATGTGCAAATCATGGCGGATATAGGTCTCGAGGCCTATAGATTTTCGATTTCTTGGGCAAGACTCCTCCCGAGTATGATAATCGATCTTACCGACTACCTTTCCATTGCTCTCCTACTTCGAATCTTCTCTGGTTATAGCGCTTGTCTTCTTAATTTTCAGATGGGAGAGGACCCGTCAATCCGAAGGCTTTACAATATTACAACAATCTCATCGACGAGCTTGTTAGCCATGGTATTAATGGACAAATGCTTAAAAATTATTTCAGATGACTGATTTTCTAATTGGTTTATCGATCAGGAATCGAACCGCATGCCACTCTATATCACAACGATCTGCCGCAGGTACTGGAAGATGAATACGGAGGATGGATTAATCGAAAAATCATGTAGACGTTCTAATCACTTGGCTCCTTTTGTTAATCATTTGCTACTTAGAATTACATTAAAATCAATAGCCCAAATGCAGAAAAGACTTCACAGATTATGCAGATGTTTGCTTCCGAGAATTCGGAGATCGGGTACGACACTGGACAACATTTGGCGAGCCTAATGTTTTTGTCCCGGGAGGCTACGACTTTGGATTTGTCGCCCCGATGAGATGCTCCCCTCCGTTTGGACTCACTAAATGCTCTAGAGGCAACTCCTCTACCGAACCGTATATTGCTGCTCATTATACGTTGATCTCACATGCATCTGTAACAAGGTTATATTGGAGAAAGTATCAGGTATCGTGTCAGTATTTTTGTCTGTTAACGCCGTTGTTTAAGCAACACGACATTCTATTTGATTGATATTTCAATTTAACATTTTTCTTCAAAAATTATTTTAATTGTATTTTTCGGAAGCAATGTCTACCGAGCAATTATTGATAAGTTATTCACAATTCTAAAAGTTTGAATTTGTAGGTTGAGAATAATTTAATCATTTTCTTAATAGTCACGAGAAAAATCATTATGATCGTCTTTCTTTATATAAACAAACGCTTTGAGACGCAGGGAAAGCAACACGGTTTTATCGGGATTAGCCTGTATGCATATTGGAGTGTTCCTTTAACAGATTCCAGAGAGGATAGAATGGCAAATCAAAGATCAATAGATTTCCTTATTGGTTGGTAAGTTCACTTTAATTCTTAAAGTGCAATTTCTGTTCATTTTGAGTAAGTTTAAAAGCGATTAGATTTCTCCTTCGGATCATAGGTTCATGGATCCCTTGGTGTTTGGAGCCTATCCCAGTACAATGAAGAAATTGGCAGGCTCGAGAATCCCGACTTTTACAAAGAGTGAAAGCATTCTAGTGAAGGGAGCTTTCGACTTCGTGGGGATAATACATTATAGTATTGCGAAAGTCAAAGATAATCCGTCCAATCTGAGCATAGAAACTCGGGACTACACTGCTGATATGGGAGCCAAGATAATCGCGGGTGAGATAACGAGATAATCGACCTCAGAATAGGTGTTGGTTGATACAATTAGATTCTTCAATTTGATGTTCTTCTCTTTCCTGCATCTTTCTCTTTTGCTGTTTGAAGTTAAGGGTAGGCCTAGTTATTGATCAAATTCGATTATATTTTTGTAGCTGTTGATCCGACAAATGCTTCGGTCGTAATTGAGGTGAGCCATGTGATATTTAAATGTGCTTGGTTACTTCTTGGAGTACTTTCATTACATGACTGTCCGGGTTTGTGCTACTCAGCTGCCGGTCGAACCGTGGGGTATGAGCGGAATTCTGGGCTACTTTAAGCAAGTATATGGCAACCCCCCCATATATGTTCATGAAAATGGTCTCTCTCTCTCTCTCAAACATACATTAGGCATAAAGCTTTGTAAGCCAAATATGAACATTGTGATTGATCTTTGTTTGGTTTTTTGTGATCGAATTTCGTTTCGCGTCTTGGCAGGTCAATCGATGCTACGCAATTTGACACTGGAAGATACCTCGAGAGTGGAGTATATAAGTGCATACATTGGTGCAGTTCTGGACGCATTGAGGTAAAGATTATTAACTCTACCATTTTCCAATACAACGTCCCTTTGACTAAGCATTTTGTTTTTGTTCAATGTCCATCTCGGCCGATTTTACAAAAAGGAACGGATCAAATACAAAAGGGTACTTCGTATGGTCATTCCTGGATGTATTCGAGTTATTAAACGGCTACAAATCTAGCTACGGCTTAGTCTACGTAGATCTCGATGATCCTCAACTGAAAAGAACCCCAAAGCTCTCTGCTAAGTGGTATTCTAAGTTCTTGAAGGGAGATGCTATCAATCAGCCGCATCCTACACTTGCTTTATCATATATATAGATATATCACTTTGTGTTGTTCTCTATGTTTTTTCGCATCCAATAAACATGTCAACGATCCTTTTTATGGAAGGTTTTTATTATTCAATTTCTTATGTGGTGGAGATTCAGATAGGAATCGCTCCACACACGCTGCAAAAAGGAGGCAACTAGACTAACTATAATACACAAAACTGAAGCTTAGAAAATGGGCACAAGAGTTTTACTATGTAGACTTTGTAACATAGATTAGAAGGCAAAGTCAAATGGGGAACAAAAACTTAATAGCTAAAGGTGTCATCAATGCAATCACATTTTTTTTCATGTGATATCTTTTATTTTAGCTGTTAGATGATTTTCGGGGAGAAGAATATGTGATTTTTGTCATTCTTGGGAAATTTCATATAGGCAGGACCACCCGTGAGCTTTGTTTTTGATAGAACTCTAACGAGATTCTTACAATATGTCGACCCTGAGATTTTACACGGAGGTCATTTACATTAGAGATTTTTGCAATAATAATAAGCTCCAAAAGGCTGAATATCTTCTTGGATAATTTCCTTCTCATGAAAATCGTAATTTCATCTATCTGAAAATCGCCCAATAGAGTAGATAGAAGACAACATGTTCGACATGTGAAAAAACGTGATTACATTGACGACATCTCTAATAATAATTACTTAATTGTTAATTTTCAATAATCAGAGACTTAATCATATTAAAAAAAAGTTCAAGGATATACTTGTTCTTTACTAGGCAATAAAAAAAATTACCAGAAAATTGTCTCTAATTTACAAAGAAACTCAAATAAAAAAATTCATGAAAATAAGAGAAGATATTCACTGTATCAAAAAATAATTCCAGAGTAATTTGTGAGGTCCCTCTTTATGATGAGGGACCTCCTCATTTAATTTCTCATTGAAATTAAATGGAGAGGGTTGACTTAATTAGTGTTTAAGTCTAACTAAGTTTTTGATGATGTATTTGGATGATAAATATGTAATTTGATTATGTTTGTTAAATGAGAATAATGAATTATGTTTATGTTTTAATCTGTTGGAAATACCTTTAAAAAGGGTATTTTAGTTTTCTAACAATATTGGTTAAGTCTACAGGGCTGAAATTGTATAAAATGTTCACATTAACCGATAGCTAAAAGACAAAGAAGACATCCACCGGTTGAAGAAAAGAATGGCATCCACCGATAGGTAAACGACAAAAACAGTGGAGTTTAAAGAATCACATCTGCCGATGGAGTTCAAGGCTTGCATCTGCCGATGGAGTTCAAGGCTTGCATCTGCCGATGGAGTTCAAGACTTGCTTCTGCCGATGGCGTTTTCAAGTTACTTCTGCCGATGGCGTTTGAAGATGCATCTGCCGATGGCGTTTGAAGATACTTCTGCCGATGGCATTTGAAGATACTTCTGCCGATGGCGTTTTTCAAGCTGCATCTGCCGATGGCGTTTGAAGATACATCTACCGATGGCGGTTCAGCGTTGAAGTGTTGCATCATCCGATGGCTTTTCAAGTTGCATCCACCGATGACGTTCCGATTTTGTAAAGCTGCTTCCACCGGTAATCTTCCACCAAATTTGAATATAACCGCGAAGCTACAGTGACGTCGTTTTCAGCATTAACTCCACAACTTTAATGGCGACGACGAACAGCAATTTCAGATGCAACGGATATCTGCTTCAGTACGGATGCTTCCCAACGGTAACATTTTTCCATTTGAAGAATAAAGCATTCAATTCTGTGAAGCAGAAATCAGACAGAGTATTTAAGCCGAGGTTAGAGCACGAAGAAACAACTTTTGCTAATTTTTACCCTTGAGCCCTAATCTGCTAAATCTATCATACTCTGTACTTCATCTACTCCTCTCGAACCTAAACTTGAGATTTAACCTTTGAGGGAGTTTAGATTGTATTGATTGTTGCAAACTCAATATCTGTATAAGGCAGTGGATTATCGCCCGTGAAGAATAATCCAGTATTGTAAAAGGCAGTAGATTGACGCCCGGAAGTTCGATCTTGTATTCTCGTTGAGGAGAAGGTTAAAGATCTTCAAGGGGGAACCTTGAAGCGTGGATGTAGGCAAGGTTTGGTTGAACCACGTAAAAACTCTTGTATTGATTTTCCTCTCTCTCTCTGTTATTTTTATTATTGTGTTTGTCTGCCTATAGCTTAAGAAAAATTAAAAAGGGTCTAATTCACCCCCCTCTTAGACAATCTCGATCCTACAGAGAGAAGAACCGAAAGAGGTTCTTTCGGTGCCTACAACAAACATCTTATTTAATGAGACGTTGAAAATGAAATTCGGTGTCTTCAATTGCAGCCGTTCACATTCCTTATTTTAAGGAATGTGTTCTTTCATAGACTCTATAAATAGAGGTCTGAAGGAGTTTCGAAGAGTATCTGAAAACACTCAAAGAGAAGTGAAATCTTCTATTCAAGAGAGACGAAGAAAATCACTTCCGAGTGAAGAGGAAGAGAAATATAGTGATGATTATTTTTGGAGGGAGAGAAAAGAAAGAACCTGAGAGAAAAATAGGTGTGGTACGTTTGAGTATAGTAAGAGTGGTGATTTCTCTTAGTGAATATTTTCTAGGAATTCGATATCTAGAAAAATATTGTAAATCCTATTTTTCATAGTGAGATCTTTTTAGACTTGGTCCCCGTGGTTTTTTCTCGATTTGGGTTTTCACGTAAAATTTTCGGTGTTCATTTTCTCTTACTTCTTGGCCGTTATAATTTTACGGCAGTAAGAAAATATTCCTGGTATTTTTTGGATCGCATCTGCTATCGTTTCTCGTACCGTTTATTAAAGTAGGTTCTCGTCGGATTTCTTTATTATTTTTCCCAACAAGTGGTATCAGAGCTCGGGTAATTTCTTTAAATCTAGTATGCTCTGTGGTTGCGGTTTTTGAACTGATCTTCCATATCAGAAAATTTTTTAGAAGTTATTATGGCGGGAAAGATTGAAATCGAAAAATTCAACGGAAATAATTTATCTCTGTGGAAATTAAAAATGAAGGCACTATTGCGCAGGGGTAGGCACGGGCCAGTTCGGTTCGGTCTCGAGCCCGGACTGAAACCGGACGAGTCTTTTAGAAAAATTTTCCCGAAGACCGGAACCGGCCCTGGGAGGAATCAGGACCGAACTAAAAATTGTTGACTCGCAGCAGCAAAACTCGACCTCTCACTCACATACCGTGACTGTGAGTGAGGAGAGAGGCGAGCCGATCAGCCGAAGACAGAGGTGAGGCGAGGCGAGCGCGACCCGATCAGTCGATCAGCAGGGAGCACGGGAGCTTTGGAGGCGAGGCGAATCGGAGAACGAAGCACTGGATTCGGGAGTCGCGAGTAGTCGGACGTCGGGTTCAGCTGAGCAAAAGAATGCATCGGGGCTTCGTGAGGGATTCTGCGAGTGCGAGTGCGTTCTGTCGTCTGTGTGAGTACGTTCTGCGTGAGTGTTCAATTCTGCAACTAATGGGACAGAGGGGAGGCGATTCGAGTAGGCGACAGGCGCGAGTGCAAGGCGGCTCGAAATTCGCCGTTCGGAGGTGGGGACTGAAGTGTTCGGGTGTTCTAGTTTTGGATTAGTCGATTAGGGATTTAGGAAGGAAGAACATAGCGAAGGAAGACTTACTAATGTAACAACCAGCACGTTGGTCAGGTATTTTTCCCGCGATTATTTATGGTGTGATTTATGTAATAAGGAGATTATAAATGGAAGTAGGTTTAATTAGGGGTGAGCAAAAACCGGTCCGGTCTGGTTTTAGAGAAAATTGGGACTGCACTAATAAAATTCGGTTTTCAATTTTCAGGACCGGAACCGTTTCAATTTTTTTAAGGATCAGACCAGAACTGGACAAGAATTTCGGTTCCGATTTGGGTCCGAATCCGGTTTTCTCATTTCAATTTTTTTAAAAAAAAAATCCCAAATAAGTTCATTGACAGATAAGAAAGAATTCTATACAAATCAATGCCATTTTTTGACAGTCCGTGAAGGCCCTGAAACTGCTTTGTAATGGAGGCTAAACAAATAATTTCCAAAGAATTAACATCAACTAATGCACACAAACATCAACTAATGCACACAAATATCAACTAATTAACATCAAACACACAGATTGTTCAGCAATTGCAAAGCAAAAAAAAAAACAGAGAAAATCACTAAAAAAAAAAGTTTGAAGAAACTACAGAAGAAAATCAACCTTCGTGAAAATCCACCCGCAAATGAAACAAGAGAGTGAAGAGCTTACCTTAATCGGACGTCGGTGACTTAATTCGTCCTTCAGTCTGACGAAGACAGGCACGGTGCTGCGATGCGAGGTGCAAGCAGCAAGAGTGGTTGGGACTTGGGCGTCGAGAGACTGTGAAGTGCGAGAAGAGAGGATAGAGAGTGGCTAGGCTGGGCGATGGGGGCTCGGCGATGGGCGATTGCGTAGGGTTTGCAGAGAGCAAAGTTTGCTCTGATTTTCGAAGAGTGAAGACTGAATTTCGCAGAGAGGAATTAGGTAAGTAATTCGGTTCGGTTTTTTCGGGTTTGTCTCACTAAACCCAAAAATCGAACCGAATTTTTTGGTTCTCCTACAAAAAAATCAAATTTTGATTTTTTAAAATAGAAAACCACCAGAACCGGACCAAATTTTTGGTTCCAATCCAGTTCTTCGGTCCGGTCCGATTTTTGCTCAACCCTAGGTTTAATGGCAAGAATTGTAATTAATGTGATTTGGACTGATATAAATAGAAAAAGAAAAGTCTTAAACCTCACAAAAACCTCCACTAGCCGACTTTTCTCTTGCAGCTGACTCCCTCCCCTCAGCTCTCTTCTCTGTTCTTTCTCCGGCGATCAGCTTCCCCGATTTCTTCCGATACTCCACGCTCTAGGTAAGACTTGGACAATGTGTTTTGCTGAATAGTTATTTAGGGAGTTGATTTGAGCTAGAGTTTTAAAGTCTCGGGTTCATCAATGATAGAATAATAGTAGCATTTATGAATGTGTTCATTAATGGCATTGCTAATTCGATTCTGGATGCTGTGATATTCGGTTTGTGATTAGCTATGGAGAATGAGTCTGGTTGTTACAGCACACATTTCCCTTATATTTTTGGAGATTGAACTACGCACACAAGGTGCTCGACTAAAGGACTTAGAAACATATATACTAGATTCTATGATGATTTTTCAGTTAGGATTTACTAGTCATGATTTCAGAACATTTAAGGTTGATTGTAACATTGAAATGTGAAATGTCTAGGTGGAAAAGATTTCAAGTAAAGGCACGACATTGCTAAGGAATCCAGGTAAGTGAGTGTGATAAGATTTCCGGCCATTAGAGCTCTACATCACAAGGTTACTAGGTTAAGCTTGTTGTTGATAATGTCTTGATGTTTGTGATTTGTACTATGATATATGCTGGATATCTGAGTTTTCTCCGGTGTGATGCTCTGTTTTGCATACACATTATATGCATTATGATTTACCTTCCAAGGATACGAAAATATTTTATGAACATGCTCTTTTTATGAATGAAATATGAAAATGAGATGTATGCAACTATGATTAAGTGAAGGTTGGGGAGGTTTGGCCATGTCACTGTCCAGAAATGGACCAAGATTACTGCCCGAGAGGGGGCCATGTACACGCATTCTGACTACCCCCCTTCGACACTAATCCCTCCTTAATACACGATATATGAACGATGAACAAGAATATATGAACAATGAACAAGAATATGATTTTTATTGAGTATGCATTCATGAGTAATTATGTATATGTTGCACTCCTTACTAAGCATTAGGCTTATAGTTTGAACCTTATGATGTAGGTGACGAATTGAAAGGTGAGGATTTCAATCCAAGTGATAATGTCTAAGACGGGTTGCTGGATGGTGCTCATGGCGTGGATTTTGTGCTGGGTGGCGATTTGACCCGAGGATGGTGCTCCTGGTCTGTTATGGTATAAGACAATGATATAGAAGAATAAGTAGAAAAGAATTTTCATATGATGATAAGTATTTGACTTATCCAGTACTTATATGTTTTAAAGAGGATTATAAGATTAAATGTTTTCATCTGTTCTTTAGCCTTTCGCCATGCGTATTCTATTCGAGTCTATGATTTTTACGTACATGAGTATTCTGGAAATGAGGTTTGAAGTCTATAGAAGATAAGAAGTAAGTGGATTGGAGTTCAGAGCTCATCGTCAGAGCATGCAAGTCTATGGACCAGAAACATGGGCAATGAGCAAGCTATTGTTATACGCCAGGACTAGCTGAAGAAAAGTTCATGAGAGAGACAGTCGTCCAACCCAAGTTAAGTGGTGAGCCCTGATCTGAAGGTCAAGATGAGCGCCAACCCAATAGCTAGAGGCAAGGCCAGAGCTTGGCTCAGGACTAGCCAAGGGATCACAAGGTCGGAGGAAATAGGCCTGAGGGAGCGACATACTTGGGCCTACCACATGGAATAATACAAAAAGGCTCTGGGCCATACTGGCGTCCCCGTCGGCTAGCCTTAAGAATTGGGTTCATTCATGATATGGAAGGCTCACATGAAGGCTGGCTTGGGGTTGGGTCCAAAAGCTTCTGGGTCAGGTCTCAGAAATATTCAAACCCAGCATTAATGAGAGATGTGAGAGAGGGACTTAAATAAACAAAAATCTTAAACTACGAGTTCATTAACAACTCTCGCAAATGGAGGAGTCGAAATGCTCTCGGACGTGTTTCCGCGATTTAAGTGCAACCGCCCATGGACAAACGAATAAACAATGCATTAGGGTGTGGACTTCTGCGATGGTTGTTTTGTTAACAGGACAAAGTTTAAAAACGATGTTGACAAACATAGCGTATAGACGAATTTGTTAATGACCTCACAATTTAAGAATTTTTTTTTTTAATTACCCTATCATTTATCAATTACTAAAAATGGATTTATAACAATTAAGATTGAGATTTGTAAGATAATACGAGTCAAACAAAATGCATATGTAAATGCAAGAATGTCATTATTTATTAGGTAAAATCTAAAATACCAATGAAGTATGGGTATTTATTGAAAAAACCCTCAAACAAAAAATCATCGCAGTCAAAACCTCGAACTATCAAAAATACTCAAAAAAACCCTGGCAGGGGACCGATTTAAAATTGCGGCCCCTCGCGTCTGTGCTGCGCGGCCCCCCACGATCTCGAATATTTTTTCACTTTTTTATAAATTAATAAAAAAAAATACCAAATCATATTCAATTCACTTGAAATTTTTACCACATGTTCATTACATTATAGAAAAGTAATATAAAAAATTTCGTGATTTTTTAATACTTTTATATAAATTAGTGAATTTTTATGCAAATTAGTTACCTCTTCAACTTCAAAGAACCATAACTTTTGCTACATGTATCCGATTGGGGCCGACAATAAATCAAATCGAAGCTCTCGCAGAGACAGACACATTTCGCCAGGGTAGGACTCCATGACAGTCTTTTTTGAGCCCAAAATCTATCGTTTAAGGCCTCAAATTGACATTTGAAGAAGAAATGATGATTTAATTTTTTTTTAAAAAAAATGTCAAATCATATTTAATTTACTTGAAATGTTTAACACATATTCATTACATCATTCAAAGATAATGTAAAAATATTCATATTTTTATAATACTCGTGTGATATATTGTAATTTTAATTACATTATTTTAGAAAAAAATTATATTAAATGATAAAAGTTTTAACAAATCACGAAACTTTTTACATTATTTTTTCATGATATGATCAACATGTGATAAAACTTTTAAGTATATTGAATATGATTTGGTATTTTTTTAATTTATTTTAAAATAATGAAGAATATTTCGAAATCACAAAGGCCGGCTACAGTACGCAACCCCCGTGATTTTGGATGCGGCCCCCAAATTTTTATGCGGGGGTCTGCTACAGTATACGGCCCCCCGCGATTTTCGGGGCTGCACTCATAATTTTTATACGGCCCCCGAATTTTAGATTCGGATGGCCGCTATTTTAAATCGACCCCCAAATCCAGTGTAATTTTGAATTCGGGGGGCTATCAGCCTCCCGCCGGGGTCTTTGTTAAGCATTTTTAATAGTTTAAGGTTTTGACTGCGAAAACTTTTTGTTTGAGTGTTTTTTTAATAAATACTCATACTTCATGGGATATTTTAGATTTTACCCTTATTTATTTTACAACAAATAAAATAATAATTACTACATTATTTTGCCTCCCATTTGGAATTAAGTAAACTCCAAATAAAACAATTAAGATATTTTGGTTTACTGGGACCCACTTTCTTTGGTTAGCCGTCCACTAGGGACTACTTTCCATCAAAACCGCCTGGCTTTGATTTTTTCTAGAAAAAGGAAGAATAATCCGGACAATACGTGGTTTTATTGAACCCACTGGTTTTGGTTCTGTGGGCTAGGAAAAATGGAAACGTTTCCCTGCAAACCTGAAACTTTTCCTTATGAATGAGTTTTGTAAGGGGGATCTCCCTGACACTACACAACATTTGAACAATATATAATCTTCAACAGTCAGTCATGCAATCACATCATCCACGATAATACATTTAAAAACATAATCTGGCAAAGTTACCGAAGTGATCCGCGTTTATTCGATGTACAATTTGCAGGGATTCAGTGCTTGGTTTTGGGCTTCTTCACGATCATCACTGTGCAGTGAGCATGGTGTGCACAATAGTCACTTACACTCCCTAGAACAGCCCTGCGTAAAGATGGAATACTTTAAAGAATTAGTGGAAGGAGCTGGTTTCTCTGTGATTCTCCTAATTTTAACTGTCATCTCTCGGAAATAGGCAGAGAGAATGGTGTTTTCCAGAGGATTTGAAATGGAATGTTTGGACCAGTACCTTTTTATCGCGCCATAGCCATGGCTTCCCACGACTAATATGGAAGCATGGTGTTTTTCTACAGCCTCACAGAGAACATTCCTTCCATCCCCTTCAAACACTTCGAATAACACATCATGCACCTGCGTTAAACATTAAACGTTCAGAGAATTTCAGCGATGGAAATTCAGAAATTAAGCAGATCCAGGGCCTGTTCTATCACCAAATCGTTTTCTAGGCATCTACTTTTGGAAAAAGAAAGGTTAATCAAGCGTTCTTCACATGGAGCTTAACGATTGTAGCTCATAAATCAGAAATCGAAAAGACAAAACTGAAAATGAGACTTGGAAACCCTACAGATTTAGCGATGCAAAGTCCCTTCGCCTTTTCAATGACTGCAGAAGCGATCTTCTTCAAATCGGAATCGATGTACGGCAAAACTTGGGCAGCTCCTGGAAAATTCAAGCACCGAAAAGCTTTACATCAACAAACTCCGTATAAACAGATTCAGGAAGTGATTGGCCATATCTCGAAGGTATGAATACGTACCAGGACCAGCGAGGCCGACGGCAGTTGCGGGAGAGGGCTTGGCATGAACTATAACGAGCTTAAATGGAGGATTGGAAGCTAAGACAGTGAAGAAATGATCGAGAGTCCATTCCAGAGCGTAAAGACTGTACTCACTGTCGTCCATCCCCACTATCATCACTTGCTTTTCTTCCGTCGCCATGGACTCTCTCCCTCTCTCTCTCTCTCTCTCTCTCTTAATCGGTGCAAATATATAGAATCCAGAAGACGACGTCGTATTGAAGTAATTCGGAAGGAGTTCATGCTGACGTCATTTATGGGTTGGCCCATGTCAAACCATAACCCGATTCGCTGGTATTAAACCGTGGTTAGCCCACCCGGAAGCTAACAACGTATTAGTCTATTGATAATTAAGCTTAATCAGAAGATTTGAGTTTTTGAGTTGGTCCATGGTTTTGAGTGGCAGACAAGGACAAGTCCCCAAAACCTGGCGGGTCCACAGAATTTTGCTGACTCTTAATTGGCAGAATTGTTCAATGGAATTGTTAATAATAATTAATTTTATTAATCATTAAATAAATGCTGGTCAAATGAAATGTCACTTCTTTTTATTCTAATCAAACTCTTCTTGGTTTTTTCAAGCTTTTGCCAAGTTGGTCACGATTCTAAACTAATATTGTGCTTATTCAATGCATAAATAAAAAGAGTTCTTTTCAAAAATCGTGTATGAATCCCTCTTGAACTCTAGGGTTGGTTTAATTTTCCATTAAATTTAAGGAAAGGCATTTGGAATTTCGCGTTGGTGTCCGAAAACTTAAGTTTGGAAAAGTGTCTCGACAGCGAAGTTTTGGGGTTTAGTATGGACGCTCGAAAATGGGAAAATGTCTCGTCGAGAATGAGCTTATTGTAATCACGGTGGACGCCCGAAAATAAAATAGTGGGAAAAGTGTCTCGAGAGCGGACCGGCAAGATTTAAGACGAACATCTGGAAGTTAACTTGGTTTGAAAAATGCAATGGAGCGGATGACTTATAGGAGCAAACATGCGACACGGGCGAACGCTCGTTCTCAATTTTAATGAAAAAAACGAGTTTGTTAACAAATATTAATCACGAGTTTGCAAATATTAAATTACAAATCTGTAAAATCGTTCGATACATTCGATAAATCAAAAACCAGATTTTCAGAAAAACTTTCAACTACTTGCTGATATCAATTGTTGAAAAATCAAACGACAAACCGAAAAAGAAATACGACGAGGGACACCAGATTTACGTAAAAAAAACTCATTCGATAAAAAAATTATGGGCAGAGGAACAAATTGACTATAAATATCGAAATACTGCGAGTTTTGCGACTCTAACTTATATAAATTTACAGAGAAAACAAAACCCTAATTAAATTCTCAGCATGGGCCTAACCTGTCTGGCCCATACAGAATTCGGGTCACACTAAATCCTAACAAGATAATCTCAATCATATCAAGTTCAACTTAAAATTTGCAGATAATGTTACATAAGTTCTCTAATTCTTTATTATAATATTAAGGGTAAATTGTAATTTACACCACATTTATAAATTGAAATTTAAATTATTTTTCTAACAAATGAAATTTCCATCATTCCATTTTTCCATTAAACTTTCAGAATGTGTATATAGATTTTGATTAAGTTACATGTTTTAATTTGATTTCTTTTTCATTTGTGAATTTCTAATGCGATTTCAAATCGTGTCAATTTCCTTCTCGTGATTTGACAATTCCCAACTCTATTGATTAGGTTGAAAATGTGAAAGATGTTAGAAATTTGGTCGAAGTTGAATTTATCGAATAAATTGATGGCAATATAAAAAATAAAAAAAATTATTATTATTTATTAGTCAGGTGGAATTAATTAAAATTTCAGATGCCACGTCAGCTAGTAGTGTTTATCTACATATACAAGATGATAAAGCCACGCTGGCAAAAATAGATCTGATGTACTTACCAATATCATTTTCAACAGTAAGTCATGGGATTGCTGTGGTAAAGCACATGCTTTACACGTGGAGAATCCATCGGCACCTGACGCTCATGCCCTTATCTCGTTGGTACAATTGACTTTGTGGGGGTCCACCGGACGTGTGAATTGTGATGTTGTATTTTAAATAACACTATTTATTAATTTAAACCTTTGATATTTCGGACTAAACAAGTCAACTTATAAACTTCAAATTTAAATTGGTCTGTTGTTTATGGAGCTAATCTATCGAAATTATTAAATAACGTAAAAAACTACAAACTATGAAGTAAATTCGTCTTAAAATATGTTAGCCTCGACCTGTCTAGTAGCATGCTCTTCGAACGCGAAATTCCACAACAGACGAGGATGATCGGGCTCTTGCTAGGATTACCTTATTGGGTAAGGTGCAATTTGGCCCCTACAACTAAGAAAAATGGACAATTTACACCGTAAACTTGAATAATAGGCAAGAACATCCTTAATGTATTGATAATGAACAATATGACCCGTACAGTCATATTTTCCATCAAAAAGTAACATTTTTTCACTTGTTTATTTTTTTTTCTCGACATGCTCCCTCACTGGACCGAACCGGACCAGACCGGTTCGACTAATTCCACTCTGGTTTTTTTTTTAAATCCTATTTCTCGAAAAAGAGAAGACAGAGTAATAAAATTAAAAAATAAATAAAAAATCAGTGTGCAATTAGCTGAACCGGTTCAGTCTGGTTCTGTCCAGTGAGGGGCATTTCGGAAAAAAAATGAACAAGTGAAAAAATGTTACTTTTTGACGGAAATTATGACGGTATGGGCCATATTGTCCATTATCAAAACATTAAGGTTTTTCTTGCTTATTATCCAAGTTTATAGTGTAAATTGTCCATTTCACCTAGTTGTATGGGCTAAATTGCATTTTACCCTACTTTATTAACAAAAGCATAATTTAAAAGAAAAATTTGTTAACCAACTTACTTCCATACTTTAGAAGTGTTTTTTTTCATGTTATTTACCCAATTATTAATATACATTTCATTCAGTTATAAACCTTTAATTTATTTAATTAATTAATGCAAAGAGAGGTTGTGATCAAAAAGGTAAGATCTTCAAAAATAGATGGTCGTGGAGGAATTTGTTGCTCTGATTTGCGCTTTATAAACCTGTTCAATGAATCAATTCACGGATTTCAGAAGATAGGGAGCCGCCATTGCCAACCCAATAGAGAGAGGAAATCTTTTAGCGGGGAGCCCATTTCCCACCAGATTTTAGCTTCCAGAAAGGGAAAAGTAGTGGGTATCACGTTTTTCTTTCGCTCTGGTTGGATTTTGCCGAGATTTAAATCGAAAGGGAGGCGAGAAATCGAGGGTGTTCGCCGAAAATGAAGTTCTGCAAGAAATACGAAGAGTACATGCGAGGACAGGAGAGAAAATTACATGGGGTTGAGTTGAAAAGGCTCAAGAAGATCTTGAAGAAGTGCCGCGGTAATTTTGGTTCCGCCAAGGATGGCTTCAATGTCGTCTGTGAGCAGCAAACCTGCCCCAATCACTGCTCTGGTATATTAAAACCTCTTATTTCTCTCAATTGTTTGTTTAATTTCTCTCACTTTTCGACATTCATTTGGATTTGTATGCATTGAACGTTCTGCTTTCTATCTGTTTCTGGATTTTGTTTCTCTTTTCGATTACCATCGATAATAGCTTGATTGGTTAAACATTTACAGTTTGCGAAGGGACCTTCTTCCCCTTCCTTCTCAAGGAAATGTCGGCCGTAGTTGGGTGCTTCAACGAGAGGGCGGAGAAATTGCTTGAGCTGCATCTTAGTTCTGGATTTAAAAAGTATATTGAATGGCTGAAAGGCAAATCACAGAAGAACCACGATGAATTAATCAAAGAAGGCAAAGATCTAGTCACTTATGCGCTCATCAACGCTGTTGCAATCAGGAAAATATTGAAGAAATACGACAAAGTATATCATTATTTTCCAAAAATTTGCAGATTCTTTCTTGATTTTTTTTCATTCTGTGGACAAATTTATGATTCAATTCATACGTTTTGGTTCGGAATTCAGATTCATTTGTCAAAACAAGGGCAGGCGTTCAAATCACAAGCTCAAAGTATGCACATTGAGATCCTCCAGTCACCTTGGCTGTGTGAGCTCATGGCTTTTCACATCAATTTGAGAGAAACAGAGAATAAGTCGAGGCCGGCTCTCTCGTTCTTTGGAGGATGTTCTCTTGTGCTTGATGACGGAAAGCCATCCCTTACTTGCCAACTGTTTGATTCAGTCAAGCTTGACATTGATTTAACTTGTTCTATATGCTTGGTAATCTTTCCAATCTCTTAACCTTACATATTTGCTCATTAGCTTTTAGAATCCCGTTTTTTTCGAGAATTACGCGTCTCGTTATATTTCAACGGAGTGAAAAGCTATTAACGGTGTTATACCGGGTACCTTGTGACAATTCCGAATCGAACTCATCTTCTTTTGCTTTGTTTTTTGAGAATTGGCAGGATACAGTATTTGACCCTGTATCTCTGAAATGTGGGCATATATATTGCTACATGTGTGCTTGCTCAGCTGCATCAGTGACCACCATTGATGGGATAAAGTCTGCAAAGCAGAAAGAGAAGTGCCCCTTATGCCGAGAGGTGTTTACTACTATGCTTCATTTCTCTCCGGTTTAAAACATATATGACCCACAACACGTTCATCGGTTTTATTCGATCTCTGTGATTCAGGAAGGAGTTTTTGCAGAGGCTGTACACTTGGAAGAACTCGGTGTTCTATTAAGCCGACGGTAACACCGTATTTTATATGCAATTTTCTTCAAAATTTCGTCAATATGATTAGTCTAGCTCTAACGACTGATGGTACGAACAGTTGCAGCGAATACTGGGAGATGCGGCTTCGATCAGAACGGGCAGAGAGGGTTCGGCAGGCGAAGGAGCATTGGGAAAGTCAGTGTAGAGCATTCATGGGTGTCTAATTTACTTGTACAAAACCTAAGAGATGTTTTAAGTATGTTTCATTCTTCGTAATAAGATATTGAAATTGAAGAACATGGAAATTGCAAAGAACTAGATTACTTCAAAATCCAAAATTCACGGTTCTATTTCGGGTTTATAAAAAAAGCAAATATGCTTTACAATACCGATGTGATGAAGCTCGACCCGAGTGTTCCTAAGAGGTTAAGATCAATGGTTTTCTATCTTGGCAAGTTGTGTATCTTTTGCATAGCTTTTCCAACGTTGCCTTTGAATGCTGCAAGGCATTTAGTTTTGTATCCATGAACATTCTCTGCAAAACAACAATTTTGACTATTCAAAATAAAATTCATTGACAATGGAAGCTAATAGTGCCATTCTAACCTCGTAATCGTCTCCGTATTTCTCGATCATCCTTCCAATGTGTAGACGCTGCATGGTTGTTAATGGTTGTAGTGCGCCGGATTTTCCGTCTTTGCGCTTCTTTCCAATTGCCGTTTTCAAATCTGGATAGTCGGAGCCAAAATCAATGCATGAAGACAAAACAAATCGCGAAATCTACCAGATCACTTGAAAGTGAGAGCAGGAATCTCTTCAGAGCTCATAACACAAGTAGAAAACATTCATAGTACGACACCCTCGCAAAAGGAAATATAATGATTGATTCACCTCTGAAAATCATATTCGCTGTGTAGACACAACGAATCTTAGAAAAATGTTATACCATATTACTAAATTGCTTACAAGGATCTCTCCCCTAGACTGCAATGACTGATAATTTTCTTGAGTAAAATCTTAGGACTCATTTGATCAGTTGGTGTCCTCATACGGCCCTAAACTGAACGATCAAATTAGCCTTTATAGGAACCTACAAGCGATGGAGGGATCCATTGAAGTCGATTGTTTCACATTGTTGGACGAAATCATTAAGGTTTACTCAGCTGTTTACTTATCCGAGTAGAAAAGAAGAAAACTACACAGCCTGGTCGGAAAATAGTTCAAAAGCTCCTTCGAATTAACTCATTCATAAAAAAGGGAAAAAAGCTGCTTCATCAACATTTTCACGGGAATCGCATACGAAACAAAAGATAAAAGCACCGTCGAAAACTCACCGTCTTCTTCGAGGTCGCTACCGGAATCAGCAAGGGCGCGCTCAATATCAGCTTCATCGGATGGCAGAGGAAGCGGAGGAGGAACCTGTAGCGAATCGTTCTCGATGATTCGGTTGGTGCGGGAGCGAACGCCTAGAAGATTGGGATTTGAAACGAATCCGAACGACTTATAGTTGTGAATCACACTGGCTTCGTTGTCCCATTCGGGATCTTCACCGTGTTCTTCTTCAAGCAACGAACGAAGCTTCGGAGGAATAGAGAAAGCAGGCTTGAACACGTGAGGATTCTTCTTCAGAAGACCCACCCGTACCTTCGGTCGCGATCTCTTATATTTTCTGCGCGATCCTCCCATCTCTCCTCTCTCTCTCCACTGCTACAATGGCGACCGTCTTAGTTAATATGAAGACGATAAGGGGCGGCCGTCCTAGGGTTTTTCGTTGGTTGCAGGCCGCATGGTGAAAGGGAAGATGTAAAACGACGTCGTATCGATGATTCCAAAACAGTAAATTTTGTAATTATAGAGGTTAATTTCGTCTTTAATGATCAGCACAATCTTCAGCCGTTCGATTCGAATACTTTTCAATCAGAAGAGCGACCGACCGACCGTATCCAAAGATGATAATAAAGCGAGAAAGACGAGGAAGAAGGTACTAGAAGTGTCCCTCCCACGCCTTTATATAACCTAGTCTCTAAGCAAGGAATTGGTTGGAACTGTGAGGTATCTTCTTCTCCACACTAGGGCTTTTTGTCTCTGCGATTCATTCCTCTCCATCAACTAGAAACGATGAGGTTGGGATCTGTTCTCTGTCACTCTCTTCTCTGTTTTTTTCTTACTTGTTTCTCTCTCTGTCTCTATGATATAGCATTTCTCGGTTCTGTTTCTCCAGTTTATTGCTTCCATTTCTGCTATATTTTTGTCGTCTTGATGCTGCGGATAGACAGTAGTTTCTTGAAAGTTGTAGATGGAGCTAATTTTTTAGATTCATTTTTGACATGTGGATTGATCTAAGCTGACAAATTTGTTGCAAATGGTTATCTGTACGCTTAGGGATTGATGTTTCTATTTTCTGTCTTTACCTAGCTTCTGGCCCTGGTCTCGTACGTTTTTTATGTCTTCTTTTCAACACGAATTTCTATGTTCTGTAAGATTATATGAAGCTATATTTTATGGTGTGAAGATGAATTTTCATAATATTTTACACATTGACGATACTAACTTTTAGATTTAACTTTTTTTGTTGCCAATTGAATGTTCCAACATTGGTTAGTGATGAATTTTATCGTCGACATCTTTCTATTACGTCAGAAGCTTCTTTTCTCTTGATATTCCGTGATACTTTCTTTAAGCCTAAGAACATTTCATGTAGTCAATTTTCCGGCTTCTACTCGTCGATTTCTATCTGCTAACAATCTTTGTTTAAATGCCCAATGCCTTCCTATGTTTGTTTGGTGCATCTTTGATATATTTGTTTCTAATTCTGATGTGATATTTTTAAAACTTTTCTTTTGTTGTAGTCGCCATCCCGAAGTGAAATGGGCCCAGAGGTCGGATAAAGTCTTTATCACTGTGCTACTTGCAGATTCAAAGAATGCCAAGGTTAATCTCCAACCAGATGGAGTCTTCACTTTCAATGGCAGTGCTGGTGCCGAAAACCATTCTTATGAGCTGAAGTTGGAGCTTTATGAAAAGGTTAATGTAGAGGTAATCTTTCTCTTTGTTTATTACTAGCTTGGACATAAATTCAATGGGGACAAAGGATGAAATCGTTTTAATTTGCATTTCATTCAGATAATTTTGTTTGCCATACTGTTTAAATCTTAAATGTGTCAAAGTGGAAAGATCAAATTAACTTCTTTTACTGAATACTTCTTCTGTTTTATTTGTGACCGTTTTTATTTTTATGTTTGTGGTTATAGGAAAGCAAAATTAATGTTGGAGTGCGAAGTATTTTCTGCATTTTGGAGAAGGCAGAGAATGGTTGGTGGAAGAAGCTACTCCGTGGTGAGGGGAAGCCACCGCATTATGTGAAAGTAGATTGGGACAAGTGGGTGGATGAAGATGATGACAATGGTCTGCATTTTTATATGCATTGTTGTTTGTATCTAATTTGTATCTCTTCCGCATGCTTGTGAGGCTATACTATTTGTTAGTCGATGGTGCTCTTCAATGAGTTCTTATGATTTGTGCTTCGGTTTGACCAGGTGTCGGTGACTTGGACATGGACATGGGTGGAATGGATTTCTCAGTATGTAGTTGTAAATTCAGAAATTTTATCTCCTTGTTCTTATCTTGCTAATGTGGTATTCTTCTGCAGAAATTCGGTGGTATGGAGGAATGGAAGGCATGGGTGATGACGGTGACTTTGAAGATAGTGATGATGAAGGTACTTTCCTAGACTTTTTATCCCTTCTACTCGATAATGATAAATGACAATGTTCAAATTGGAATCTATGGAAATCAACTCAAAATTCAAAGAACTTGGGTCTGTCTGATTTTAAGATCTTGCCATACCAATGAAGTGATCTTAGTGTCTGTCTACTACAACATACGAAAAGTTAGATTTATGCTCTTAAACAATCTTCCAATGAAATTTTTAGACTTCCACTTAATTGAAATTTTCTTGTAGGAGAAGAAGTGACAAAGGGAGGACCCGCGAACGGAGAAGAGAAGGATGAGGCCGACCGAGGAGTTCACGGTGACTTTGAAGATATTGATGATGAAGGTACTTCCCTAGACTTTTTATCCCTGCTACTCGATAATGATAAATGATGATGTTCAAGTCAGAATCTATGGAAATAAACTCATAATTCAAAGAACTTGGGTCTCTGATTTTAAGATTTTGCCATACCAATGAAAGTGATCTTAAAAAGTTAGATTTATGCTCTCAAACAATCTTCCAATGAAAATTTAAGACTTCCACTGAATTGAAAATTTTCTTGTAGGAGAAGAAGTGACAAAGGGAGGACGACCCGCCAACGGAGAAGACAAGGATGAGGCCGACGGAGGAGTTCACGAGGAGAAAAAGCCGGTTGCTCCGACTGCATGACTTTTGTAGTAGTTGATAGATTGGGAGTTTTTAACCATTTTCATCGTCAATGTTCTATGCATATTACTCTGTTTTTGACCGAACCCAATCATTGTTGAGACGCTGTATACGAAGCATGAAAGAAATACAAACAAATTCAGCCAAAGTTGTTGGATCCGAGTGTTGATCTTTCGGCGGTCTTATATTCTTTAGCCATTTATATGACCCCAAATGTCTAATTTGCACTTATCCTAAACAATATTATAATGTACAAGTAACAATATTTCTATTTAATTTAGAGATCAATACAAAGATGGGCGTGACACTGAACCATGGCAAATGAAGAACGAACTTGTTTCATTAATAAATTAGTATGTACAAACTGAGCCAGAGATACATAATCCAGAGGACTGATTTCTCTTTTTCAAGGAACATCATCAAAGAAAGAACATCTACTATTTCTTCGAAACACTCAGGAAAATTCCTACAAAAAACATAGATTACCACGAAACAAATAACATTCAACTATATAGATTATACTATGAACGAAAAGACGAGACATCGATCTCGATAGTGATTAGTCCAATTAATCGCTTCGACCAAGAATAATCAACTAGGCAAGGAATGCTATACAAAAAGGAGTCGTCCCCTCCTCCTCTTCACATGAAATAGCTTAGAGATCTCTTCTTCCTCGATCCGCCTTCTCCGTAAAGTTCGTTCCACTGTAGAAGGTCGTTCATGTTTATCGACTCTGCCGAGACACTCGCACAAACCTGCATTCGCAGAAAAAAACAATGTTTTGGATTTTGACGAACGGTTTAGGCAGTCAATCATCAAATCAAAACGTCAATGTTTGATAATGTCGGCGTAAACATGGGCAAACCTGGTCGTGGGCAAATCTAAAATCCTCCAACTTCAAAGACCGGATATCGGCACTGGTGTATAGAGCGGGTAAAGGTCTGTTTTCGGCCAATGCTGACTCCTTTTCCTAAAACAAGTTCAAACGAATCGGAAGCCTTTCAAGAGGAAATTTCAAAGAAAGATCTATTAACTATTTCAAACAATCCAAACAGAGTTGCCATCATTACACATGTAATGATGGAGAAAGATGCCATGGGCACGAAAAACCAGCCTACCTTCTTTTCCTTATCGAGAATTTCTCGAATGGGGCAGTGGGCTGCAGTCACGCACAGATTCTGAAACGAAAGACCCAAACAATTAAGGAATTCGTTCGAGCCATCCTAAATTTCAAGAAGAAAAAACAGAATAATTGAAGTGCCATTAAACCTTCAAATCACTTCCAGAATACCCATCAGTCATGTTTGCAATTGCATCCATATCGATATCAGCACCCAAATCTTCTTTGCTAATATAACTCTCAAAATCTTTTCTCGGTTCGGTGCGTCCGGCAAGTTAACCATCAATCTACCAAGAAAAGATTGATGAATTATGAGTTTGTGTGTATTTTCAACTTGAGAAGATTACCGGCTTTTACAATTACAGACTTTACCTTCTAGGCAGCCTCCTAATAACAGCCTCATCGAGATCAAAAGGTCTATTAGTTGCCGCAAGTACGAGAACCCGTTCTCTGTCCTTCGTACGTAAACCATCCCAGTTGACCATAAACTCATTTTTCATTTTACGCATAGCCTCGTGTTCTCCTGGATTTTCACGTCGACCTAACATGCTATCCACCTACATCGACATCATCAGCTAAGTTAAGAAAAATTTGATTGGGCAGAAAAAAAAAAATTTTGGAGAATCTATACAAACCCATTTCAACAACTTGATAGAACAACAGCAGAGAATGAACTGAGAAGTTATACATGAATTTCACTAACCTCGTCAACGAATACAACACTAGGCGCAATTTTACTGGCAAGAGAGAACACGGCTTTAACATATTTTTCTCCTTCACCAAACCACTGCAAAACCAATGCCGTCATGAGAACAATGCATGGAATGAAAATGAAATGTTATATAAAGACTGATTATATTACCTTTGAAGTAATACTTGACATTGAGATATTGATAAAGTTTGCACCAGCCTCTGTGGCAACAGCTTTTGCAAGCATGGTTTTCCCAGTACCAGGAGGACCAAAGAGCAGTATTCCTTTGCAAGGCTGTCAAATATGCAGCCAAATCCAAATATTAAAAAAAAAAAAAAAAAAAACAAGCACCTTTGTAAGCCTCATCAGCTGACCAGGCCGGCCTTGGACTACTGGGCCGGCTTTTGGGCCAGCCAAGGCCCATTATGTTCCCTCTAGTGCCGACAACGCTCACAAGTTAAAAAAGCCAGTCCGTGGGGATGCCAGGCCTTATCAAAAAAAAAAAAATTGAGGCCCGGCCGTACGCCGACATGCAAGCCCCATGGCCGGTAGCTAACCTTGAACCTTGTGTGAGGAATAAAGCGGTCTATATACTCATCATGAAGGAAAAATTTATTAAGAAAAGAACCTTAGTCAGCTGCCCTTTGCAGAATAACTCAGGCCTCTGTAGAGGAAGCATAACTAATTCCTTCAAAGTCTCCTTAACATTTTCCAAGGCGCCAATGTCATTGAATGTGACCCCAATGTCGCTGGGTGGAATCACATCGCAAAGAAGTTTCTTCTCAAAATCATTCTCTGTGGGCACATCCTAAAAAACACCAGTAGTCAAAATTATTACGAAATTATGATTTCCTACGAACTGATCTGGTAGATAAATCTGTAGAGCTTTACTTTGAGTGATTTCTTCATACTCTTGTTTCATTCTGAACACCTTGAAGAAGGTCCAGCCCATACTTAATGCTGCAAGGTTCACGTCAACACAGCATCAGCTTCTATTTTCACTCAATGTTGATAACAAAGTTTAATCAGATAGGATAGACAACCTTCCAGAAGAAATGGTAAGTTTAGAATCCTTAATCGACGGCTCAGAACCTCGCATTAATTGATAACTCAATGCCCAGCCTACCACTTTCTCTACACCTGATTCAGAGATATGGTAGTTTTAGTTTATTATTGCCATTCTATTAACTTTCAAATAAGGTTTGTTTTAATAAGAAACTACTGAGTAAGATTTATAAGACAAACTTTCAGTCGTCAGAGCTTGATCTCTAAGGCAGAGTTTTTCAAGGTCAG
Source organism: Begonia masoniana (assembly GCA_022432975.1). Classification (NCBI taxonomy): domain Eukaryota; kingdom Viridiplantae; phylum Streptophyta; class Magnoliopsida; order Cucurbitales; family Begoniaceae; genus Begonia; species Begonia masoniana. Next base: position 45,762,822 of record CM039510.1, on the reverse strand, counting down.
GGCAATCGAACCCATTTCGACTAAGAACCTGAGAAGATAACGGGTGAAAAACTATAAGTTCCAAGGAAGAAGTAGAGAGAGATAGTATGCGTGTGCATGTGCTATGTGAGGTAGATTTTGAGATAGAATTCTAATTACTCTTGTTTATATCTAACTAAACATAGAAGTATATCATCAAATATCCTATCTAAAATTCAAAAATAATCAAATTGAATAGAACATGATCGAATATATATCTTAGTCCTAGATACAGATATCAATCTCTTCCTGTAAAGATCAATTTGAAATTTGACACTCCCTTCAAATTGGATAATAGATGTTTATCTCACCAATCTTAAGTTTAAATCTTCATTCTCCACCCTTTAAAAAATTAGTGTAGATATGAGAGGAAATCCTAATAATTTAAACAATTAACTAAATTAACTTCAGCTTATTAGAATTAAGGTTTGGGATTAATGGTAAGATTAACATATGATTTTCTGAGTGTTTTATTCTTAATAACAATGATGAATAACTAGCTAAAAATATCATACGCTGTGCAATACTTACCGAACGGAAGCTAGCAATATTTGTCAGTGCTTTCATAGTTTCGGTGTCGCGTTCCAACTGCTGTTTCCAGTCTGAAAGTACGGCCTCATCCTGCCAGAATTCAGGGAGGTATTTCCAGTAAATATGGTATGAGATTATAATAGTTGACCGGATGTAGTTTGCAATTTGCATCAGCCAAAGGTACACAATTTAAGACTCATCAATACCTGTGGCAGCTGTATAGTGACTTTGTTAGGGAAGAGTCTAGTAAGTTGCTTTAATGCTTTCGGGGTTTCTTTACCCTCTCATGCAGCCTACCGAAGTTATCCTACAAAATGAAAAGAAAAAGAATAAATATTTAAAATTCCCAGAAAAACGAGAATAAATAAGCAACACAAAAAGGATCGAGTCATAAGTAAGAAAGAATACCGGAAAAGCGAGATCAAGAAGAGCTGTTTGGTTACTTCCAAACTTGGTAAACAAAAGACCACCTGTCTGGGACTGGAAGATTTTTGAAAAAACATCAAACGTGAGTTCAGATATTTGACCGATGAAACATAGTTTCAAAGTCGCTAATTTAGTAACGTCTAGACACTTACTTTCTCCTTCCGATTATCCATCTGCGTGTGGGAGCCGATAACAACAACATTCTTCGGCAAATTCTCAAGCCTGCTCTTCAAGACTGAATATGCATCTGAGTGGCCCACAATAGCCTTTCAATGTCTTTATAAACAGTATCAACGGATTACTTTTACTCTCATACACGACTACCTATTAATGTAAAACTTAACCATATGAGATTCCCAAAAAAAAAAAAAAATCATGAAGTCCCAGAAAGCAATGAGTACCTCAAACAGGTCATTGATAGCCAGCTTGTCATTATCGTCGCCTCCAGAACTATCCAAGCGAAGTAGATGATTAGCTGGAACATAAAGAGCGTATCAACAAAAAATCACATGTTTATGCAATTATGTACAGTAAAAATAGTGAAGAGAATAACCAGAACAGAAGAATCCGTGATCTTCTTCACAAAGACCACCAAGATCATTGCCATCTGGAATTGATTTGTCAAATCTAACCCCAATTTTAGAGGAACCATTTTCTTCAAAAGCGAGGACAACTTTTCCTCGACATCCATAAGATGGTCCTCTGCATAAATTGGAAATTTTTAACAATCAAGAAAAGTAGAACTACTATAACAAAATCGATAGCATATAAAAGACAAAAAAGAAGTTCAGTTTCAACTAACTATAGACCTAACAAAAGCAGAGATGTAATACTCAAAATAATAGGTTGACACAAATGTTCTCATGTAAACTGACAAATAAACAAAGCCATTTATTAGCTATTAGTATTCATAGTTCTTAAGCACAAAAGAGTAGGCAGAGATTTATTCATAATATCTTAACCCCAAAAGTAAAAAATCATGAAAGAATTTATCAAATTTATAGTATCTAGTCATAATAATAAAAGATACTACCTTAAAGGGCAGTTTTGAAGAGTAGGTACGGAGGAGGAAAAGCTACCCACAAATTTCACTTTGTCACCTACATGTTTACAAGGATTAAAAAATTTACAGTTGCCACCATTAAAACATATACTATGAAAAAACAAATATACCTGTTTTGAAGACAGTGTTTTTGATGAGGCTGTTGATGCCTCTTGCTTTGGCAAAGACTGAGAGGAAACTCCACCAGTAATTTCAGCCTCAACACTAGATGTGGGTCTTTTATGTAATGTAGTCACATGTGCAGTTCGCTTGGAGATAGGTGCTCTTTCAGGCTTTGGAACTTCGTTTGAGGAATCGTTATCTTTGAGAGAAGGACCCTGAAATTATTCAAGAGCTTTTAAAGAGGAAGACAAATGCCTCAACCCAACCATGAAAATTCTTTTATAAAACTTCAAATGTGTGCTTAATTATATGTTGACATAAAATTTTATAGCTAAACACCCAAAAAAAGATTTTCTTTTTCTTTTTTCTTATCAAAAGACTTTTCAAAAATCAAGAAGTACATAAAGATCAGTATCTTACGCCAGGCAAGAGAAGCGAATCAACGACTAGTAATCTAGCACAAAAATGTTTGGCAAGTGCCTTTGTCAGAGTTTCTTGATATATCTCCGAACCTGGCAAAGAGGTCCATCAATATGTCAAGTAACATCCAAAAAGAGAAAAAAGACGAAATAGAAATCATATCAAAAGGCAGCCAAGTGAAAAAACAACCTGCAGGTCCTGATAACAGTAGTCGAGGGCTCAAAGTAGGGAGCTCGGCTGCATGCTTTGCAAACTTATTACACTTCAGTTGAATGTAGACTGATGCAATCAGTACATTTTTTGTTGTCTCACTGCAATAACACACACAATCAAAAGCAAATAACATATTAATCAGCTGCACTTGTACTATCATAATTGCCACAAAAAATAATGAACTACCCACCCAACAAGCCATTGCGATCTAGTTTACCATCATTTTCAAACTATTAAGAAATAGGAACTAAACAAATAAACATCTCACCTTAAGTAATACGGGAAATTTTCAAATGAAACCTTGTTTTTCTCAACACTGAGAATTCCTTGTCGTAACCTATCTTTGAAAACTTGTCTCCTAGTCGAAATCAAAATAGTTGAAGGTTTAAGTCCTTGAGGAGGTTCCTGATGTCCCTTTGCTCATCAAGAATTTTCGAAATGCTGCCACTCATATCAAAATCAGGTGATGATGATCCGGCAAGGATCTGCAAGATAGGATGCAACTCATAAGTTGCCCCAGGTGCTTCCCTACTATCCAAATCCACACATGCATCCAGTCCAAGTCTATCTAGATTCGGACTTTCATTAGCTACATCAGAAGGAAGAATTATATCTGTATCCATTGAAACAGCGACAAAATCGCTTTTGTTAGTATCATTCTCTGAGTCAACAACTGGATTACAATCATCCAATGCTCCACAACTACTATGTTGCTGCACATCCTCTCCAGTTTTACCACGAGGAGAAAGTAGAGATATATCTTTTTGGAGATTTGATAAAGATGCTAATATGGATGCTCCTGCAACAGCTGAAGGGTCTCCAGCTCTTGCCTCACCCTGCATGTCCTTTATTGGAGCACTTTGAGCTTCTAAAATGTCTACTGAAGAAAGGCCAGACACAGCTAGACTATCATTGTAAGCTCCTGAAATATCTGGTATTCGAATTAAGGAATCCTTTTCTACCAAATTAAGAATATTGCACCAGAGTAAAAATAATCAATCTAAAAACTAGGTATAAGTATAAGTGTCACATAATTGGCTGATTATGTGATAGTTTATGAAAAGTCAATTCTATGAATTGAAACTGAGAGGATACATATGAATGTTTTCCCAAAGAACTGAAGACGACTTCATCACCGCCACTTAAAATTACGCTAGAATTTTTCTGATAAATCTTGCCATTCACTAGAACAGCTCCTTTGCCTCCAGTTATTTCCAATAGTGCAACAGATGAATTTCCACGCTAAAATACAAGAAAAGATAATAAAATAACAAAAACAAAAAATAAATTATTATCAGGCATCTCTGTAAAGAATGATAGCATGAAAAACCATACCTTAATGTGCCTCAGCTTACACAGAGTGGTACTAATGGAAGGATCTTTAAGCCATAAATTGCAGTGGCGGCTTTGGCCAACAGTGAAAAGAGTACTACACATAAGGAGGTGAGGGTTCTGGGAAACAAACATAAAACTTGAATAATTAATAGGAAAAACAACAGAACATGAATGTCTAAAACAATAAACAATCAGGAACAATAAAGAATAGAAGTAAAGAATCGACAAAATAGTTTTTTTGCGAGGATAGAACTAAAAAAAAAACCCCTATAGAAACGAAACATGTTCTAAAAAAACAAACTACAGTACAATAAATCAATTATAGAGAAAGAATGACTAAATAAATAGCATTAGTACATAACTTATTTACAAATTGCAATAGAAGTGATAACTCCATCAAGAAAATATTCTATTTAATAATAAAATTTCATAACCAAAACCGAGAAAGAATCAACTGCATAAGCACTATCTATACACTGAAAAAAACAAAATATATTTTTTTTTTTGTGATCACATAAAAAGAAAAGAGATTGAACAAGAAGAGTAGATAAACAGAAGGCTGACTAACCTAAACTATCTTTACACTGAAAAAAACAGAAAAACCTACACCACCTTTTAAGCTTCTCTATAATTTGAAAAAAAAAAAAAAAAAATAGTCCTTGGAGGATCTCTAATGCAAAAAAAATTCTTCCAAGAAAACGAGCCGCCTTCATCTAAGTACCTCAAAAACAAACACTACACCTTAGGAAATGAAAATAACAAATTTGCTAGGCACCTAAAATTTTATGTCCTGAACCTCCCTAAGAAGGCAAAAACCACTTTATTTTTTCATGTCCTTCCTTATGGTACGGAATTGCCCATCGATCATCAGTGATTGACAAACAAATTGAAATAATTAGAGGCTTGGGTATATAGCGACCGAGGTGTCATTGAACTACAAAGTTGAGAAGTTCAGTCTTCTACTTCCTTGTGTGGAACATGATCCAAACTATAACTCAGCCAGACGTTATTCCGCCCTCTATTACGCTACGGTGTTCCCATATTAAGTTCTAGGGCTAATGTATCATGTCCTCCTTCATAATATTCAGAGACAGAAAAAATTTGCTCACCTTTCAAAATATCCACTACACCTATAAGCATCAATATTGCATCCAACTTGATAGAGTTGGTCATGAACTCTAGGGAAGAAAGCTATTACAAACTTTATCAATTTCTCAAGAAAAGATTAATAAATACTGTAATATCCACTGATCTCATCACTTACTCCTCGCCGTCTTTTTATACGCTCATTAGAAATTAAAAAAAAATCAAAAAAGTGAAGAAAAGAAAAACATCAATCATGCAAACGGAGGTAGTCAGACCTAAACCACTAAATCCTTTCATTTGACCTCGGCCATCAGGGGGAGTACAAGACATGTATTCTAAGTTAGCAGGCGAATTGCAACATGGTTGCTAAACCATGAATAATGAAAATATCAAAGCAATAAAGACGCCCAAAATGGGGTAATGCAAACCACCATAGAACTGAATCATGCATGAAAAGGGAGGAAATCATAACATAATCAAATTTTTGGTTTCAATTCTGCAATAACTATTGAACACTTCATTTTTGCCATCTTCCACAGTTGAGATGCTCTGTTTTAGACAAGCTCGGTGTACTTGTTCTAAACTCCAAAATAAAGGCCTTTACTCGTCCGATAAAAAAAAAAAAGAAAAAAGAAGAAGAAAAATTACATGAACGAGAGAAACCTACCTGAGAGCACTGGGAAAGAAGTTTTCCCCAAGCAGCCTTGGAATTTGACTTGGTCAGCTTCGACGGACGTTTCTTCCCACGGTTCGACGCGGCTCCATCCGCTTTAGATGTCTCAGCATCCATCATGATTCCACCTAAACCCATCCAAATCAAACCCAAAAATCCAATCCATTAAGATCAAAAGGACTGTAAACAATACCACCATAATTCATGCTAGAAGACATAATTTTTCCCCCACCTAACGGATGCGGCAACATCGAGACATCCCCTTCCACCTGAAGTTCAAGGGAAATCTCCGGCTCAGCCTCATGACATGCGTCGGTGACCTTCGCCGGATCAGTGTCCAACGGATCAGAAGATTGCAAGACTGGGTTTCGAGGTTGAGACCCAGATTCATCGATTGGAACAAAAGGTTCAAGCGCCGGCGTGCTTTGAACCTCGTTTGTTGTCGAAGACGACTCGGCAACCTACACTTCCAACAAGAACCGATCAAAACCCCGAAAACACATACGCAAATCAATCCAAAAGTACAAGATATGAGCAAACAATACTCATGCACGAGCCAAGCCAAATCAAAACTCGATAAAATTACCTTTATTCGTTTCTGGTTTGTTGGAGGAGACGAGTGAGGAGAAGACAAGGATCGTTTCGAAGAAGAGCTCCGTCTGGTTTCGACCATGTCTGCTGCGTTATTGGACCTTTCGTCAAAGATCCCGAGGCAGAGAAGGAGGAAGGCCCTTGAATCCTCTGTTGGGTACCCCGATTTCTTTATGTTTTCTTTAAAAGTTTCGCCTCTTGATAGGAATGAGGGGTTATGGAGCGGTGGGAAGTAGGAGCCTTCAAGGGTCTTGTTTGGTTTGGGTGAAAATTTATAAATGGAGCTGAGATAGAGAGAGAAAGCCAGATGATATAGAGAGAGAGAGACAGAGAGAGAGAGCTGCAGGTGTTGTTTATAAAGGGTTGGTGGAGATCAAGCCTGATTCTGGTCATGGGTAACGTATTTGCAGATTTATATGGTTTGTAGAGATCAAATTGGAAATTTGCTATTGAATTGAACAAATTTCAAAAAAAAAAAAAGTTGGAAAATTCTTGAAATTCACCCACCAATTGTGTCGAGACTACGTAGTCTTCTAATATAAACCGGTTACTTTTAAAAATGTAACGTGTAAATTTTACTGATTTAACAACGAAGCATTGTCAGTGAAATGAGGCATTACATTGAAATTATCAAATGAGTTTAATTTGACCTCATAAGGTAATTTTGTTCAAAAGCATTTCGTTTTGAAATGAATTTTCAGACGCGGATTTGGAAATAAATATTGATATGGGACTGAAATCTGAAGAATACGTTACTTCTTGACACGTTCTTGAAAATAAAAAATCAGGTACTGCATGCAAAATTTGAATTTTACTCGAGAAGCAGCCCAATAAAAACGCGGGTAAAAATCATTTTAATCCTTAAAGTATGGGTTGAAAATCAAACGAATCTCAAAATTTTGTTTTTAACAACTTAACTCTTAACGTTTAGAAAATTTAACGTCGTAGCTCCTGCTGACCCCCCATTCTAAAACATTGGGGAGTCGATCAACATGTCACGGAGAACAGGACCTCGTCCCAATCTAGTGCCTACCTTCTTTAGCGCGGGGGGTTGTCTGAAAAGAACGGGCCCCGTTCCTAGTCAAGTGCATAAAAAACACTAGATACTTGATAAGAATCGGGCTCTGTTCTATAACACTATAAATAAAGAGTGTCCTCCGTCTCTTCGCCTCACCCCCCGCTCTTCGTCAAATCACAACCCTCTCACTCTGCCCTCCAGTCGACTCCCTCCATCCGTCGCCGACTTCTCACGAAATCCCTCGGTGACGCCGCTTGCCCTAGCCCTAAATAGTGCTCTATTCTTTAATGGCTCTAAAGTTGACGGTGAAACGGAAGGGTGGTCCATATGAAGGACTTCCCCCAACCCGCCTACACCATCCACAAGGTACTCCGTCACAAAGTGCTCTGTGTGATGACCCAGATGTGTAAGTATGGTACGATGGCTGCATGAACCGGAACCCGGATGGCGGTACGTCCGCGCGGGCGAACCGGAAGGTGACAGGTCGTAAAAAGGGGGTCGTCACAATCCCACATCGCTTGGGGAAGTATGTGGAAATGAAACATATGTAAAGAGACCCTTCCAACATAGCAAAACGCATTTTGGAGCACGATTGGCAACAGATCCCATAAGAACTCCGAAGTTAAAAGTGCTTCAGCGAGAGTAATTCCAGGTTGGGTGACCTTCCGGGAAGTTCTCGCCAAACAAAGCCGTGAGGGGAGGATATTGGGCTACGACCCAATCCCTAGAGCGGACAATATCTTGCTAAGAAACGGGGTCGTTACAAATGGTATCAGAGCCTGTACCCAACCGAAAATGTGGCCAACGAGGACGTTGGGCCCCCGAGGGGGGGTGATTGTGATGACCCGGATGTGTAAGTATGGTACGATGGCTGCACGAACCGGAACCCTGATGGCGGTACGTCCGCGCGGGCGAACCGGAAGGTGACGGGTCTTAAAAAGGGGGTCGTCACAATCCCACATCGCTTGGGAAAGTATGTGGAAATGAAACATATGTAAAGAGACCCTTCCAACATAGCAAGACGCGTTTTGGAGCACGATTGACAACGGGTCTCATAAGAACTCCGAAGTTAAAAGTTGGGCTACGGCCCAATCCCTAGAGCAGACAATATCTTGCTAAGAAATGGGGTCGTTACACTCTGTCACAGCGGGCACCATCACAAGGTGGTCCAACACACTGTTACCAGCTCCGACAAAAGGTTCCTGTGATGGAATTGACTGGTACACATCTTTGGAATTCAAGAATTGGAACAATCAAACGAAGTATGAGATAGATATGACACACTACTCGATTGTAAACTCTAACAACGTTGTATTTGGAAGTTTTTTGTCGTTGGGAGTTCACCGATTATTTGACCAAATAGGATTACGTGATTTGTGTGAATTGCATGGTGACACCTATGAGCGGATTGTTTAATTATTTTATGCAAATATTAGCAGTAGAGGGGATTCCGGGATTGTAAGGACATATATTCTCAGCAATGAGCTGGTTATCACCCATAATATAGAGGCATTACTGATGCTCGGTTGACGGTAATACCTCCATCACAGCAAACAACAACCCCTAGCATTTCAACAACCAAATTAATCAACAACAAAGTCATGTACGATCACACAAATTAGAAACAAACGCAAATAAACTGGAATGTCCAGTCGTACCCTGTCTCAGTGTCAATGTTTGTCCGTAATACTTGCAGAAACCACTTCCACGAGTTTTTGCATTCTACTTTAACAACTGCAATAGCAACAAGGTAAATTCCATCATTACCATCAATGCTGATGGTTGTGAGTAATTGGCTTGGACACGAGTCCTTAAGATAACAATCATCCAAACATATGAGTTGTCTACCATATTGAATCAAACCTCTCTTACACGCAACCCTACACATGTACATTCTCTCAAATACTACCTTCGACATAGACCCACCCATCAACTCTGTTTGAATTGCCACAGTGCTATCCAAATTTGATTTAAGAATTTCTGTTGCGTATGATTTCAACATCTTTTCCTTCATTCAGTTTTCATGCTTTACTTTTTGCTCGTCTTGCGACACTTTGGATAATATTGACATTCAAATATTTTCTCACTGTTTTGATGATAGATAGAATTTTCCAAGTATATTGACTTTTAAACATTTCCAAACATTAAATTGCCACCAATTTTGTTGAATCATGTCGACTTTCAATTTTTCGCAAACATTTGTAGGTGTCATTTAAAGTTTTTACCAATTGTCGTCAAATGTCGGGAATCACTTTTAAGAAATCTTTTCACTACATAGTATACGATTTCATCTCTAATTTCTTTTAAAGAAATATATTTTTTCTCCAAATATAAACCAATCACACACGCTTCGCTTACCGGTCTGCTTTCATATTCATCCTCCTTTGAGTTGCATAATGAACAAAGCTTCTCTTCGTCTATACTTTTTTAGCACGAATGCACCTATACTTCTTTATGATCAAATGCCCATAATCATTATTCACTGCATAGGCTACAATTTTATCTCTAATTTTCTTTAAAGAATTATATTTCTTCTCCAAATATAAACCAATCACACAAGCTTCGTTTATCGGTCTATTTTCACATTCATCCTCCTCAGAGCAGCATAATGAATGAAGCTCCTCCTCGTCTATAGTTTTTGAGCACGAATGCACCTCTATTTCTTCGTGATCAAATGCCTAAAGCTCACTATAAATAAGTGAATCTCTTTCTATGTTGGGATCATAAGTTGTTGCCTCATCTAACTCAAACGAACTACTAGATCAAAAATTCATATAAAGTGTTCCGGTGCTCGCCACAAAACCTAGGCCACTCTAAATTAACAGAGGAAGAGAGAGAAATAGAGAGTATTCGTGCGAGGTAAGGACAAATGGAGGGCGAATCTAGGATTCCACGGACGATTTGTAAGAGTGGGGTCCTTTCGTTATATAGGGTCAAGGATCGAGGCCCCGTTCTATAAACACAAAGCCCTGTTCCAAAGGCCCCCGCCCCCCGGTGATTTCATACAACCCACGCTAGAAGGGGACGAAAAGAACAGGACCCCGTTCTTTTCAGGCAACTGCCTGCGCTAGAGGTGAAAAAAGCGGGACTATGTTGTTTCAAATGGCCTTCCATGCGAGAGGGGGGTCAAAAGAACAGGGCCCATTATTTTCAAACGACCCCCACACCAGAAGGGTTCAAAAAAACAGACACTGGACGGGGAACATGGCCCCGTTCTCCGTGACACGTTGATCGCGACCCCTGGTGTTTTAGAATGGAGGGTCAGCAAAGGCTATGTCGTTAAATTTTTCAAACGTTAAGAGTTAAGTTGTTAAAAATAAAATTTTGAGTTTCGTTTGACTTTCAACCCATACTTTAAGAGCTAAAATGATTTTTACCATAAAAATGTAGACTTGAACTAACATTAATTATCACCCAAACAATTGTTGACTTAGAGAGTGTTTAAGTCATAATTTGTTTTTGATGATGTCTGTGTGTATTAAATATTCAATTTGATTATGTGTACTTAATGAGAATTATAAATATGAGTTTATTTGGAAATACCCTTGAAAAGGGTATTTTAGTTGACTAATGAATCGGTTTGAGTATACAGAGCTAAATAGTAAAACAGGCTTGGATATACCGATAGCTACACGACAAAGAACAGAAGGCTTCTGCCGATGATGTACTCAGCGCCTATATGTTTCATCTGCCGATGACGTGTCAAGCTGTTCTTATGCCGATCGCTACACGACAGAGAAGAGAAGTTTCTTGTACCGATGGCGTTTAAAGCTACTTGTTCCGATGACGTGTCAATATGCTTCTACCGATGACTATATATATAATAAAATAGAAGCTTCTGCCGATAGCTGTTTCTGAAGACAGATGCCGATGACGTGTCAAAGCACTTATATGCTGCAACTGCCGATCGAGTCTGAAGATACATCTGCCGATGATATTTGTAGCAGCTCCTGCCGATTGACTAAACGACAAAAGGAGATGCTGACTAAAGCATGCATCTGCCGATGATATTTGTAGCAGCTCCTGCCGATTGACTAAACGACAAAAGGAGATGCTGACTAAAGCATGCATCTGCCGATGAATTTTCACGTTGCACCTGCCGATGAAGTTTCAAGACACATATGCCGGTGACGTCTGAAGCTCACTCATTCCGATGACGTGTCAAGTGTGTTGAAGCTACATATTCCGGTAATCTTCCGCCAGAATTTTAAAGCTAGCCGCGAAGCTACAGTGATGTCGTTTTCAAGCTTTAATTCCAGAACATTAATGGCGACGACGAACAACACTTTCAGACGCAACGGATAGGTGCTTCAGTACGGATGCTTCCCAACGGTAACTTTTATCCATTTCTAGTAGAAGCATTCAATACGATGAAGCAAAAATGATACAGAGTATATAAGCAGAAGTTAGAGCTCGAAGAACCAACTTTTGCGAATTTTCAATTGATAGCCCTAAGCTGCAAAAGTTTTCATACTCTGTAATCACTGTACATCTCTCTAAACTCGAACTTGAGATTTCTGCTGTGAGAGTGTAGTCTGTGATCAATTTCACAAATACAAATCATTTGTAAAGGCAGTGGATTGACGCCCGTGAAGTTCAATCCAGGACTGTGTAAGGCTGTGGATCGAAGCCCGTAAGTTCGATCAGAGTTTCTCGTTGAGGAGAAGTAAGGAATCTTCAAGGGGGAGCCTTGGAGCGTGGACGTAGGCAGTTTGGCCGAACCACGTAAAAATACTGGTGTCAAATTTCTCTTTCTCTCTCTGTATTTTATATGTTTGCTTGCTGCTAATATTCAAACTGAAACTGCAAGAGAAATTTACCAGATTATTAAATTAATTAATTAAAAAGTCTAATTCACCCCCCTCTTAGACAATTCCGATCCTACAATTGGTATCAGAGCAAGGTTAAATATTGTCTAAGTATTTTATCTTGAAAATACTGTGATATTCGTAATGGCATTCAACACACACTCTTCACAAATAGAAGGTCAGTCTACCACCAGACCTCCATTCTTCGATGGTAGTGATTATGTGTACTGGAAATCTAGGATGAGAATCTATGTTCAGGCTATGGACTATGATTTATGGAATAATATAGAAAATGGTCCATACATAGCTTTTAAAACAGAAAATGGTATTAGATTACCCAAAGCTTCACACGAATTAAATGATACTGATAAGAAGAACCTGAGCCTGAATGCCAAGGCAATAAACACCTTATACTGTGCTCTGAATAGAGACGAGTTTAATAGAGTACAAGGGTGTGAGAGTGCTCAAGAAATTTGGCACTTATTAGAGGTCACACACGAAGGCACAAACCAGGTCAAAGAGAGTAAATTGAGCATGTTAGTTCATGAATATGAACTGTTTTCCATGGAAAAAGGAGAAACCATTAGTTCCATGTTTACTCGATTTACTAACATTACTAATGGTCTTAAAGCTCTTGGTAAGATTTACTCAGGAGAAGAACAGGTAAGGAAACTTCTGAGATGCCTACCGAGAGCATGGCAACCAAAGGTGACTGCCATTCAGGAAGCTAAGGATCTCAAAACTTTGAAGCTTGAGGAGCTCATTGGATCTCTCATGACGCATGAGATCACAATGAGGGCAAATGAAAAGGAGGACCTCAAAGAGAAAGAGGTCTCTAAGAGAAAGGACATTGCCCTGAAGGCCTCCTCTGCCTCATCCAGTAAACATGAAGAATCTGATGAGGAAGAAGTAGATGAAGATGATGAGGATATAGCTCTCATCACTAGAAGGTTCAGCAAATTCCTCCAAAGGAAAAGAATGCAGGGAAGAAGATTTCAAAAGGGTGAAAAACCTCAAAAGGAGAAGGAAATCACCTGCTTTGGTTGCGGCAAGCCTGGCCATATGAAGGCAGATTGTCCTCAGGCAAAGAAACATCCCAAAAAGTTCAAGAAGAAGGCCATGAAGGCAACCTGGGATGAATGTGAAAGTGACACTTCTTCTTCAGAAGATGAGGAAGTTGCTAACCTCTGTTTTATGGCTCACGAAGATAAGGTTAGTTCTATATCTCCTTGTACCTTAAGTGACAGTGAAATTGATGACGATGATGGAGATATAGTAGATGCTTTTAATGATCTAGTAAAACAATTCAGCATGTTAAAGACTAAGTACAATGCATTGAAAAAGGAAAATGCAAGCTTAAATTTGAAGCAAGAAAATGAAAACAATCAGCTTGAAAAAGAAGTGTATGAACTGAAAAAGAAAAATGAATTTTTAAACTGGTTTGTTCAGAAATTGACTCTTAGTAGTAATAAACTGAACATGTTGATAAGTGATCAAAGAATGCAATTCGATAAAACTGGCTTAGGGTATGACAGGTTTTGCAGAAAGAAATCTTATAAGAATTACTTTGTTAAGTCAACTGTCTGCCATATGTGTAATGAAGTAGGACATAAGTCTTTTGTATGTCCTTTAAAAACAAACAGTGTGAAATCAGGTAGCAAATTACAATGGGTTCCTAAGGGAACCAGGCCTAACACTAGGACCCAAAAGATTTGGGTACCTAAGAAGACAACCTGATTTCTGTTTTGCAGGTTGAGTGTTCTCCTGGAAAGAACCAGTGGTACCTCGACAGTGGATGCTCGAGGCATATGACAGGAGACTCAACCATGTTTGCCTCTGTCAACAAAAAGAAAGGAAGTGTTACTTTTGGTGGAAACCAAAAGGGCAAAATTGTTGGCATCGGCAATATAGGTAACAGTTTTAATCCGTCTATTGAAAAAGTGCTTTTAGTTGAAGGTTTAAAGCATAATCTGCTTAGTATTAGTCAGTTATGTGATAAAGGATATGAAGTGATTTTTAAATCAAACTCATGTATAATTAAGGATGCATCTAATGATAACATTCTGTTCACTGGCTATAGAAAAGATAATATCTATATTATTGACATGGATGTTTTTGAGCATGTTAATGAAAAATGCTTAGCAGTTAATTCTTCTCATGACTCTTGGATCTGGCATAGGAGACTAGGACACGTAGGGATGGAGACCTTAGCTAAGATTACTAAGGAGAATTTAGTTAGAGGGCTTCCTAAGATATCCTTTGAAAAGGATAAGATCTGTGAGGCTTGTCAAATGGGCAAGCAGATCAAATCATCGTTTAAATCTAAGAGTGCAGTTTCTACATCTAAGCCTCTCCAACTTCTCCACATGGACCTTTTCGGTCCTTCCAATATAGCAAGTCTAGGTGGCAAATTCTATGCCTTTGTCATTGTTGATGATTTTTCTAGATTCACCTGGGTTCATTTTCTAAAGTCTAAGGATGAGACTTTTGAAACCTTTTCTAGTTTTAGGAAAAAAGTTCAAAATGAAAAGGAGCTCACCATAATTGCTATTCGTAGTGATCATGGTGGAGAATTTGAAAATGAAAGATTCGAACTCTTGTGTCTCAAACATGGGATTGAACACAACTTCTCTTCTCCTAGAACCCCTCAGCAAAATGGTGTTGTTGAGAGGAAAAATAGGTCTCTCCAAGAGCTTGCTCGGACTATGCTTAATGAAAATTCCCTTCCAAAATATTTCTGGGCAGAAGCTGTTTCAACAGCTTGTTATGTGCTTAATCGGGTCTCCATAAGACCTATCCTAGAGAAAACTCCATACGAGCTCTGGAGTGGAAAAACCCCTTCTGTCAAATACTTTAGAGCATTTGGCAGTAAATGCTTCATTCTAAATACTAAAGATAACTTAGGAAAATTCGATTCTAAATCAGATATTGGAATTTTTCTCGGTTATTCTCTGTCAAGTAAAGCATATAGAGTCTACAATAGGAGAACTTTAGTTGTAGAAGAATCTGTTCATGTCAATTTTGATGAGACCCCTCAACCCACAATCAATGTGGATGAGGATGATGTTTTGGACAATCAACTTGATTCTCTTTCTTTTGAAAAATCTACTGATCCCTCTCCTATAGAACCATCTTCTAGTTCTCTAGAAATTGTTCCTGTCAAAGCCGAATCTGCAGATCTTCCTAGAGATTGGAAATATATTAGAAGTCATCCAATAGAGGAAATTTTAGGTGATCCTTCTTTAGGAGTTAAGACTAGATCCTCTCTTAGGAATCTCTGTGCCAATGTGGCATTTATCTCTCAAATAGAACCTAAGAAGTTTGAAGAGGCCGAGAGTGATGAAAATTGGATTATGGCCATGCAAGAAGAGTTAAATCAGTTTGAAAGGAGCAAGGTATGGGAACTTGTTCCACGGCCTAAGGATCATCCCATTATAGGAACTAAATGGGTTTTCAAGAACAAATTGGATGAAAGTGGGTTTGTGGTTAGAAACAAGGCTAGACTAGTTGCTAAGGGATACTCTCAGGAAGAGGGTATTGATTTTGAGGAATCTTTTGCACCTGTAGCTAGACTAGAGTCCATTAGAATGCTTTTAGCCTATGCCTGCTACAAAAACTTCACACTCTTTCAAATGGATGTAAAGAGTGCCTTTTTAAATGGATATATTATGGAAGAAGTTTATGTAGAGCAGCCTTTAGGTTTTGAATCATTTGATAAACCCAACCATGTCTACAAACTTAGAAAAGCTCTTTATGGTCTTAAACAGGCTCCTAGAGCTTGGTATGACAGGTTGAAGAATTTCCTTGAAGAAAGAAATTTCAAAAAGGGTAACTCTGATTCAACCCTGTTTACCATGCAAAAGGACAAAGATATTTTGCTGGTTCAAATTTATGTCGATGACATCATTTTTGGATCAACCAATGTCAACTTGTGTAATGAGTTTTCCTCCCTCATGCAAAGTGAATTTGAAATGAGTATGATGGGGGAGTTAAAGTTTTTCTTAGGATTCCAGATTAGTCAGTCTCTTGATGGAATCTTCTTCTGTCAAGAAAAGTATATTAAGGAACTCCTTAAGAAATTTGGTTTAGAATCTGTCAAACCTTCTCGAACTCCCATGAGTACCACAACCAAATTGGATAAAGATGAAAATGGGATAAATGTGGATATAAAGAAATATCGTGGTATGATTGGATCTTTGCTATACCTAACTGCCAGTAGACCAGACATTCTGTTTAGCGTATGTCTCTGTGCTAGGTTTCAAGCTGCCCCTAAGGAGTCTCACTTATCTGCTGTTAAACGGATTTTTAAATATCTAAGTGGGACAGTTGACTTAGGACTCTGGTATCCGAAAGGTACCTCTTTTGATCTTATAGGATATTCTGATTCTGACTATGCTGGTAGTCTTATTGATAGAAAAAGCACTAGTGGCACTTGTCAGTTCCTAGGAGAATCTCTAGTGTCTTGGTATTCGAAGAAACAGAATTCTGTTGCATTGTCAACTGCTGAGAGTGAATATATTGCTGCAGGTAGTTGTTGTGCACAAATGCTTTGGATGAAACAGACTTTGGAAGATTACAATCTGTTTTATGATAGGATTCCTATTCGGTGTGATAACACCAGTGCGATTAACATCTCAAAAAATCCTATTCAACACTCTAGAACAAAGCACATAGATGTCAGATATCATTTCATTCGTGATCATGTTCAAAGAGGTGATATATCTTTAGAGTTTGTTAATTCCGTAGATCAACTTGCAGACATCTTCACCAAGCCTTTAGATGAAAAGACTTTCAATAATATTAGGATAAGGCTAGGTCTCATTCGGGTTGAGAAAAACTAAGACTATTTCTTTGTCGGAAAAATTTCTAAGTATTGGAGTGTTTTTTCTCTTCTGTGTTGGCATCGGCAGATGCCGTGTTTTTCTTTAGGCATCGGAAGATGCATTTCTATCGGAAGGAGAATTGCTGTTCTTTAGGCATCGGAAGATGCATTTCTATCGGTAGATGAAATGTTTTCCTTAATCTGCCGCCACGTGTTTTCCATCGGAAGATCTCGGTATTACACGTGTGACTTCTTAGTCGGGCAACTCTTTATGTCTTTTAAATTCGTCTTTCTTTGCCGACTCACTTCATCTTTCGCGCTCTTTCTGAAAACCCCTGCCCTACCAAATCCTCTCTGTCGAATCTTCTTCCTGCAATGGAATCTCAAGGTCAATCATCTCGCGCCGTTTCCAAACCAGCAAAGAAGAAGGTCAATGTTTATGCTCGAGAGATTCCTCGTGGAACAGAGTGGCCATCTTTCTACTTTGTCTCTCAAGCGGCTGAGGCAAAGTACCTCAATGATTATCAGTACAGGTCACTGATTCTTAGTAAAGGTATTTTCTTTGACAAGCTAGCTGGATTGGACATTATTGAACCTTTGACAGATCTGGGATTAATAGGTCTCTTTGAAACCGAATCTTTCTACTACCCAGAAGCTATTAAGATGTTTTATGCAAACCTTAGTTTTGCCTCTGATTTTTCTTCTATTTCGAGCTATGTTTACAACAAACGCATAGAACTCACTCCTAAATCCATCCATGCCCTTCTGGGTGCTCCTCATTTGGACAACTACCCTTACAAGTATGTGACAGGGCCTGAGCTACCTTTCTTTAGAACAGAAGATGGTCATCAGTTTCTTAGAGAAATTGCCTTGGACCCCAACCAAACCTATGATCAATTAAAAGGCAGGCATCTGAACCCTAGAGCCAAACTACTTCGTCATATGATTGATTTCAATATTGTTCCCAAGGGTGGACATTATGATGAGGTGAGCGCAATGGAACTATTTGTTCTGTTTGCACTCTATTTCAAGACTCCCCTCAATATAGGATACATTGTGGTTAGAAGGATGATTCTTGCTGTTTCCACCAAGGTTTCTTCCTTACCGTATAATTTACTTCTCATGCGGTTATTTGTCAAGCTTGAAATTGTTTTTCCTGAGGAGATTGAACCTGTGGTACTTAAGGACGGAAATTTTTATTCCCAAATCACTCTAAGCAAGATGGGAATTAATTTAGTCCGAAAGGAAGAGCCCAAACTGAACAAACCGAAGCAAAAGACTAAGAAGGCAGCTCCTGTCAGGCATGGTCAGAAGAAACTTAACCTGCCAGCGGGGTCTAGGCGCGGTAAGAGGAAACTTATCCTGCCAGAGGAATCTGCTGAAGAAGGTGGTGTTTCAGGTCTTCCTGACTCTGCCATTTCCCCTTCTCACTCTAGGGAGTCTAGCTTAGAACCTCCTCCTCTGAAACGTAAGCGCAAGCCTGATTCTTCTTCTACAGCTTCTCTCTCAGAGGCAACCTCTGTTCCCTCACCTGTGCCTTCTCAAATTCCAGAGAATCCTTCATCCCCTCCACCCTCTCTCATCCTGTCTTCTCAACCTGCTCTTCCATCTTTTTCACCTGTCCTTCGGGCCATTTCTTCCATTATCAGATATGGTCCTCCAGCTTCATTCTCAGTCCAATCACCAATTCACCTGTCTCCATCAGCACCTCCCTCTCCAATCCACCTGCCCTCACCAACACCTTCATCTCCAATCCATGAGTTTCTAGCTCCTCACTCACCAGTCCAACCTCCTTCACCTCTTTCATCACCAGTCAACCTGCCTTCGCCAGCCCCTTCATCTCCAGTCCCTGCCACTCCCACTAGTACACCTCCCTCTACTCCTCCACCTCCATCACCAATCCGATTGCCTTCACCAGCTCCACCATCTCCAGTTCCTCAACCTCCCTCTCCACCTGCACTTATTTTACCACCTCCAGCTTCTTCAGTCCCAGTCCAACCACCTTCAGCTCCTTCATCCCCTGTCCCTGAGCCTTCAGTTCCTCCATCTCCAGATCAGCACGCGTTGCTCCCTCCATCACCAGTTCACTCTGCTCCCTTAGCTCTGCCAGTCCAACCCTTTATATCAGATACTCCTGCAACTCTCCTGACATATCAAAGGAGATTTTCTTTAACTGAGGCCCAATACACTGAGCTGAAGGCCTCTATTGACCGCATTGAGTCTGCTATCAGCACCATTGAAAGTCGGGTTGAACAGTCTCTGGATGCCAAACTTCTCAAGAATCACAAAGACTTGTCCACTGACTTAGATACTGGTCTTGGTTTGGTGACTCAGAAAGTGGATGCTAATAGGCGCATGGTTATCAGGGAAATTGAGAAACTCCAATCCTCCATTGATGCATTAACCCCTGAACCTGAACCTGAACCTGAACCCGATTCTTCATGCTCTGTCAGTGTCTCAGAGGCTTGTTTTGAGGATTTGTTTCTACCTTTCTCCCGACCTGCAGTGGTTGAAGATGTGCGCTTCATGTCCCTGGATATTCATGAAGCTGAGCTCCAGTTCACACTTCCTACAGTTTCTACTGCTCCTGCTCCTCTGTCTCTTGATGCACCAATCAGTCCAATGGCTGTTGATGATCCTGTGCCTCATTCTACGTGTATGGAGTTGGTCATGCTACCCAGCCCCATCGAGCCACCTCCTTGTTTGTCCATGGAGGAACTTCTCCGGCTCATTCAGCTCAACTATATTCCTCCTCCTTCCCGGTTGGCTCTCCCGGCTCCTCCAGTTCCTTCAGCTTCTACTTCCACACAGGCTACTGATGTCCCGACCTCACTTATCTTTGAGTTGTGGAAGTGGTTTAGGACTCTTAAATGAATTCGCTAGTCTTTTGTACCTATTTTTTTGTGCACACTTTCTCTTACATGGATAGTCATTTTTGGTTCGTCCTTCACTGTTATTATTGTCTACTTGCTTCTTTTGCTGTCTCACTGAGTGTTTTTGATAATGTCAATGGGGGAGAATAGTGTATTTGATGATTGAATCTGACTTAGTTAGCATTCTGGATATTTTTTTTTGGGTACATGTTTGCTCTGTATGGTTAAATGAATAAAATGCATATACTATGGGGGAGTATTTTAAATTAATCAAATTCAGATTGTCATCATCAAAAAGGGGGAGATTGTTGACTTAGAGAGTGTTTAAGTCATAATTTGTTTTTGATGATGTCTGTGTGTATTAAATATTCAATTTGATTATGTGTACTTAATGAGAATGATAATATGAGTTTATTTGGAAATACCCTTGAAAAGGGTATTTTAGTTGACTAATGAATCGGTTTGAGTATACAGAGCTAAATAGTAAAACAGGCTTGGATATACCGATAGCTACACGACAAAGAACAGAAGGCTTCTGCCGATGATGTACTCAGCGCCTATATGTTTCATCTGCCGATGACGTGTCAAGCTGTTCTTATGCCGATCGCTACACGACAGAGAAGAGAAGTTTCTTGTACCGATGGCGTTTGAAGCTACTTGTTCCGATGACGTGTCAATATGCTTCTACCGATGACTATATATATAATAAAATAGAAGCTTCTGCCGATAGCTGTTTCTGAAGACAGATGCCGATGACGTGTCAAAGCACTTATATGCTGCAACTGCCGATCGAGTCTGAAGATACATCTGCCGATGATATTTGTAGCAGCTCCTGCCGATTGACTAAACGACAAAAGGAGATGCTGACTAAAGCATGCATCTGCCGATGATATTTGTAGCAGCTCCTGCCGATTGACTAAACGACAAAAGGAGATGCTGACTAAAGCATGCATCTGCCGATGAATTTTCACGTTGCACCTGCCGATGAAGTTTCAAGACACATATGCCGGTGACGTCTGAAGCTCACTCATTCCGATGACGTGTCAAGTGTGTTGAAGCTACATATTCCGGTAATCTTCCGCCAGAATTTTAAAGCTAGCCGCGAAGCTACAGTGATGTCGTTTTCAAGCTTTAATTCCAGAACATTAATGGCGACGACGAACAACACTTTCAGACGCAACGGATAGGTGCTTCAGTACGGATGCTTCCCAACGGTAACTTTTATCCATTTCTAGTAGAAGCATTCAATACGATGAAGCAAAAATGATACAGAGTATATAAGCAGAAGTTAGAGCTCGAAGAACCAACTTTTGCGAATTTTCAATTGATAGCCCTAAGCTGCAAAAGTTTTCATACTCTGTAATCACTGTACATCTCTCTAAACTCGAACTTGAGATTTCTGCTGTGAGAGTGTAGTCTGTGATCAATTTCACAAATACAAATCATTTGTAAAGGCAGTGGATTGACGCCCGTGAAGTTCAATCCAGGACTGTGTAAGGCTGTGGATCGAAGCCCGTAAGTTCGATCAGAGTTTCTCGTTGAGGAGAAGTAAGGAATCTTCAAGGGGGAGCCTTGGAGCGTGGACGTAGGCAGTTTGGCCGAACCACGTAAAAATACTGGTGTCAAATTTCTCTTTCTCTCTCTGTATTTTATATGTTTGCTTGCTGCTAATATTCAAACTGAAACTGCAAGAGAAATTTACCAGATTATTAAATTAATTAATTAAAAAGTCTAATTCACCCCCCTCTTAGACAATTCCGATCCTACAACAATTACATAACGTTTTTAACTTTACAAGTACACCCGTCGTTCGATGGTATGATCTAAATTACATTGAATGATTTATTTTTGAATTAGTACAAAAACGTTGTCATTAGTTTAATGTATGATTGACAAACATATCGCTTGAAGACATTAATTGTTATTTTTTTTCTTTGCGAATATCCCTAATATGATTATATTAGCAAGAACACTAGATAAAAGTCATACTAAACATTATATTTAACCACCATGGTCAACATCTTTTTCAATTTTATTATTTATCATATAATAAATTAGTCTACCATTGTTTGATTTTGACTAGTAGTACTTGTATTGTCCAATTTATCTCTTTTGATCGATCACCTTCCAATAATCATGACTATTGTTAAAGAATAATTAAGATATGAGATAATTATGAAATAACATTTAAAATAAAGAAAATAAAAGAGAGATAATAAAATCAATAAATAATAATAACAAAACTACAACGAAAAATATTTATCAATATACATCCTCAAAATTAAGTTTGAAAATATATCCCTAACCGGTAAATGCTGTGAAGTATATTGTAACATGCTACCAAAGATAACTTGATTTATAGAGAGAGAAAAACCCTCGATAAAAAGGTTTTGATGATTTCGACTTCGAGTGTCAAGTTTTCCAACTTATTTCTCTATAAAAATTGTCAAAACTGTTCCTACAAAATTTATTTATCTTTGAAAATCTGCCAACAAAGAAAATTACATGACAAAACGTGATTTTTTTAACGACCTCTCATAATCATAAATTTAAGTTACTTTTATTTGCATCTACGTTTAAAAATTAACACAAAATTATCATAGTTTTCATTGGCAATGATATCACACATCAAAATAAAATATCTTTTTTAATATTTTATTAAACTAGTTCTCGGTACGTGCAAAACACGTACGCACAAGTTTACATATTTTTTTAGTGCGCTTCGCAAGACATAATTTTTAAGCATTGAAACAAAAACTAATTAAAAAAAATATATGTAATATAATTACGTGAAGAGAACAAATTTGTTGTTTGAATTTTTGGAAGAAATAAAGAAGATATTTTCAGTGTTTTGACCATACCCGTAGACCTGTGATGTAATATAATTATGTCTCTTAATTTGTTTATTAGACAATTATTAAATTAATTATTTTTTTTTAATTTGAATTTTGTAAAATATTTTCTGGTCATTTAATTAATAACTTAAGCAATAATTTTTTATTTTTAATATTTTTTTTTATTAAATTGTATAAAAATAAATAAAGACCATGTAGATGATAAAATGTTATGAATGTCGAAATAAAATGGGCTGGATTAATGGGCCGATAACGAGCAGCCCAAGCCCACTATCATCCCTCAAATCTATTTTGGAATACACTTTTTTTTTTTTTTTGCCAAATTAAATGTTATTTAAAGTTCAATGGAATAAAAACTCCTATCAAGAGTGAGAAAAAATCGAGAAAACAAAATTCAACTTTAAGGGCAGTCGGTAAACGATAACAATATGACAACACGCAATCTCGGGTTGCGATACTAAAATATTATCCGCTTCGAGCCGAACTTTGCACAATTTTATTCTCAAATTTTACCCCAAAACGAATTGTACAAGATAAAAGAAGAATTATAGTTATAAATCATTCACTTCCACTTCTTTCAATCGATGCGTCACCGTATTTGAATTCTGATATGACACGAGCCTTCATAATTAATAGAATATTGAGTTGTCATTGTATTTACATGATAGACTGTGATAACTATCTATTCTCATTTTGATAGACGATTAGGCTTCTAAGAATTGCTTACGAAAAACATAACGACATTTGTATAGACATCGAACGTATTTGGAGTTTGCGAAAAATATCATTAAAATTTAATGTGTTGGAAGTTGACGTGGTTGAAATGGGACGAGGAATAAGAGGAAGAAGTAGAAAGACAAATAAGAACAAAATGTAGTGCACAACAAAACAAGACCTTAGGAATAACCTAATCCTCAACGTTATCTTCCACATGCTACGAGACAAAACCTACTCCAATTACATCAAATATATACTCAAAACAAATTTCATTATTTTCTCCAAAATCAATAATTTTTTTATTTTTTATTATTTTTATTTTTTTGCTATGAATAGGAGAGATTATAGAGCAAACCCTAATATTTACTATTTTTCTATGTTTTTCAATAATTGAATTTAGGAAAAATAAACACGAGTATCACATTTTAATACGTGAAGTACAACATATTGGTTAGAATTTAGTAACTCTAATTCTGTTTAATCCGCACTAACATCTGCACTGACGGGAAAATAAAGGTTTGGTCATCTTCTTATCTTCCTACTCTTTTCCGAATTATTAGTAAAAGCTCTTAAACATCATCTTCCTACCCTTTTCGAATTAATATGCAAAAGCTCTTAAGCACTAGTTTTATGTTGTATTTAATAGTTAAGTGCTCGATTTGATTTTCAACCACCGACGCCACGATTAAATGCTATAATTTTTTAAATTGACCAAAAATTATAATAAATTACTCGTGAAATAAAATTAAAAATACGTATACCTAATGATACTAAAAATAATTTAAGAGTCATAATTGGCAAGAACATAACACAAGTAGTGTTTTTTGTGGGAGTAGAGGTTACCCTATAAGCCACTTAATTCCTTAACTACAATACACCCTATATTGGTTCCATAGCCTTAAGATAGAGTTTGGAGCAATAAATGAAAAATCCCGCCGAAATAGATATAGCTAAGATTCCACGGACGATTGTAAGAGTGGGGTCCTTTCTTATTATAGGGTCAAGGATTCGAAGGCCCCGTCTATAAACACAAACCCGGTTCCAAAGGCCCCCGGGCCCCCGGTGATTTCATACAACCCACGCTAGAAGGGGACAGAAAGACCGGACCACGTTCTTTTCAGGCAACTTGCTGCGTAGAGGTGGAAAAAAAGCGGGGGACTATGTGTTTCAAATGGCCTTCCATGCAGGGGAGGGGGGGGGTTCCAAAAAAGAACAGGGAACATTATTTCCAACGACCCCCACACCAGAAGGGTCAAAAAAACAGACATGGAGGGGAACATGGCCCGTTCCCGTGACTTTGATAGCGACCCTTGGCCTGTTTTAGAATGGAGGGTCAGCAAAGGCTATGTCGTTAAATTTTCAAAGGTCAAGAG
This sequence comes from Begonia masoniana, assembly GCA_022432975.1. Lineage (NCBI taxonomy): Eukaryota > Viridiplantae > Streptophyta > Magnoliopsida > Cucurbitales > Begoniaceae > Begonia > Begonia masoniana. The sequence goes on along the minus strand of CM039510.1, from coordinate 45,737,898 downwards.
TTAAGTTGGTAAAATTAAAATTGAGTTTCGTTTGACTTTTAACCCATTACTTTAAGAGCTAAAAGATTTGTTTTTTACCATAAAAATGAGACTGAACTAACATTAATTATCACCCAAACAATGTGACTTAGAGGTGTTTAAGTCATAATTTGTTTTTGATGATGTCTGTGTTATTAAATATTCAATTTGATTTGCGACTTAATAGAGATTATTAAACTATGAGTTATTTGGACATACCTTGAAAAGGAAGGTACTTTAGTGGACTAAGAAATCGGTTTGAGATACAGAGCTAAATAGTAAACAGGCTTGGATATACCGCATAAGCTACACGACAAAGAACAGAAGGCTTTCTGCCGATGCATGTAATCAGCGCCTATATGTTTCATCTGCCCGAGACGTGTCAAGCTTTTCTTATGCGATCGCTACACGCCAGAGGAGAAGAGAAGTTTCTGTACCGATGGCGTTTAAAGCTACTTGTCCGTGACGTGTCAAATATGTTCTAACGATGATATAATATAATAAAATAGAAGCTTCTGCCCGATAGCTGTTTCTGGAAGACCAGATGCCGATGACGTGTCAAAGACATTATATGCGCAAATGTCGAGCGAGTCTGAAGAGACATCTGCCTATGATATTTGTAGCAGCTCTGCCGATTGACCTAAACGACAAAAGGAGATGCTGACTAAAGCATGCATCTGCCGATGATATTTGTAGCAGCTCCTGCGATTGACTAACGACAAAAGGAGATGCTGACTAAAGCATGCATCTGCCGATGCATTTCACGTTGCACCTGCCGATGAAGTTTCAAGACACATATGCCGGTGACGTCTGAAGCTCACTCATTCCGATGACGTGTCAAGTGTGTTGAAGCTACATATTCCGGTAATCTTCCGCCAGAATTTTAAAGCTAGCCGCGAAGCTACAGTGATGTCGTTTTCAAGCTTTAATTCCAGAACATTAATGGCGACGACGAACAACACTTTCAGACGCAACGGATAGGTGCTTCAGTACGGATGCTTCCCAACGGTAACTTTTATCCATTTCTAGTAGAAGCATTCAATACGATGAAGCAAAAATGATACAGAGTATATAAGCAGAAGTTAGAGCTCGAAGAACCAACTTTTGCGAATTTTTCAATTGATAGCCCTAAGCTGCAAAAGTTTTCATACTCTGTAATCACTGTACATCTCTCTAAACTCGAACTTGAGATTTCTGCTGTGAGAGGTAGTCTGTGATCAATTTCACAAATACAATCATTTGTAAAGGCAGTGGATTGACGCCCGTGAAGTTCAATCCAGGACTGTGTAAGGCTGTGGATCGAAGCCCGTAAGTTCGATCAGAGTTTCTCGTTGAGGAGAAGTAAGGAATCTTCAAGGGGGAGCCTTGGAGCGTGGACGTAGGCAGTTTGGCCGAACCACGTAAAATACTGGTGTCAAATTTCTCTTTTCTCTCTGTATTTTATATGTTTGCTTGCTGCTAATATTCAAACTGAAACTGCAAGAGAAATTTACCAGATTATTAAATTAATTAATTAAAAAGTCTAATTCACCCCCCTCTTAGACAATTCCGATCCTACAATTGGTATCAGAGCAAGGTTAAATATTGTCTAAGTATTTTATCTTGAAAATACTGTGATATTCGTAATGGCATTCAAGACACACTCTTCACAAATAGAAGGTCAGTCTACCACCAGACCTTCATTCTTCGATGGTAGTGATTATGTGTACTGGAAATCTAGGATGAGAATCTATGTTCAGGCTATGGACTATGATTTATGGAATAATATAGAAATGGTCCATACATAGCTTTTAAAACAGAAAATGGTATTAGATTACCCAAAGCTTCACACGAATTAAATGATACTGATAAGAAGAACCTGAGCCTGAATGCCAAGGCAATAAACACCTTATACTGTGCTCTGAATAGAGACGAGTTTAATAGAGTACAAGGGTGTGAGAGTGCTCAAGAAATTTGGCACTTATTAGAGGTCACACACGAAGGCACAAACCAGGTCAAAAAGAGTAAATTGAGCATGTTAGTTCATGAATATGAACTGTTTTCCATGGAAAAAGGAGAAACCATTAGTTCCATGTTTACTCGATTTACTAACATTACTAATGGTCTTAAAGCTCTTGGTAAGATTTACTCAGGAGAAGAACAGGTAAGGAAACTTCTGAGATGCCTACCGAGAGCATGGCAACCAAGGTGACTGCCATTCAGGAAGCTAAGGATCTCAAAACTTTGAAGCTTGAGGAGCTCATTGGATCTCTCATGACGCATGAGATCACAATGAGGGCAAATGAAAGGAGGACCTCAAAGAGAAAGAGGTCTCTAAGAGAAAGGACATTGCCCTGAAGGCCTCCTCTGCCTCATCCAGTAAACATGAAGAATCTGATGAGGAAGAAGTAGATGAAGATGATGAGGATATAGCTCTCATCACTAGAAGGTTCAGCAAATTCCTCCAAAGGAAAAGAATGCAGGGAAGAAGATTTCAAAAGGGTGAAAAACCTCAAAAGGAGAAGGAAATCACCTGCTTTGGTTGCGGCAAGCCTGGCCATATGAAGGCAGATTGTCCTCAGGCAAAGAAACATCCCAAAAAGTTCAAGAAGAAGGCCATGAAGGCAACCTGGATGAATGTGAAAGTGACACTTCTTCTTCAGAAGATGAGGAAGTTGCTAACCTCTGTTTTATGGCTCACGAAGATAAGGTTAGTTCTATATCTCCTTGTACCTTAAGTGATAGTGAAATTGATGACGATGATGGAGATATAGTAGATGCTTTTAATGATCTAGTAAACAATTCAGCATGTTAAAGACTAAGTACAATGCATTGAAAAAGGAAAATGCAAGCTTAAATTTGAAGCAAGAAAATGAAAACAATCAGCTTGAAAAAGAAGTGTATGAACTGAAAAAGAAAAATGAATTTTTAAACTGGTTTGTTCAGAAATTGACTCTTAGTAGTAATAAACTGAACATGTTGATAAGTGATCAAAGAATGCAATTCGATAAAACTGGCTTAGGGTATGACAGGTTTTGCAGAAAGAAATCTTATAAGAATTACTTTGTTAAGTCAACTGTCTGCCATATGTGTAATGAAGTAGGACATAAGTCTTTTGTATGTCCTTTAAAAACAAACAGTGTGAAATCAGGTAGCAAATTACAATGGGTTCCTAAGGGAACCAGGCCTAACACTAGGACCCAAAAGATTTGGGTACCTAAGAAGACAACCTGATTTCTGTTTGCAGGTTGAGTGTTCTCCTGGAAAGAACCAGTGGTACCTCGACAGTGGATGCTCGAGGCATATGACAGGAGACTCAACCATGTTTGCCTCTGTCAACAAAAAGAAAGGAAGTGTTACTTTTGGTGGAAACCAAAAGGGCAAAATTGTTGGCATCAGCAATATAGGTAACAGTTTTAATCCGTCTATTGAAAAAGTGCTTTTAGTTGAAGGTTTAAAGCATAATCTGCTTAGTATTAGTCAGTTATGTGATAAAGGATATGAAGTGATTTTTAAATCAAACTCATGTATAATTAAGGATGCATCTAATGATAACATTCTGTTCACTGGCTATAGAAAAGATAATATCTATATTATTGACATGGATGTTTTTGAGCATGTTAATGAAAAATGCTTAGCAGTTAATTCTTCTCATGACTCTTGGATCTGGCATAGGAGACTAGGACACGTAGGGATGGAGACCTTAGCTAAGATTACTAAGGAGAATTTAGTTAGAGGGCTTCCTAAGATATCCTTTGAAAAGGATAAGATCTGTGAGGCTTGTCAAATGGGCAAGCAGATCAAATCATCGTTTAAATCTAAGAGTGCAGTTTCTACATCTAAGCCTCTCCAACTTCTCCACATGGACCTTTTCGGTCCTTCCAATATAGCAAGTCTAGGTGGCAAATTCTATGCCTTTGTCATTGTTGATGATTTTTCTAGATTCACCTGGGTTCATTTTCTAAAGTCTAAGGATGAGACTTTTGAAACCTTTTCTAGTTTTAGGAAAAAAATTCAAAATGAAAAGGAGCTCACCATAATTGCTATTCGTAGTGATCATGGTGGAGAATTTGAAAATGAAAGATTCGAACTCTTGTGTCTCAAACATGGGATTGAACACAACTTCTCTTCTCCTAGAACCCCTCAGCAAAATGGTGTTGTTGAGAGGAAAAATAGGTCTCTCCAAGAGCTTGCTCGGACTATGCTTAATGAAAATTCCCTTCCAAAATATTTCTGGGCAGAAGCTGTTTCAACAGCTTGTTATGTGCTTAATCGGGTCTCCATAAGACCTATCCTAGAGAAAACTCCATATGAGCTCTGGAGTGGAAAAAACCCCTTCTGTCAAATACTTTAGAGCATTTGGCAGTAAATGCTTCATTCTAAATACTAAAGATAACTTAGGAAAATTCGATTCTAAATCAGATATTGGAATTTTTCTCGGTTATTCTCTGTCAAGTAAAGCATATAGAGTCTACAATAGGAGAACTTTAGTTGTAGAAGAATCTGTTCATGTCAATTTTGATGAGACCCCTCAACCCACAATCAATGTGGATGAGGATGATGTTTTGGACAATCAACTTGATTCTCTTTCTTTTGAAAAATCTACTGATCCCTCTCCTATAGAACCATCTTCTAGTTCTCTAGAAATTGTTCCTGTCAAAGCCGAATCTGCAGATCTTCCTAGAGATTGGAAATATATTAGAAGTCATCCAATAGAGGAAATTTTAGGTGATCCTTCTTTAGGAGTTAAGACTAGATCCTCTCTTAGGAATCTCTGTGCCAATGTGGCATTTATCTCTCAAATAGAACCTAAGAAGTTTGAAGAGGCCGAGAGTGATGAAAATTGGATTATGGCCATGCAAGAAGAGTTAAATCAGTTTGAAAGGAGCAAGGTATGGGAACTTGTTCCACGGCCTAAGGATCATCCCATTATAGGAACTAAATGGGTTTTCAAGAACAAATTGGATGAAAGTGGGTTTGTGGTTAGAAACAAGGCTAGACTAGTTGTTAAGGGATACTCTCAGGAAGAGGGTATTGATTTTGAAGAATCTTTTGCACCTGTAGCTAGACTAGAGTCCATTAGAATGCTTTTAGCCTATGCCTGCTACAAAAACTTCACACTCTTTCAAATGGATGTAAAGAGTGCCTTTTTAAATGGATATATTATGGAAGAAGTTTATGTAGAGCAGCCTTTAGGTTTTGAATCATTTGATAAACCCAACCATGTCTACAAACTTAGAAAAGCTCTTTATGGTCTTAAACAGGCTCCTAGAGCTTGGTATGACAGGTTGAAGAATTTCCTTGAAGAAAAAAATTTCAAAAAGGGTAACTCTGATTCAACCCTGTTTACCATGCAAGAGGACAAAGATATTTTGCTGGTTCAAATTTATGTCGATGACATCATTTTTGGATCAACCAATGTCAACTTGTGTAATGAGTTTTCCTCCCTCATGCAAAGTGAATTTGAAATGAGTATGATGGGGGAGTTAAAGTTTTTCTTAGGATTCCAGATTAGTTAGTCTCTTGATGGAATCTTCTTCTGTCAAGAAAAGTATATTAAGGAACTCCTTAAGAAATTTGGTTTAGAATCTGTCAAACCTTCTCGAACTCCCATGAGTACCACAACCAAATTGGATAAAGATGAAAATGGGATAAATGTGGATATAAAGAAATATCGTGGTATGATTGGATCTTTGCTATACCTAACTGCCAGTAGACCAGACATTCTGTTTAGCGTATGTCTCTGTGCTAGGTTTCAAGCTGCCCCTAAGGAGTCTCACTTATCTGCTGTTAAACGGATTTTTAAATATCTAAGTGGGACAGTTGACTTAGGACTCTGGTATCCGAAAGGTACCTCTTTTGATCTTATAGGATATTCTGATTCTGACTATGCTGGTAGTCTTATTGATAGAAAAAGTACTAGTGGCACTTGTCAGTTCCTAGGAGAATCTCTAGTGTCTTGGTATTCGAAGAAACAGAATTCTGTTGCATTGTCAACTGCTGAGAGTGAATATATTGTTGCAGGTAGTTGTTGTGCACAAATGCTTTGGATGAAACAGACTTTGGAAGATTACAATCTGTTTTATGATAGGATTCCTATTCGGTGTGATAACACCAGTGCGATTAACATCTCAAAAAATCCTATTCAACACTCTAGAACAAAGCACATAGATGTCAGATATCATTTCATTCGTGATCATGTTCAAAGAGGTGATATATCTTTAGAGTTTGTTAATTCCGTAGATCAACTTGCAGACATCTTCACCAAGCCTTTAGATGAAAAGACTTTCAATAATATTAGGATAAGGCTAGGTCTCATTCGGGTTGAGAAAAACTAAGACTATTTCTTTGTCGGAAAAATTTCTAAGTATTGGAGTGTTTTTTCTCTTCTGTGTTGGCATCGGCAGATGCCGTGTTTTTCTTTAGGCATCGGAAGATGCATTTCTATCGGAAGGAGAATTGCTGTTCTTTAGGCATCGGAAGATGCATTTCTATCGGTAGATGAAATGTTTTCCTTAATCTGCCGCCACGTGTTTTCCATCGGAAGATCTCGGTATTACACGTGTGACTTCTTAGTCGGGCAACTCTTTATGTCTTTTAAATTCGTCTTTCTTTGCCGACTCACTTCATCTTTCGCGCTCTTTCTGAAAACCCCTGCCCTACCAAATCCTCTCTGTCGAATCTTCTTCCTGCAATGGAATCTCAAGGTCAATCATCTCGCGCCGTTTCCAAACCAGCAAAAAAGAAGGTCAATGTTTATGCTCGAGAGATTCCTCGTGGAACAGAGTGGCCATCTTTCTACTTTGTCTCTCAAGCGGCTGAGGCAAAGTACCTCAATGATTATCAGTACAGGTCACTGATTCTTAGTAAAGGTATTTTCTTTGACAAGCTAGCTGGATTGGACATTATTGAACCTTTGACAGATCTGGGATTAATAGGTCTCTTTGAAACCGAATCTTTCTACTACCCAGAAGCTATTAAGATGTTTTATGCAAACCTTAGTTTTGCCTCTGATTTTTCTTCTATTTCGAGCTATGTTTACAACAAACGCATAGAACTCACTCCTAAATCCATCCATGCCCTTCTGGGTGCTCCTCATTTGGACAACTACCCTTACAAGTATGTGACAGGGCCTGAGCTACCTTTCTTTAGAACAGAAGATGGTCATCAGTTTCTTAGAGAAATTGCCTTGGACCCCAACCAAACCTATGATCAATTAAAAGGCAGGCATCTGAACCCTAGAGCCAAACTACTTCGTCATATGATTGATTTCAATATTGTTCCCAAGGGTGGACATTATGATGAGGTGAGCGCAATGGAACTATTTGTTCTGTTTGCACTCTATTTCAAGACTCCCCTCAATATAGGATACATTGTGGTTAGAAGGATGATTCTTGCTGTTTCCACCAAGGTTTCTTCCTTACCGTATAATTTACTTCTCATGCGGTTATTTGTCAAGCTTGAAATTGTTTTTCCTGAGGAGATTGAACCTGTGGTACTTAAGGACGGAAATTTTATTCCCAAATCACTCTAAGCAAGATGGGAATTAATTTAGTCCGAAAGGAAGAGCCCAAACTGAACAAACCGAAGCAAAAGACTAAGAAGGCAGCTCCTGTCAGGCATGGTCAGAAGAAACTTAACCTGCCAGCGGGGTCTAGGCGCGGTAAGAGGAAACTTATCCTGCCAGAGGAATCTGCTGAAGAAGGTGGTGTTTCAGGTCTTCCTGACTCTGCCATTTCCCCTTCTCACTCTAGGGAGTCTAGCTTAGAACCTCCTCCTCTGAAACGTAAGCGCAAGCCTGATTCTTCTTCTACAGCTTCTCTCTCAGAGGCAACCTCTGTTCCCTCACCTGTGCCTTCTCAAATTCCAGAGAATCCTTCATCCCCTCCACCCTCTCTCATCCTGTCTTCTCAACCTGCTCTTCCATCTTTTTCACCTGTCCTTCGGGCCATTTCTTCCATTATCAGATATGGTCCTCCAGCTTCATTCTCAGTCCAATCACCAATTCACCTGTCTCCATCAGCACCTCCCTCTCCAATCCACCTGCCCTCACCAACACCTTCATCTCCAATCCATGAGTTTCTAGCTCCTCACTCACCAGTCCAACCTTCTTCACCTCTTTCATCACCAGTCAACCTGCCTTCGCCAGCCCCTTCATCTCCAGTCCCTGCCACTCCCACTAGTACACCTCCCTCTACTCCTCCACCTCCATCACCAATCCGATTGCCTTCACCAGCTCCACCATCTCCAGTTCCTCAACCTCCCTCTCCACCTGCACTTATTTTACCACCTCCAGCTTCTTCAGTCCCAGTCCAACCACCTTCAGCTCCTTCATCCCCTGTCCCTGAGCCTTCAGTTCCTCCATCTCCAGATCAGCACGCGTTGCTCCCTCCATCACCAGTTCACTCTGCTCCCTTAGCTCTGCCAGTCCAACCCTTTATATCAGATACTCCTGCAACTCTCCTGACATATCAAAGGAGATTTTCTTTAACTGAGGCCCAATACACTGAGCTGAAGGCCTCTATTGACCGCATTGAGTCTGCTATCAGCACCATTGAAAGTCGGGTTGAACAGTCTCTGGATGCCAAACTTCTCAAGAATCACAAAGACTTGTCCACTGACTTAGATACTGGTCTTGGTTTGGTGACTCAGAAAGTGGATGCTAATAGGCGCATGGTTATCAGGGAAATTGAGAAACTCCAATCCTCCATTGATGCATTAACCCCTGAACCTGAACCTGAACCTGAACCCGATTCTTCATGCTCTGTCAGTGTCTCAGAGGCTTGTTTGAGGATTTGTTTCTACCTTTCTCCCGACCTGCAGTGGTTGAAGATGTGCGCTTCATGTCCCTGGATATTCATGAAGCTGAGCTCCAGTTCACACTTCCTACAGTTTCTACTGCTCCTGCTCCTCTGTCTCTTGATGCACCAATCAGTCCAATGGCTGTTGATGATCCTGTGCCTCATTCTACGTGTATGGAGTTGGTCATGCTACCCAGCCCCATCGAGCCACCTCCTTGTTTGTCCATGGAGGAACTTCTCCGGCTCATTCAGCTCAACTATATTCCTCCTCCTTCCCGGTTGGCTCTCCCGGCTCCTCCAGTTCCTTCAGCTTCTACTTCCACACAGGCTACTGATGTCCCGACCTCACTTATCTTTGAGTTGTGGAAGTGGTTTAGGACTCTTAAATGAATTCGCTAGTCTTTTGTACCTATTTTTTTGTGCACACTTTCTCTTACATGGATAGTCATTTTTGGTTCGTCCTTCACTGTTATTATTGTCTACTTGCTTCTTTTGTTGTCTCACTGAGTGTTTTTGATAATGTCAATGGGGGAGAATAGTGTATTTGATGATTGAATCTATGATTGAATCTGACTTAGTTAGCATTCTGGATATTTTTTTTTGGGTACATGTTTGCTCTGTATGGTTAAATGAATAAAATGCATATACTATGGGGGAGTATTTTAAATTAATCAAATTCAGATTGTCATCATCAAAAAGGGGGAGATTGTTGACTTAGAGAGTGTTTAAGTCATAATTTGTTTTTGATGATGTCTGTGTGTATTAAATATTCAATTTGATTATGTGTACTTAATGAGAATTATAAATATGAGTTTATTTGGAAATACCCTTGAAAAGGGTATTTTAGTTGACTAATGAATCGGTTTGAGTATACAGAGCTAAATAGTAAAACAGGCTTGGATATACCGATAGCTACACGACAAAGAACAGAAGGCTTCTGCCGATGATGTACTCAGCGCCTATATGTTTCATCTGCCGATGACGTGTCAAGCTGTTCTTATGCCGATCGCTATACGACAGAGAAGAGAAGTTTCTTGTACCGATGGCGTTTGAAGCTACTTGTTCCGATGATGTGTCAATATGCTTCTACCGATGACTATATATATAATAAAATAGAAGCTTCTGCCGATAGCTGTTTCTGAAGACAGATGCCGATGACGTGTCAAAGCACTTATATGCTGCAACTGCCGATCGAGTCTGAAGATACATCTGCCGATGATATTTGTAACAGCTCCTGCTGATTGACTAAACGACAAAAGGAGATGCTGACTAAAGCATGCATCTGCCGATGATATTTGTAGCAGCTCCTGCCGATTGACTAAACGACAAAAGGAGATGCTGACTAAAGCATGCATCTGCCGATGAATTTTCACGTTGCACCTGCCGATGAAGTTTCAAGACACATATGCCGGTGACGTCTGAAGCTCACTCATTCCGATGACGTGTCAAGTGTGTTGAAGCTACATATTCCGGTAATCTTCCGCCAGAATTTTAAAGCTAGCCGCGAAGCTACAGTGATGTCGTTTTCAAGCTTTAATTCCAGAACATTAATGGCGACGACGAACAACACTTTCAGACGCAACGGATAGGTGCTTCAGTACGGATGCTTCCCAACGGTAACTTTTATCCATTTCTAGTAGAAGCATTCAATACGATGAAGCAAAAATGATACAGAGTATATAAGCAGAAGTTAGAGCTCGAAGAACCAACTTTTGCGAATTTTCAATTGATAGCCCTAAGCTGCAAAAGTTTTCATACTCTGTAATCACTGTACATCTCTCTAAACTCGAACTTGAGATTTCTGCTGTGAGAGTGTAGTCTGTGATCAATTTCACAAATACAAATCATTTGTAAAGGCAGTGGATTGACGCCCGTGAAGTTCAATCCAGGACTGTGTAAGGCTGTGGATCGAAGCCCGTAAGTTCGATCAGAGTTTCTCGTTGAGGAGAAGTAAGGAATCTTCAAGGGGGAGCCTTGGAGCGTGGACGTAGGCAGTTTGGCCGAACCACGTAAAAATACTGGTGTCAAATTTCTCTTTCTCTCTCTGTATTTTATATGTTTGCTTGCTGCTAATATTCAAACTGAAACTGCAAGAGAAATTTACCAGATTATTAAATTAATTAATTAAAAAGTCTAATTCACCCCCCTCTTAGACAATTCCGATCCTACAACAATTACATAACGTTTTTTAACTTTACAAGTACACCCGTCGTTCGATGGTATGATCTAAATTACATTGAATGATTTATTTTTGAATTAGTACAAAAACGTTGTCATTAGTTTAATGTATGATTGACAAACATATCGCTTGAAGACATTAATTGTTATTTTTTTTCTTTGCGAATATCCCTAATATGATTATATTAGCAAGAACACTAGATAAAAGTCATACTAAACATTATATTTAACCACCATGGTCAACATCTTTTTTCAATTTTATTATTTTATCATATAATAAATTAGTCTACCATTGTTTGATTTTGACTAGTAGTACTTGTATTGTCCAATTTATCTCTTTTGATCGATCACCTTCCAATAAATCATGACTATTGTTAAAGAATAATTAAGATATGAGATAATTATGAAAATAACATTTAAAATAAAGAAAATAAAAGAGAGATAAATAAAATCAATAAATAATAATAACAAAACTACAACGAAAAAATATTTATCAATATACATCCTCAAAATTAAGTTTGAAAATATATCCCTAACCGGTAAATGCTGTGAAGTATATTGTAACATGCTACCAAAGATAACTTGATTTATAGAGAGAGAAAAACCCTCGATAAAAAGGTTTTGATGATTTCGACTTCGAGTGTCAAGTTTTCCAACTTATTTCTCTATAAAAATTGTCAAAACTGTTCCTACAAAATTTATTTATCTTTGAAAATCTGCCAACAAAGAAAATTACATGACAAAACGTGATTTTTTTAACGACTCTCATAATCATAAATTTAAGTTACTTTTATTTGCATCTACGTTTAAAAATTAACACAAAATTATCATAGTTTTCATTGGCAATGATATCACACATCAAAATAAAATATCTTTTTTAATATTTTATTAAACTAGTTCTCGGTACGTGCAAAACACGTACGCACAAGTTTACATATTTTTTTAGTGCGCTTCGCAAGACATAATTTTTAAGCATTGAAACAAAAACTAATTAAAAAAAATATATGTAATATAATTACGTGAAGAGAACAAATTTGTTGTTTGAATTTTTGGAAGAAATAAAGAAGATATTTTCAGTGTTTTGACCATACCCGTAGACCTGTGATGTAATATAATTATGTCTCTTAATTTGTTTATTAGACAATTATTAAATTAATTATTTTTTTTTAATTTGAATTTTGTAAAATATTTTCTGGTCATTTAATTAAATAACTTAAGCAATAATTTTTTATTTTTAATATTTTTTTTTATTAAATTGTATAAAAATAAAATAAAGACCATGTAGATGATAAAATGTTATGAATGTCGAAATAAAATGGGCTGGATTAATGGGCCGATAACGAGCAGCCCAAGCCCACTATCATCCCTCAAATCTATTTTGGAATACACTTTTTTTTTTTTTTTGCCAAATTAAAATGTTATTTAAAGTTCAATGGAATAAAAACTCCTATCAAGAGTGAGAAAAAAATCGAGAAAACAAAATTCAACTTTAAGGGCAGTCGGTAAACGATAACAATATGACAACACGCAATCTCGGGTTGCGATACTAAAATATTATCCGCTTCGAGCCGAACTTTGCACAATTTTATTCTCAAATTTTACCCCAAAACGAATTGTACAAGATAAAAAGAAGAATTATAGTTATAAATCATTCACTTCCACTTCTTTCAATCGATGCGTCACCGTATTTGAATTCTGATATGACACGAGCCTTCATAATTAATAGAATATTGAGTTGTCATTGTATTTACATGATAGACTGTGATAACTATCTATTCTCATTTTGATAGACGATTAGGCTTCTAAGAATTGCTTACGAAAAACATAACGACATTTGTATAGACATCGAACGTATTTGGAGTTTGCGAAAAATATCATTAAAATTTAATGTGTTGGAAGTTGACGTGGTTGAAATGGGACGAGGAATAAGAGGAAGAAGTAGAAAGACAAATAAGAACAAAATGTAGTGCACAACAAACAAGACCTTAGGAATAACCTAATCCTCAACGTTATCTTCCACATGCTACGAGACAAAACCTACTCCAATTACATCAAATATATACTCAAAACAAATTTCATTATTTTCTCCAAAATCAATAATTTTTTTATTTTTTATTATTTTAATTTTTTTGCTATGAATAGGAGAGATTATAGAGCAAACCCTAATATTTACTATTTTTCTATGTTTTTCAATAATTGAATTTAGGAAAAATAAACACGAGTATCACATTTTAATACGTGAAGTACAACATATTGGTTAGAATTTAGTAACTCTAATTCTGTTTAATCCGCACTAACATCTGCACTGACGGGAAAATAAAGGTTTGGTCATCTTCTTATCTTCCTACTCTTTTCCGAATTATTATGTAAAAGCTCTTAAACATCATCTTCCTACCCTTTTCGAATTAATATGCAAAAGCTCTTAAGCACTAGTTTTATGTTGTATTTAATAGTTAAGTGCTCGATTTTGATTTTCAACCACCGACGCCACGATTAAATGCTATAATTTTTTAAAATTGACCAAAAATTATAATAAATTACTCGTGAAAATAAAATTAAAAAATACGTATACCTAATGATACTAAAAATAATTTAAGAGTCATAATTGGCAAGAACATAACACAAGTAGTGTTTTTTTGTGGGAGTAGAGGTTACCCTATAAGCCACTTAATTCCTTAAACTACAATACACCCTATATTGGTTCCATAGCCTTAAGATAGAGTTTGGAGCAATAAATGAAAAATCCCGCCGAAATAGATATAGCTAAGATTACACGATGCACTATTCCGAGCATTATGATGGTGAGTTTCTTACTCGGGTGTAATTATTTGTATGATAAGAGAATTTTATGAACAAAGCTAGATTTAACTTCTATCTATACACTCAAAACTTATCTTCTGACCTGACAGTAACGTGTCACTAATTAATTGATGTAAATAAATTATTAATTACATCCATTAATGATCAGACGATAGTATCAAATGTAAAATTATAAATTATATGGATAATAAATTATAATAAGATATTTTTAATTTTAAAATTATAAAAATATGTAAAATGATAATTAACTTAAAAAATATTAAATTATAAAGCCATTAATAAACTCTCTTTCAATTTTGAGATTTAATTAGATTTTGAAAAGACATCTTAGTCAACAAAAATAAAACAAGAACTAGAAGGTAGTGACATCAAGCGAAGAGAAGGACAAATTCGTCATTTTGATAAATAATTTTTGACATTGAATGGCCCAGAACAAAATTTCCAGCGGCCATCACCTCCGTGCGGCTGCGTGCGTCTGTCCATTAAACCTTCCCTCCCTCTCTCTCTCTCTCTCTCTCTCGCTCTCTCTCTCCCTCAGAAGCTCAAGAGTCAGGAATCCAATCCAAAACGAGACTCTACGAACCAACCAACCAAACCCTTACCCAACAAAGCTAAACCCCTACTTTCTTCGGTTACTCCATTTTTGGTTCCTTCTTTCTTATCCCTGAAATTGAAGTTCTATCCATGGAGTCCGAGGCAATTGCTCCTCAACTCACAGCGCAGGCCTTTAACTCATCAGGTTCTTCGTCTTCTTCTTCTTCTTCTCTATCGTCTGCTTCTGTTGCTTCTTCTTCAAATGACTCTCGTATTGATAGTTTGATGAAAAATGTTACTGTAGGGGGTTATACATTGAAGGCGGTTGAGGGAGGTAGTGATAGCGGGTCATATGATGGGTTTGTGAGTGGCGAGGAGGAGTTTGAGTCGGCACCGGATAGGCCGATTGTGGGGTACCCAGATGAGGAAACCCTGGATAGAGCCATTGAAGAGGACGAAATTGATGCTGCTTTTGTGGATTCTTCGGAGTTTTCGATGCCTGTAAGGGTTAGGCCGGTGGCAAAGGTCTCGGAAGATGGGGATGATGACGAATATGGTTCAGAAGATGAATGCTTGGAGAGCGATGATTGTGAGGGATGTGAAGGAGTGACGGAGAGGGAGGACGTGGGAAACGAGGTAGTCAGAAGAGTGACTTCGGTGGAAAATTTGGAGACTAGAGAGGATAAGATTTTTGAGCCTAAAGATTCTGATGATAGTGCTAATTCAACTGGAGTGGTGAAAGAAAATGGCGATAGTGGTCATAAAGAAGAGACTGAAGATTCAAAAAATATTGGCAGTGTGTCGGAAAATCTTAATTCGGACTTGAATGGCTCTGTTGTCAAAAGTAGTCAAATAGATGGGGAAGGCATGGGCGTTGTTGAGACTAAGCCAAAGGATGAGAATCTAGCTGAAGATTTCAGTAACAAGGCTCAAGAAGCAAAGAACGTTGCTGGAGCAGACGTGGGTGGCTCGAATTTGAGTAATCAAGCAAACTCTGCTATAAATAGAGGTGGAAGCATGGTTAATAACAATGGTGCCAGATACATAGACGTATTGCTCGGGTTGAAAAGGTCGAAACCAGATGTTTTGCAGGGGGTTGAGCAGATGAAGAATTCGGAAGTGACAAGTAGGAAAGAGTCTGCTGGTGATATGATATTTCATAAGGGATCTAATTCTCAAGTGAAGGCCGATTATCAATCTGACAAAACTGTTGAGTTTCCTGATCAGAATCTTGCTATGGAGACCGTTGACTCCGTTATCGATGTGCTTCTCGAAGGTCTGCAAGGCGAGAAAAACAATGAAACTTCTGTTTTAGAAAGCGAAACTTTGGGTGTGGTTGAAGAAAATGCAAGGTCTACTGGCGAACTTGAAGCTGACTCTAACTTGAAACAAAAGGACCAGATGGAGATGGTGACCGGTGATCTTGGAACTGAACCAGGCATTGAAGACGGTGCTTCGTTAGTAGAATCAGAAGAGATGAGCCCGGATAAAATCAGTCAAACTAAAACTACAGTACAAGATTTGGCTTTGAGAGAAGGAAATAAGCCGAGTGAAGAAGTTCACGTTGAAGGGTATGGCTCGGAGGGCGATGATACTGATGGCCTCGTCTTTGGTAGTTCTGAAGCTGCCAAACAATTCTTGGAGGAGTTGGAACGAGGATCAAATGGTGGCTCTCGGTTAGATGCAGATAGTATTCAAGATCATTCCGAGCAAATCGACGGCCAAATTGTCATGGACTCGGATGAAGAAGGGGACTCGGAGGAGGAAGTGGGTGGGAAGGAGTTATTTGATTCTGCTGCATTAGCTGCTCTCTTGAAAGCTGCAAGAGACGCTGGCTCAGATGGTGGTCCAATAACAATAACATCTCAAGATGGAGCCAGACTCTTTTCTTTGGAGCGTCCTGCCGGTTTGGGATCCTCACTCCGATCCATAAAACCTACTTCCCAACCAAATCTTCGTAACCCTTTCACTCCCTTGAATCCCCCGCCTGGAAATTCCCCTGATAACAGCTTGAGTGAGAAGGAGAAAAAGAAATTGGAGAACTTGCAACACCTTAGAGTGAA
This sequence comes from Begonia masoniana, assembly GCA_022432975.1. Taxonomy (NCBI): domain Eukaryota; kingdom Viridiplantae; phylum Streptophyta; class Magnoliopsida; order Cucurbitales; family Begoniaceae; genus Begonia; species Begonia masoniana. The sequence goes on along the minus strand of CM039510.1, from coordinate 45,721,505 downwards.
ATTCTTGAGGCTTGTTCAGAGATTGGGCGTTTCAATGGAAGATCCCTTAGCGGCACAGGTTTTATACCGAATGGGGCTCTTTGCAGGGAGGTCAACTGGCGAACTATTCAGCGTTGACGCTGCAAAGGCTATGGCAACTGAATCGGAGGCAGTTGGTAGAGAAGATTTCAACTTTTCCTTGAACATGTTGGTTCTTGGGAAATCAGGTGTGGGTAAGAGTGCTACAATCAATTCCATATTTGGTGAAGAGAAGACTAGGATTGATCCATTTGGCCCTGCCACTACTTCCACGAGAGAAATTATCGGAGTCGTGGATGGAGTAAAGATAAGAGTTTTTGATACTCCTGCTCTTAAATCTTCTGGAATAGAGCAGTGCGAGAATCGAAAGATCTTATCCTCTATTCAGAAGATCACCAAAAAGTGCCCTCCCGATATTGTTCTCTATATTGATCGGCTGGACTCTCAGACTCGGGATCTTAATGATCTGCCACTTTTGAAATCCATCTCGAGTACTCTTGGCCCTTCCATATGGAGGGGTGCCATTATAACTCTCACTCATGCTGCTTCTGCTCCTCCAGATGGGCCATCTGGTTCTCCATTGAGTTACGAGGTGTTTGTCGCTCAACGATCTCATATTCTTCAGCAGGCCATTGGACAGGCTTCTGGCGATTTACGTATTTTGAATCCCACTGCGATGAATCCAGTTTCTCTCGTCGAGAACCACCCTTCCTGCCGGAAAAATAGAGATGGTCAGAAGGTGCTCCCCAATGGTCAAACTTGGAGACCCCAACTATTGCTTTTATGCTACTCCATTAAAATCCTGGCTGAAGTTAGTGATCTTTCGAAACCTCAAGAATCATTTGATCAGAAGAAGCTTTTTGGCTTCCGGGTACGTTCCCCTCCTCTTCCGTATTTGTTGTCTGGGTTATTGCAGTCTCGGACCCACCCAAAACTAGCTTCTGATCAAGGCGGTGACAATGGTGATTCCGATACTGAGCTGGCTGACTTGTCTGACTCTGATCAAGAAGAAGAGGAAGACGAGTATGACCAGCTTCCACCATTCAAGCCTCTGAAGAAAGCTCAGATTGCTAAGCTCAGCAACGAGCAGAGAAAGGCATACTTTGATGAGTATGATTATCGGGTGAAGCTCCTGCAGAAGAAGCAATTGAGAGAGGAGCTGAAAAGAATGAAAGAGATCAAGAAGAGAGGTAAGGCCATTGCACATGATTATGGCTTCACCGGAGAAGATGATCAGGAGAATGGAACTCCGGCTGCCATCCAAGTTCCTTTACCTGATATGGTCCTTCCACCTTCCTTCGATGGCGATAATCCTGCATTTAGATATCGATTTTTGGAGCCATCTTCCCAATTCCTCGCAAGGCCAGTGTTGGACACTCATGGTTGGGACCATGACTGTGGGTACGACGGTGTTAACCTCGAACACAACCTTGCCATCATCAACCGTTTTCCAGGCTCGATTGCGGCTCAAATTACCAAAGATAAGAAAGAGTTTAATATCCATTTAGATTCCTCAGTTGCTGCCAAGCTTGGAGATAATCTCTCTACCATGGCCGGTTTTGACGTCCAAAATGTCGGAAGACAACTAGCCTACATCCTTCGAGGCGAGACCAAGTTCAAAAACTTCAAGAAAAACAAAACAGCCGCCGGAATATCAGTGACGTTCTTGGGGGAAAACATATGCACAGGACTCAAAATCGAAGATCAAATTGCAGTCGGGAAGCGCCTCGTTTTTGTGGGTAGTACTGGGACTGTCCGATCTAAGAGTGATTCGGCATTCGGAGCCAATCTCGAAGTGCGGTTAAGGGAAGCTGATTATCCTATTGGTCAGGATCAATCCACACTCGGGCTCTCCTTGGTGAAGTGGCGAGGCGACACGGCACTCGGTGCCAATCTACAATCGCAGTTCTCCCTCGGGCGGAATTACAAACTGGCAGTTCGAGCTGGGTTGAACAATAAGATGAGTGGGCAGATCAGTGTGAGGACAAGCAGCTCTGATCAATTTCAGATTGCCCTTCTGGCTATTCTTCCAATTGCCAAGACGATTTATAACAACTTCTGGCCTGGTTCTGGCCCTGCAGGAAGTTATTCGAGCTACTAGATTGACTGGTGCTCAACTTGATCAATTTCTGCTCCCATTTTGTTGTCATGAACAATGATTTTATTCAATCTTAGAACATTTTGCTGTGTTTTCTTTTTGGGCGATGAATTGAAATTCTAAATGAGTTGAATTTATAATTTAGTTGAGATTGGTTAATTAGCTCTTCTGCTTGATTTTGTAGTTTTGACCCATAACTTTGATTGGCTTTAGCATTTGTTAAACAGGGTGTTCGAAATCTGGGTTTGTGCCAGATTTCGAGGCAATGATGCAAATGAAGTTTTACGGATCAATGAATTACTTGGAAGCTAAATCTCAGATGGAAAATTGAAGAAAATTTAGACGAAGCAGAAAACATTGATCGAGTTTTTGAAGAAAGTACATGAACCTTAAGTTATATCGAATCTCTTACTGTTGTTCTAGTCTACCGCGACGCCTTCACCGTCCGATGAGAAAGCAGCCTCACTCTCAGCTTCTTCGAACACTTTGCGAATTCTATCCACCGGAATTAGCGGCAGATATGCTCGCGCCACCGTTGAACTGATGGTCTCGTTGTACTTCTCCGACCAGTAGTCTACTGTGGGGACCGCGATTTGAGCGGCTAGTGCGAAGAGAGGGAGACGATTAAGCGAACGCCAGGCAGACACTGCGTACTTCTCCGCCACCGGTTCGTACTTGCTGTAAACGGTCTTCGTCATGTTCGCCGCAGAGCCCACAATTCCAGCTCTGTGAACCTCGGACGCAACTGCTTGAGCCGCTTCCGGAGCTTTTTGCGCCAACGTGATAGCCTGGCTCGATGCTTGCTTGACCAGCGGCGGAAGGTAGCGCTCGAACTCGTTCAGCGACCCGTCAACCTGCAAAATTCTCGAGTATTATTAATTAGCTTAAAAAACGACGAACTGAAAACGTGATCAGCGGATGAGTACGATACAGACTTTGCGATCGATGAACTTGAGGAGCTCAAACGGAACGTCATGAAACTTCTCGTAGACCGGTCCAATGACGGTTATGACGTGGTCCTCGACAGTCTGAACGCCGGATTTCAAAGGGCCAGAAGTTTCCTTAGCGTACTCATACAGAGTAGAGAAGCAGACGATGATATAGATCACCGCCATTTGAACGAAATCCAAATACTTGAGTCTGTTCTCGTTATCTTCAACCTAAATTCGCAGAGAAAATGATCAAATCAAATCATTCGTAAACCAAAAGCAGCAAATGAATGGCGAAATGTTTCACCGACCAGAAACTAATGATTACGAACGGAATGGACATAACCTTGGTTTAGACAAAAGCAGAGATAGATTCTTACCATCTCCGTTGGTCGTGTAGCTTCAGAATCTGCCATTTTCGTACGGTCACAGCGCCTACGGTGACTTCCCTGGCCTGAAATCCTAGTATACAAGGAAGAAAGCGGAGAGTGGAGAGACTCTGGATGAAACGGAGACGCAAACGAAGCGTCACTTATATGTCTCCTTTTATAGGAGATGCCAAAATCAGGCCCTGATCAGGATGAGGAAAATCAACGGTCAACTACTTTCCACGCGGCATAATCTGCTTGGAGTGATGAGGTCAAACATCTCAAAAGTCGACGATTTGAAGGTCGATGATCATCATGTAATGATATTTTATCATCCACTCGGTCTGTTGCAATGGCACGTAAATTAAGGCTGGGCACACCCAACGATGCGATGAAGATAATGCGTGAACGATTGGCTGCTTTGATAAACACACGCCCGGGCGGGTCCTACTTTGGCCTGAGCGTGATGCTAACTTGGCATAGTACACGGTATCGTATCTGGGTCTAACCCTAATCACGTTGTATTAAATAAAAGACATAACTATACTTATAAATCACTCAATTTTTAATTTTTTAAGCGATTGAAATTTTATAATTTTATTGGTATGAACTGTACCTTCATAGTTAAATAAAATCTTGGGTCGTTTTTATCTTTAGATGACGGATTGTCCCAGTTGACGAGAAAGGTGCGACTGAGGGCAGCCACGGCGGAAGAACATAGAGAGGTCAAGAGAAACGGTAAGAAAATCTAGTGAGTAGGAGTCATGTTTGGAAGAGGAAACAACATTGGTGGGAATGGTTTGATTCGATAAGATTGTATTTTTCATCTATTGTACTTGTTAAACCTCCACTTGTCAATGCCTTTCGGTGGGTTCGGTCCAGGTATCAGAAGAGTGATTCTTTCAGTGGTTGCAGCCTGGTCTGGTTGAAGGGATGGAATTCTGCTGGATTGTCTATCTCTTCTTCCACCTAATTATTCTATGGGAAAATTACCAAAAACGACCACAAACTACGGATTTTTTTCGATTCCAACCACAAACAATTTTTTTTAATAATTCAAACCATAACGTATTGAAAATGTGACAAAAAAGACCACGCCGGACGGACGCTTAAAACCACTGTCCGTCCGGGTACTGTTTGTTAGAATTTGGTGTGACCCGAATTCTAGTTGGGCCGGGTCGGGCCCGTCATCAATATTAGGGTTTTATACTTTCTCTATATATTGATGCTTGAGTCGCAAAACTTATTGTACCGAATTATTATTAGTGATTCTCTCCTCTGTCCGTGATTTTTTCCCTTTCTAGGGTTTTCACGTAAAATTTGGTGTCCATTATTTTCTCGTTTTTCTTTTTCAGTTTTCTGGATCGTTCGTTACAGGTGGATTAGGGCGTCTAATCCTAACAACTGGTATCAAAGCTTCAGGTTGAAGTGGTTTTCGAAAATCAGGTTTTGATTCTTCGAAGGGTATCGAACGTTTCTTGAGGTTTGCAATTTCGGTTATTGGAATTTTGCAAATATTTATTGGAAGAAGAAATTGGAAATAAAAAAAAAAAAAAGAAAAAAGAAAGAAAAAGTTGGTTTTTTCTTTTGTTTTGTTCTGTTGTTCATCGACAAAAAAGAAAAACAACATAACTGTGTTCTGTTTTTGCTCGACGTGAAGAACCAGAAGAAGGAGAGCGCCGCCTGAGCCCACAGAACCGCCGACGCCGACGCGCACAGAACCCGCTGCCGTCGCGCGCACGCCCGCCGCCGATCAGAAAGCAGAGAGACAGAGGAATAGGACGCGCCGTCCGCCGTCGCGGCGTTTTCCCAGAACGCTCCGCCGCGAAGAATCGCTCGCCACCGTCGCCGAGAGGACTGTGAAGAGAAGAGTCGACGCCGGTTGCCTGGTCGTTCTTCTCTGATCACAGAAGCGGTTGTCTGTCGCCGACAGGGAGAAGCACGACGCCCGTCCACCGTTCGACAGAGAGAAGAAAAATTTTCTCTCTGGTTTGTGTTTGGTTTGGTCTGCGTGAAGAAGAAAAGAAGCAGATTTTTTTCTGCTTTGTGGCTTTGTGACCTGAGTGAAGAAACACAGAAGAAAAGGTGTGATTTGGATATTCTGTTCTGAAAATCAATTGGGGATTCAAATTTGATTTTTGGATTTTTTATTGAATATTTTGGATAATTTGTCTGGGTGGATCTACTGGTATTGCGGAGATTAATTATTGGGTTAGATAACTAATCGGGATATTATCTGTTTGGTGGGCGTTTTTATTGGTTCAGAATATTCTGCAGGATTTATTTTGATTTTAAAAGGGCAGTAATTTTTGGAAATATTTGGACAAGGTTATCGATTCAGATATTTTCAGGCTCGGATAATTTATTTGGCAGATTTATTGATATTGTGGAGATTGATTATTGGAGTTGAATAATTGATCAGGAATATCAGTTTTTGATAGCAATGACAGGTGATGATAGCATAGGACCCAGTATTGAAAAATTCGATGGAACAGATTTTGCGTTCTAGAGAATGCAAATTGAGGATTACTTGTACGGGAAAGGACTTCATCTTCCTCTGAGTGCGAAGCCAGAGAAGATGGAAGACGGTGAATGGAATCTCCTTGATAGAAAAGTTTTGGGAGTCGTCCGATTGACGCTAGCCAAAAGCGTTGCTCACAACGTGGCGAAGGAGAAGACCACTGCGAGTCTGATGAAGGCTCTATTTGATATGTACGAGAAACCATCTGCGAATAATAAGGTATTTCTTATGAAGAAGTTGTTTAATCTGAAGATGATTGATGGTACTTCTGTCGTAGCGCATCTGAATGAATTCAATACGATTGTGAATCAACTGCTATCTGTGGATATTGACTTTGAAGATGAGGTTCGTGCCCTAATTTTGTTGGCGTCTCTACCGAACAATTGGGAGCCTATGAGAGCAGCAGTTAGTAACTCAGTTGGAAGTGCTAAACTGGTATTTACCGATGTGAGGGATCATATTCTTGCCGAGGAGGTTCGTAAGATTGATTCTGGTGAAACATCGAATGGTTCAGCTCTGAATGTTGAAAATAAGGGCAGAAGTCAAAGTAAAGGTCCGGGCAATAGAAATCGAAGTCAGAGGAAGTCCGGAAAACACGCCAACTTTGAGTGTTATCATTGTGGCAAGAAAGGACACATAAAGAGATTTTGTCACAAGTTTCTTCGGGAGAATCTGAATGCCAAAGGAAAGGAAAAGATGTTCGAAGAGGGTGACACAGATGAGGAGGCAGACACAGCCACCGAGGAGTCCTTTAGTGTGTACAACGAGGATGTTGTAAATTCTGATTGTCAAGATACGAATTGGGTGATAGATAGTGGCGCTTCAATACATGCCACTTCGCGGAGAGATTTCTTTATGTCCTACACTTCGGGTGACTTTGGAAGTGTGAGGATGAGAAATGGTGACATAGCAAAAACCATTGGTATGGAGATGTGTGTTTGGAGACCAACATTGGCAACACCTTGGTTTTGAGAGGTGTGAAGTACATCCCCGACATCCGCAAGAATTTGGTCTCGACTGGGAAGCTTGACGACGAAGGTTTTGGCAACACTTTTCGTGATGGAAAATGGAAGCTTACCAGAGGTTCATTGATTGTGGCGAGAGGAGAAAAATACTCCTCATTATATGTGATGCATGCGAGGATCACGGATTCCACAATCAATGTGATGGGTAATAAGGCTGCAAAGTTTGTAAATTCACCTTCTAAGAGAAATGTTGAGAAGACTCGGAAGAAGTCAGGTTCTCGGGTGAAGTTCAGGTTGGGATCTGAGGGAACATCAGAGCCGGTGAGTCAGCCTATTACAGATGTTCAGTCATCAGTTTCAGTTTCACGTCAGAATGGTATTGTCAAAGGCAGAACAATGCGGAAAGTTAATACTCCGGGACGATATGATGAAACTGTGAGTTATGCATTGAATGTGTTCGAGGGTAACGATTCCTGTGTGGAGTCTTCGACATGTTCAGATGGAGTTCGTTGCAGCAACTCTGATAGTTCAGTGATACCAAGGAGGAGAAGATGTGATTTCTTCTCAAGTAAGTCTCTCAAGTTTAAGCGGGGCTTAAACTTGAACGGTATCGGATGCTGAGTTGGCCCATCTGGGGCCTTTGTGGTAGAGGAGCTTCTTTTTAATGGAGTTTTGCAGATTTGTTTCCTTGCACCGGAATTTCGTTGAAGGTGGAGATTGTCAGAGTTCAGTATTCTGGATTCGCTTTGGATTGGGCTGAGTAGCCCGTTGGATATCTCATGTGGAATTCGTATCAAGGTGGAGTTTGTTAGAATTTGGTGTGACCCGAATTCTAATTGGGCCAGGTCGGGCCCGTTATCAATATTAGGGTTTTATGTTTTCTCTATATATTGATGCTTGAGTCGCAAAACTCATTGTACCGAATTATTAGAGTTTTTTTTTTTAAAAAAAGGTTTTTTTAAAAAAAAACCTTAACTTTTACTGTTCAACGAAAAAAACCCTCAAGTTTTGAAAATAGGCGAAAAAAAACTTCTAGTCCGGACTAGGTACTGGCCTGCACAGAGAGGCCGGCCTGTCCAATTGGAATGGCCGGCCTCCCCTTTTTTTTTCGCTAAATGACAAATTGATGTTGAAAAAATATCAAACGATATTCAATTTACTTGAAATTTTTACCACATGTTCATCACATTGTGAGAAGATAGTGTGAATAGTTTCGTGATTTTATAACATTTGTACAATTTATTATAAGTTTAGTTAATTATTTTATAAAATAATTATAATAAATCGTACAAGTGTTAAACAATAACTAAAATATTTACACTATCTTCGCACAATGTGATGAACATGTGGTAAAAATTTCAAGTAAATTGAATATCGTTTGATATTTTTTAAAATTAATTCAAGTAAATTGAATATCGTTTGATATTTTTTTAAAATTAATTTATAAATGTAAAAAAAATACCAAATGTCATTAAATTTAGTTGTAATTTTTACTACATGCTCACCACATTATGAGAAGATAATTAGAGAATTTTCGTAATTTTCTAACACTTGTACGGTTTATTATAATTGTTTTATAAAATAAATAACTAAACTTATAATAAATCGTACAAGTGTTATAAAATCACGAAAATGTTTACACTATCTTCTCACAATGTGATGAACATGTGGTAAAAATTTCAAGTAAATTGAATATCATTTGATATTTTTTTAAAATCAATTTGTCATTTAGCGAAAAAAAAGGGGGAAGCCGGCCTGTCCAATTGGACAGGCCGGCCTCTCTGTGCAGGCCAGTACCCAGTCCGGACTAGAAGGTTTTTTCGCCTATTTCCAAAACTTGAGGGTTTTTTTCGTTGAACAGTAAAAGTTAAGGGTTTTTTTTTTTTAAAAAACCTTAACTTTAGGGTTCAGTATTTTGGATTCGCTTTGGATTGGGCTGAGTAGCCCGTTGGATCTCTCATGTGGAATTCGTGTCAAGGTGGAGTTTGTTAGAATTTGGTGTGACCCGAATTCTAATTGGGCCAGGTCGGGCCCGTTATCAATATTAGGGTTTTATGTTTTCTCTATATATTGATGCTTGAGTTGCAAAACTCATTGTACCGAATTATTAGAGTTTTTTTTTTTTAAAAAAAGGTTTTTTTAAAAAAAAACCTTAACTTTTACTGTTCAACGAAAAAAACCCTCAAGTTTTGAAAATAGGCGAAAAAAAACTTCTAGTCCGGACTAGGTACTGGCCTGCACAGAGAGGCCGGCCTGTCCAATTGGAATGGCCGGCCTCCCCTTTTTTTTTCGCTAAATGACAAATTGATGTTGAAAAAATATCAAACGATATTCAATTTACTTGAAATTTTACCACATGTTCATCACATTGTGAGAAGATAGTGTGAATAGTTTCGTGATTTATAACATTTGTACAATTATTATAAGTTTAGTTAATTATTTTATAAAATAATTATAATAAATCGTACAAGTGTTAAACAATAACTAAAATATTTACACTATCTTCGCACAATGTGATGAACATGTGGTAAAAATTTCAAGTAAATTGAATATCGTTTGATATTTTTTAAAATTAATTCAAGTAAATTGAATATCGTTTGATATTTTTTTAAAATTAATTTATAAATGTAAAAAAAATACCAAATGTCATTAAATTTAGTTGTAATTTTTACTACATGCTCACCACATTATGAGAAGATAATTAGAGAATTTTCGTAATTTTCTAACACTTGTACGGTTTATTATAATTGTTTTATAAAATAAATAACTAAACTTATAATAAATCGTACAAGTGTTATAAAATCACGAAAATGTTTACACTATCTTCTCACAATGTGATGAACATGTGGTAAAAATTTCAAGTAAATTGAATATCATTTGATATTTTTTTAAAATCAATTTGTCATTTAGCGAAAAAAAAGGGGGAAGCCGGCCTGTCCAATTGGACAGGCCGGCCTCTCTGTGCAGGCCAGTACCCAGTCCGGACTAGAAGGTTTTTTTCGCCTATTTCCAAAACTTGAGGGTTTTTTTCGTTGAACAGTAAAAGTTAAGGGTTTTTTTTTTTTAAAAAACCTTAACTTTAGGGTTCAGTATTTTGGATTCGCTTTGGATTGGGCTGAGTAGCCCGTTGGATCTCTCATGTGGAATTCGTGTCAAGGTGGAGTTTGTTAGAATTTGGTGTGACCCGAATTCTAGTTGGGCCGGGTATGGCCCGTTATCAATATTAGGGTTTTATGTTTTTTCTATATATTGATGCTTGAGTTGCAAAACTCATTGTACCGAATTATTATTAGTGATTCTCTCTTCTGCCCGTGGTTTTTTCCCTTTCTAGGGTTTCCACGTAAAATTCGGTGTCCATTATTTTCTCGTTTTTCTTTTTCGGTTTTCTGGATCGTTCGTTACAGGTAGATTAGGGCGTCTAATCCTAACACTGTTCACGTGAACAGTACCCGTTTTATGTTTGTTTTTCTCCATTTTATAAATTAATTTTTAAAAAATAATAAACGATATTGGATTGACTTAAAATTTTTATCACATATTCACCACGTTATGAGAAGATAATCTGAAAATTTTTGTGATTTTCCAACACTTGTACGATTTATTGTAATTTTAGTAAATTATTTTATAAAACATACGTAAAAAAATTATAATAAATCATATAAGTATTGTAAAATCACAAAAAGTTTCAGATTATCTTCTCATAACGTGGTGAATATGTGATAAAAATTTTAAATCAATCCACTATCATTTAGTAGTTTTTAAAAATTAATTTATAAAATGGAGAAAAATAAACATAAACCGGGTACTGTTCACGTGAACAGTACCCGGACGGACGGTGGTTGTCACGACCCTAATACTGTACCCGTATTTCCCATACTATTATTATTTTTTTTATCCTAATATCTTTAACTAAACTCTAGGCGGGATCTAAACCGAAATCGAAACCAGAATCGAGATCGGAATTAAAATCTAAGTTTAAAAACCGTTTAAAACAAATATTAAAACTATTTAATAAACAGGTTAAAACTATTAATAAACTTGGGAGGGCAAAGTGGGCATTCTGCCCGATGAAGGTGAGCAGCGACCAGTTGCTGCTGCATGCAGAGACTGATCGCTGCCTGCAGCGATCAGTTGATCGCTGCACACTGAGTGCAGCGATCGCTCAGCGATCCCTTGTTTTTCTCTTTCTATTCTTTCTTTCTGCCTTTTCCTTACTACTGCTCTCTGGAATTCCAGAGAGCATACACTTAAACAAAACACAACTCTCTGGAATCCGATTCCAGAGAGTAACCACACGTCCTTTTTACCAATTTCTCATCAATAACATAATCTACTTATAACCTATACTCAATCAACCAAAACGTGTACCAGACCCAACCAACCTGCAGCGGACTTTGCGAAATCCAACTGCATAGATAGCTCTAAAAACCGAGCATATCCGTAACGTTCCTAAAACCGTTCAAAACATTTCAATGACATTTAATCAACAGTTTAAACCAAAATATTTGAAACATTAAACATAAAACCTATCAACTACCAGTACCAAACATCCTATAATTTCTATACAATTTTCCTATTCTATCCAAAATAACTTAAAACCCTCCAAATCTATACATACTGTCCCACGGGTCAAATAAGCCTCGACTGTGCCAGCACACCACCGCAACCATTCTTCGTCAACTGAATCATGCCTTAGGGGGAGGGATCTCATCCTCACCTGTATCCTCGTAATCACCTACACCATACAATACACTATGAGATGAAATCCCAGTAAGCTCTACGTAAATGCAATGCATGCTGTGCGTATGAGTTCGGTAAATCATGCTTTATTTTATCTTACTATGCAATGCTCATAGGTGCTCAATACGCCTTTCGGCCAATGCTATGCTCAATACGCCTTTCGGCCAATAAGCCTTTCGGCCAATGCTATGCTCAATACGCCTTTCGGCCAATACGCCTTTCGGCCAATACGCCTTTCGGCCAATACGCCTTTCGGCCAATGCTATGCTCAATACGCCTTTCGGCCAATAAGCCTTTCGGCCAATAAGCCTTTCGGCCAATAAGCCTTTCGGCCAATAAGCCTTTCGGCCAATACGCCTTTCGGCCAATGCTATGCTCAATACGCCTTTCGGCCAATAAGCCTTTCGGCCAATAAGCCTTTCGGCCAATAAGCCTTTCGGCCAATAAGCCTTTCGGCCAATACGCCTTTCGGCCAATGCTATGCTCAATACGCCTTTCGGCCAATGCTATGCTCAATACGCCTTTCGGCCAATGCTATGCTCAATACGCCTTTCGGCCAATACGCCTTTCGGCCAATACGCCTTTCGGCCAATGCTATGCTCAATACGCCTTTCGGCCAATGCTATGCTCAATACGCCTTTCGGCCAATGCTATGCTCAATACGCCTTTCGGCCAATGCTATGCTCAATACGCCTTTCGGCCAATAAGCCTTTCGGCCAATACGCCTTTCGGCCAATACGCCTTTCGGCCAATACGCCTTTCGGCCAATACGCCTTTCGGCCAATGCTATGCTCAATACGCCTTTCGGCCAATAAGCCTTTCGGCCAATACGCCTTTCGGCCAATGCTATGCTCAATACGCCTTTCGGCCAATAAGCCTTTCGGCCAATACGCCTTTCGGCCAATGCTATGCTCAATACGCCTTTCGGCCAATAAGCCTTTCGGCCAATACGCCTTTCGGCCAATAAGCCTTTCGGCCAATGCTATGCTCAATACGCCTTTCGGCCAATACGCCTTTCGGCCAATACGCCTTTCGGCCAATGCTATGCTCAATACGCCTTTCGGCCAATGCTATGCTCAATACGCCTTTCGGCCAATGCTATGCTCAATACGCCTTTCGGCCAATACGCCTTTCGGCCAATAAGCCTTTCGGCCAATAAGCCTTTCGGCCAATAAGCCTTTCGGCCAATAAGCCTTTCGGCCAATAAGCCTTTCGGCCAATAAGCCTTTCGGCCAATAAGCCTTTCGGCCAATAAGCCTTTCGGCCAATGCTATGCTCAATACGCCTTTCGGCCAATACGCCTTTCGGCCAATGCTATGCTCAATACGCCTTTCGGCCAATGCTATGCTCAATACGCCTTTCGGCCAATAAGCCTTTCGGCCAATGCTATGCTCAATACGCCTTTCGGCCAATACGCCTTTCGGCCAATAAGCCTTTCGGCCAATGCTATGCTCAATACGCCTTTCGGCCAATACGCCTTTCGGCCAATAAGCCTTTCGGCCAATGCTATGCTCAATACGCCTTTCGGCCAATGCTATGCTCAATACGCCTTTCGGCCAATAAGCCTTTCGGCCAATAAGCCTTTCGGCCAATACGCCTTTCGGCCAATACGCCTTTCGCTATGCTCAATACGCCTTTCGCCAATAAGCCTTCGACCAATGCTATGCTCAATACGCCTTTCGGCCAATAAGCCTTTCGGCCAATGCTATGCTCAATACGCCTTTCGGCCAATGCAATGCTTTACGTTATCTTTAAAACTCTGTGCGGAAATTCGTTTTCATGCTTTTCTTTAAAACAAGTGATGCGTGAACAGTTCAATATCTTACGGTAAACAAGCAATAATATGTACCATCAAGACTGTAAAGCATAAACTATAAAACCCTAAAACCTAGCTACCCAAACCAAGTACAATTAAACAAAAGGCATCTCCAAAACTCCTCGAGACGACAATCGACGTACGGTGTAGGCCAATCGGCCAGAGAAGAATCACGAGAACTTACCTCGTGTCCAAAGCAGCTCAAGCTCCGTCCACGAGCGTTGTTTGTCTGAAGCAAAACACAATATCGACGTTAAAACGAGTTTAAGCTATCGATCGTCCAAATTTACAAAACCTTAACTAAGGAAACTTCCTATAGCTCTAATCCAATTCATTGGGCTATTATTCGAGCAATTCGCGCTCAGCACCGCAAATTCCAATTTACGAGTTATTCCTAAAATCTCGAAAATTCTTAATTTTTAATATCTTCACAATTCGATTTAACTTCGTCCAATAACGTCAAATACGTGCAATATATACTTAATCACGGCTAACCTATTAATTACGAGCCCTAATTCGCGTTTTTAATCGAAAATCTAACGAAAACCCTAAACGTATAATTCCGTAAAACTCGAAATAAACGTTCTAAAACTATAGATCCATACCTAGAGCGTCGATTGGAGGAGGAAACGTAAAGGAAAATGAAGCGAACGGAGGTCGGATCGGAGAGATTAGTCGCGGGCAGGGAGGAGAAGTCGAGGGTTTGCTCTCTGGAAATCGAAGAAGGCAGGGAAGAATGAAGAAAGAAATAGATTTAGGTTATTTTTATAAAATTTGATTTTACAAATTACTAAAATGCCCCTCCATAGTTTTTATATTCGTTTCGTCATTCGGTTCGTTAATCGTCTAGCTATTCGGTTTCATCCAAACTCCTTACTTCACCCATAAGTCCAACTTAATATCTAGGATTTAATAAAACTGTCCGTTCACCATTTGGACCTCGTTTGCTATTTTTACGAGAACGTCTTTTACATTACGAGAAATGTATTTACTCGGAATATAGCGTTTAATCTCCGAAAATTTTCATAATTTCATTAAAATTCCTATTAATCGTTAGGATCGTGATGACGCTTTCTTTTTGTGAAACGGACCTGATTTGACATATTTATCAAAAATACTATTATATATTAAAATAATAATATTCTAAAAATCCGTACGAGCCGGATATTACATTCTATCTAGTCATCATATCCTGCTGTCGCTCTCACGTAGCCTCTTCCACCTCATGGTTCCGCCATAGGACTTTGACCAGCGGAATCTCTTTGTTGCGCAAAATCTTGATGGAAGTCTCCAAAATACGTACTGGCCTCACCTCATAGCTCAAGGTAGGCTGTACCTCGATCTCTGTAGCCTCCACGATATGCGACGGGTCGCGCAAGCACTTCTGAAGCATAGATACATGAAATACGTCGTGGATACCCTCCATAGAAGCCGGAAGCTGCAATCTGTACGCCAACTTCCCGATCCTCTTCAGAATAGTTAAGGGCCCTACATAACAAGGGTTTAACTTGTCCCTCCTTCCAAATCTCGCAACGCCTTTGAACGGAGAAACTTTAAGATACACCTCATCACCTTCTTCGAACTCTAGCTCTCTCCGTCGTGTGTCAGCATAGCTCTTCTGTCTGCTCTGAGCTACCTCGATACGCTGTCGGATAATGACAATCTTCTCTGTCATCTGCTGTAGAATCTCTGGACCAACGATGCTGGCCTCGCCAACCTCGTCACAGTATAATGGAGACCTACACTTCCGACCATACAACGCCTCATACGGAGCCATGCCAATAGTAGCCTGGAAGCTGTTGTTGTACGAGAACTCAATCAGAGGCAAATATCGGCTCTACGAGCCCTGAAACTCCAGCACACAAGCTCTGAGCATATCCTCAAGTATCTGATTCGTCCTCTCTGTCTGACAATCAGTCTGAGGATAGAATGCCGTGCTGAAATTAAGCTGAGTCCCCATAGCTCTATGTAAACTCTTCCAGAACTTCGATGTGAATCTCGGATCTCTGTCTGAGACAATAGAAACTGGCACTCCGTGCAGTCTGACAATCTCCTGCACATAAAGCTCGACGAGCTGATCCATAGAAGCTGTCATCCTCACAGATAAGAAGTGGGCCGACTTTGTCAATCGGTCCACAATAACCCATATGCCGTCATGGCCCTTTGTCGTCCTCGGGAGCCCCACAATGAAATCCATGGAGATCTGCTCCCACTTTCACTCCGGAATCGGCAGTGGCAATAACGTTCCGGCCGGCCTCTGGTGCTCTGCCTTTACCTGTTGACATACTAAACAGGTCTCAACGTACTTGGCAACCTCCCTCTTCATGTTCGGCCACCAGAAGTGTTGTTTCAAATCCCGGTACATCTTGGTACTTCCCGGGTGCACAGAATATGCCGAAGAATGTGCCTCGGCCAATATCTCCTTCTTCAGATCCTCGTCGCTAGGCACGTACCACCTATGCCTGAACTTCAGAATACCATCCTCCGATAAATGGAAATCCGACGAGTCTCCCAATGTCATGCTGGATCGAAGCTCCTCACACTCCGTATCATTCTGCTGAGCCTCACGTATCCGATCTAGAATAGTCGGCCTGAGTGAAATGTTGGTGAGCATACTGGACAACTCTGCCACTATCTCAACGTCGAACCTCTTAATCTCAGACCGCAGCGTAACTGACATCGCTGCTAATGAAGGCTGACTCGCAGAAGGTACTCTACTCAAGGCATCAGCAACCTTGTTCGCCTTTCCTTGATGATACTTGATATCAAAATCATAATCTTTGACGAACTCAAGCCATCGTCTCTGTCGCATGTTCAACTCCTTCTGCGTAAACAAGTACTTCAAGCTCTTGTGGTCGGAAAATATCTCGCACTGCTGCCCATATAAATAATGTTTCCATATCTTCAGTGCGAAGACCACAGCTGCTAACTCAAGGTCAAGCGTAGGGTAATTCTGCTCATACGGCTTCAACTGTCGAGAAGCATATGCAATAACTCTACCCTCCTGCATCAATACACAACCCAGTCCCACTCCAGATGCATCGCAGTAAACACTGAATCTGACACCTTCAACAGGTAGCGCCAGTACTGGAACGGTGGTTAATCTCTGCTTTAACTCCATAAAACTGTCATCACAAGCAGACGACCATATAAATCTCTCGTTCTTCCGAGTCAGCCGTGAAAGAGAAAGTGCGATTTTCGAGAATCCCTCTATAAACTTCCGATAATAGCCAGCTAATCCGAGAAATCCACGCACTTCACGTACGTTCTTCGGCTGTGGCCAATCTCTGACCGCCTGAACTTTGCTCGGATCAACAGAAACTTTATCTTGCGATATGACATGGCCAAGAAAACTGACCTGATCCAACCAAAATTCGCATTTGGAGAACTTCGGATACAACTGGTGCGGACATAGCGTCCTCAGAACAATCCTAAGATGCTCCTCGTGTTCTTCCTTCGTCTTAGAGTAGATCAATATGTCGTCGATGAAAACCACCACGAACTTGTCCAGATACTCCTTGAAGACACGGTTCATCAGATCCATAAACGCGGCAGGAGCATTAGTAAGTCCAAAAGACATGACAAGGAACTCATAATGCCCATACCTCGTTCGGAAAGCCGTCTTCGGTACATCATCCATCCGGACCTTCAACTGATTGTAACCCGAGCGTAGATCAATCCTCAAAAATACTCGGGCACCTTGCAGCTGATCAAACAAATCGTCAATCCGGGGCAGTGGATACTTATTCTTCACCGTCAATTTGTTCAACTCCCTGTAATCAATGCACATCCTGAGGGTCCCGTCTTTCTTCTTGACGAATAGAACAGGAGCACCCCAGGGTGAAACACTGGGTCGAATAAATCCCTTCTCTAACAGCTCATCAAGCTGAGTCCTCAGCTCTCTCAACTCAGCTGGTGCCAACCGATACGGGTTCTTGAACCTCGGCGCGGAGTTTGGATAGACATCGATAGTGAATTCGATCTCCCGGTCTGGTGGTAACCCGGGAAGATCATCAAGAAAGATCCCAGAGAACTCTCTGACGATAGGAATGTCGCTCGGCTTCAATCCGCTGAGCAACTGACAATCAAATACTGAGGCCAAATAAATAGAGCACGCACCTTTAAACTGCTCGTTGACCATCATGGAATAAGAAATAGGCGAGCTACTCAATCTGCTCATCGCCTGATAAGAAAACTCAGCTTTACCCGGGGGTCGAAAGGTCACAATCCCGGATCGACAATCGATGGTGGCGTAGTGCTGCGCAAGCCAGTCCATCCCTAAGATAAGATCATAATGCTCGATGCCCATAACAATAAGGCGAGCATAGAGGGTTCTGTCACCAATCGAGATAACATTGCCCTGGACTACACGACCTGACTGCATACGCTCTCCTGAAGGTAGCATCACACTATACTCGCATTCTGCTAACTCAGGTGCAAGCCTCAATCTCGACACACAAGCGGTGGAAACAAAAGAATGCGTAGCCCCCGTGTCTAATAAAGAAAATACAGGAACGCCAGTAACCAATATAGTACTAGCTATCACGGCAGGCTGATCCTCGTTATCAACATCACCAGGCTCGATAAAAGCGAAGATCCTGGGCATAACTCTCCTTTGATCACTGGCTGGCTGATCTCGACCCCGCTTCGGGCAGTCTTTAGCAAAATGGCCTGGTTCTCCACACCAATAACATACATTCGTGCCCATCCTGCACTGGCCAGAGTGTTCCTTATGACATTTAGGACAAACAGGTACCTGAGAAGCAACCTGTACTTGTTTCCCCTTTCCCCGGTCATTACCTCCCTCAAGAGGCCTCTTCACACCCCTCTGCTGCTGCTGGGTCTGTGCTCTCGGCTGCCAACCTCGGTTCAGCGACTGAGGTCGAATCTCTCTGAAGAAGCCCTTAGATGGCTCACTCGGTCTCGAAGAACTCTGATCAACTGCCTCAATATCCAGCGCCCTGGCCACAATATCGTCATAGGATACATTCCGCACCCCAGATATGGTAAGGCGCATCCGGAACTCCTAACTAAGGTCCTGTAAAAATCGGCGTACCTTGTCCTCGTTAACGCTGACCTGTCGTGGCGCGAATCGGGACAATGCCTCAAACCTCCTCACGTACTCGACAATAGAACCAATCTGCCGCAACTGCATAAACTCAACCATCTTCGCCTCTCGCACGGTATGGCTGAAATACTTGTCGTAGAATAACTCTCTGAATCTCTCCCATCCCATAATCGTAACATCCGTGGTCGTCTTGATGGAGTTCCACCAAACCCGGGCGTCCAGCGCCAGATGATAGGTCACCAGTGCAACCTTCTCTCCATCCTCTATGCTAGCATACGCCAGCATGTCCTCCATAGTGCGAACCCACTCTTCGGCTGAAGTGGGATAGGAGGCTGGAGCTTCTGAAATCTCTCCATCCCGCGGTTGCCCGATACCGCTGTCTCTCGAGCTCTAGTGCCCTCTCGATCAATCATAGTACCCAGCTGCTGAGACTGTCTCTCCATCTGCTGAGCCTGTCTCTCCATGTGCTGAGACTGCTGGGCAATAAAGTCTTTAAGAGTATCAATCGTATCGTCGCGGTCATCTCGGTTGTTTCGTGGACGCACCATAATTATAAAATTCCTATAAAAGTTAAACAAATCTTCTAAGAAACTAGAAATCGAATAAAGCTATAAACATACTTATAGTTGATGAAGAATGTCCGCGTAGTGGCTGTGCAGTCGAGCAGTCTACAGAACCGATTTTAAAACCCGGGGGCTCTGATACCATAAGTTGTCAACCCTAATACTGTACCCGTATTTCCCGTACTATTATTTTTTTTTATCCTAATATCTTTAACTAAACTCTAGGCGGGACCTAAACCGAAATCGAAACCAGAATCGAGATCAGAATTAAAATCTAAGTTTAAAAACCGTTTAAAACAAATATTAAAACTATTTAATAAAATATTTAATAAACAGGTTAAAACTATTAATAAACTTGGGAGGGCAAAGTGGGCATTCTGCCCGATGAAGGTGAGCAGCGACCAGTCGCTGCAGCGTGCAGCAATCAGTTGATCGCTGCACACTAAGTGCAGCGATCGCTCAGCGATCCCTTGTCTTTCTCTTTCTATTCCTTCTTTCTGCCTTTTCTTTACTACTGCTCTCTGGAATTCCAGAGAGCATACACTTAAACAAAACACAACTCTCTGGAATCCGATTCCAGAGAGTAACCGCACGTCATTTTTACCAATTTCTCATCAATAACATAATCTACTTATAACCTATACTCAATCAACCAAAACGTGTACCAGACCCAACCAACTTGCAGCGGACTTTGCGAAATCCAACTGCATGGATAGCTCTAAAAACCGAGTGTAACGCCCCGAATCCTTAAACTCGTTTTGTTACTAAACTCGTGACGTAACTTGATCATAATAGTCCACATATTTATTCATCTATATATTTTTTTTTGACTTAACATAACTTAAAACATCTCATTCAATTCACTGAATATATCCATTATAACTCTCACTCCTGCCGATCACTAAACGACGAGCTTCTAGTTGATCTGCCGGTCAGCACGTGCATCCCACATGATTCATTAAACATCTATCGGCAGGCACACATATTTGCATCTGCCGACAGTCACGTGCAACCCGTGTGATCAATTAAAACTCACTTCCTCTACCGGTCAGTAAACGACAAAGAACTCACTTCCTCTACCGGTGACTTTTCCTCTTCCGATGACGTCAGCCGGAAGACAAACTCTCCCGACTTCCATCACATTTCTTCTACCGATGACGTCAGCCGGAAGACAAACTCTCCCGACTTCCATCACATTTCTTCTACCGATGACGTCAGCCGGAAGACAAATACTTTTCCTCTTCCGATGACGTCAGCCGGAAGACAAATACTTTTCCTCTTCCGATGACGTCAGCCGGAAGACAAATACTTTTCCTCTTCCGATGACGTCAGCCGGAAGACAAATACTTTTCCTCTTCCGATGACGTCAGCCGGAAGACAAACTCTCCCGACTTCCATCACATTTCTTCTACCGATGACGTCAGCGGAAGACAAATACTTTTCCTCTTCCGATGACGTCAGCGGAAGACAAATACTTTTCCTCTTCCGATGACGTCAGCCGGAAGACAAACTCTCCCGACTTCCATCACATTTCTTCTACCGATGACGTCAGCCGGAAGACAAACTCTCCCGACTTCCATCACATTTCTTCTACCGATGACGTCAGCCGGAAGACAAACTCTCCCGACTTCCATCACATTTCTTCTACCGATGACGTCAGCCGGAAGACAAACTCTCCCGACTTCCATCACATTTCTTCTACCGATGACGTCAGCCGGAAGACAAACTCTCCCGACTTCCATCACATTTCTTCTACCGATGACGTCAGCCGGAAGACAAACTCTCCCGACTTCCATCACATTTCTTCTACCGATGACGTCAGCGGAAGACAAATACTTTTCCTCTTCCGATGACGTCAGCGGAAGACAAATACTTTTCCTCTTCCGATGACGTCAGCCGGAAGACAAACTCTCCCGACTTCCATCACATTTCTTCTACCGATGACGTCAGCCGGAAGACAAACTCTCCCGACTTCCATCACATTTCTTCTACCGATGACGTCAGCGGAAGACAAATACTTTTCCTCTTCCGATGACGTCAGCCGGAAGACAAACTCTCCCGACTTCCATCACATTTCTTCTACCGATGACGTCAGCGGAAGACAAATACTTTTCCTCTTCCGATGACGTCAGCCGGAAGACAAACTCTCCCGACTTCCATCACATTTCTTCTACCGATGACGTCAGCCGGAAGACAAACTCTCCCGACTTCCATCACATTTCTTCTACCGATGACGTCAGCGGAAGACAAATACTTTTCCTCTTCCGATGACGTCAGCCGGAAGACAAATACTTTTCCTCTTCCGATGACGTCAGCCGGAAGACAAACTCTCCCGACTTCCATCACATTTCTTCTACCGATGACGTCAGCGGAAGACAAATACTTTTCCTCTTCCGATGACGTCAGCCGGAAGACAAACTCTCCCGACTTCCATCACAATTCTTCTACCGATGACGTCAGCGGAAGACAAATACTTTTCCTCTTCCGATGACGTCAGCCGGAAGACAAACTCTCCCGACTTCCATCACATTTCTTCTACCGATGACGTCAGCGGAAGACAAATACTTTTCCTCTTCCGATGACGTCATGACGTCAGCCGGAAGACAAATACTTTCCTCTTCCGATGACGTCAGCCGGAAGACAAACTCTCCCGACTTCCATCACATTTCTTCTACCGATGACGTCAGCCGGAAGACAAATACTTTCCTCTTCCGATGACGTCAGCCGGAAGACAAACTCATTCCCTCCAATATTCCTCAGCGGAAGACATCTTGGTTTTCTCAGACTTCTATCTAGATAAACGTAGACCTCGTAACTTAAATCTTAATGGCCAAAACTCATCGGAATAATCCATAAATTCATTCAAACTCACACAGCGGAAGACTTAGGTAAAATAACTCATTCTATATCTTCACAAATATTTTCAGACTCAGTACTCATATTAGACAGACTTAAAGCTCAATATTCGAAAGTAAACTCATCATACTTAGACTTCCTTGTTCATAAACATTATTAAAATCTTAAAAGCTTAAACCAGAGAGTCATGTTCGCCATCCAGCCACAGATTTTCCACCCTGATCACTTCCAGCAACCGAACTCAGACACTTTCATCAATCTTGAAATCCTCACCTGATATTTCTTCACCTACATCATAAGGTGTAACTGTAAGCCTAAGGCTTAGTAAGGAATGCAAACTATTATGAGTTCATGAATGCATAACTTGGAGAAAAACATGCTCATGAGTCTTTTCTTTTCGTGTACTTAGTCTTAATCATCATTCATAATCGTATCTCGTATTCATTGATCATAATCATCATTCATGGACATGCTCATATTCATCATTCGTATTCTTCATTACATTATGTGGATTAAGAGAGGATTTGTGCTGGTAAAGGGGGTTCGACAGTGAGTTTGATCATGGTCCCTACTGCGGGTCGTATTCATATGTCCTCTGCGGACTGTGACATGCGCCGAACCACCCCCTACCCTCACTTAACCACGTTGCATAAGTTTTATCTTCTTATCTTATTCATGGGAAAACATATTTCAAAACATTTTCATATGCTTGAGAAGTAAAACATGATGCATAACATAAATGCACTTAATCATCGAACTAAGACAGGGGAGTATATCAGAATACCAGAATCATATCCATCGACATTTCATCGAACTTATAGCTGACAACGTTCACTAAATGTAACATAATCCTTTGATGTAGGGCCCTATTGGCCGAAAACTTAGTACATTCACTTACCTGGATTCCTTAGCAACTTGAATCACTTTCTCTTCAACTTCTTCACCTAAAACATTCCACATTACAGTAGTTAAAATAAAGTCCTAAAAGTTCTACTCGAAGGTCATCCTAGAATCTAACAGCTAAAGTCATTCCGATTCCACTGTTTGACACACTGCAGTCTGAAATCCGAAACTAGGTGGACAGGTTTTACCATTGATTAAATCCGAGTTGGTTACTTTAAAATGTTCAGAATCGATTTGGGATGGCATTTCTACTCTCAGACTTAAAAGAGTCTAAAACTACTCGGCCACTGCTAGAAATCCGAACTCAAATGCCGAGTTGAAAGCAGAGCTTTAATCACTAATAAATGACTACATTGTCCATTTCATACCTCGGGTGCAGATTGCAGAGAAAAGCAGGCTGAAACCAGCCGTCGGCAAGGGGAGGTTCTGATAGCCGAGAGTAAAAGCTTGGGAGAGAAGGAATCGCCGAGAGGGAATGTCGGCTACAGTGGTAATAAATGAGGTTTGAGGTTTCCATTTCCTATTTATACCTAACCCATAAATTTTAATTACAAAACTGCCACCCAACCTAGTTTTACTCAACTTGTAATAATTTTATCTTAACATTAAATTTAAATCATAAAGGTTAAATAAGAGGGTGACAATGAAAATGGTCAGAAAATCACCTGGCCGAAATGTCGGGTGTTACATCCACCCCTCCTTAAACAAAATTTTCGTCCTCGAAAATTGCTCAAGCAAATAACTTAGGATATTTGTCCAGCATCTCCTGCTGTCTTTCCCATGTGGCTTCTTCAATGCCGTGATTTGTCCATAAAACTTTCACCAATGGAATCTCTTTGTTTCTCAGAGTCTTGACTGCATATTCCAAAATCTGTATTGGTTTCTCTTCATATACTAAATTAGGCTCAACTTCAATTTCTGTCGGTTCAACAACCTGAGTCGGATCACGTATGCATTTCCTTAGCATAGACACATGAAAGACATTGTGAACCTTTTCCAAAGATGGGGGCAAAAGTAATCTATAGGCTGTACTGCCAATTCTTGCTAAGACAGGGAATGGTCCAACAAATCGTGGATTAAGCTTTCCCTTTTTACCAAATCTTAAGACTCCTCGAAATGGTGAAATCTTCAGGAAAACTTCATCACCAACAGAAAATTCAAGATCTCTTCTTCTTTGGTCCGCATAACTCTTCTGTCGGCTTTGTGCAGTTAACATTCTCCTCCTAATAATCGTAATCTTGTCTGACATCTGTTGTAAAATCTCGGGGCCTAAAAGTTTTGCTTCGCCAACCTCATCCCAGTACAAAGGTGACCTACATTTCCTGCCATACAAAGCTTCATAGGGTGCCATACCAATAGTGGACTGGTAACTGTTGTTGTAAGAAAACTCAATCGGAGGTAGGTGTCTACTCCATGTAGTCTGAAAGTCTAGCACACATGCTCTCAACATATCCTCGAGTATCTGAATGGTCCTCTCGGATTGTCCATCTGTCTGCGGGTGAAAGGCGGTGCTGAAGGATAATTTTGTACCTAATGTACCTTGCAAACTTTTCCAGAATCGGGAGGTGAATCTAGGGTCACGGTCAGAAACTATGGATACGGGAATCCCATGCAATCTGATAATTTCTTGAACATAAAGATTAGCAAGTTGGTCCATCGTGTAGGTTGTCTTAACAGGTAAGAAATGAGCTGACTTTGTCATCCTATCAATCACAACCCATATACTGTCATGTCCTCTAGTTGTCTTAGGTAAACCTACGACAAAATCCATGGCAATGTTTTCCCACTTCCATTCGGGAATAGGTAGAGGCTGAAGGGTACCCCCTGGTCGTTGGTGCTCTGCTTTAACTTGCTGGCATACCAAGCATGACTCTACATACTTGGCGACATCCCTCTTCATATTAGGCCACCAATAAAGTAACTTCAAGTCTCGATACATCTTGGTGCTACCAGGATGTACAGAAAAGGAAGACGAGTGAGCCTCGGCCAAAATCAACTTACGTAGTTCTTCATCACTAGGGACATACCATCGATTTCTAAATCTCAGGATTCCATCGTTGGAAAGACTAAACTCGGAGGTGGCATCCTTCAACTTATTCATCATACTGTTATTCACCTCGGAATCCTTCTGTTGTGACTCTTTGATCTTTTCCAAAACCGTTGGTTGAATGGTCAAATCGGTAAGTAAGGCTGACAACTCTGGAACTAGTTCCAATTCAAACTTCTGAACTTCAGTCCTCAAGGGTGCAGACAAAACTGACATTGCGGGTTGCATTGTCTTTGACATCCTGCTCAAGGCATCGGCTACAGCATTAGCCTTACCCGGGTGATACTTGATTTCAAAGTCATAGTCCTTAACAAATTCTAACCAACGTCTTTGTCTCATGTTTAATTCCTTTTGGGTGAAAAGATACTTTAAACTCTTGTGGTCAGAAAATACATCGCACTGCCGTCCATACAAATAGTGCCTCCAAATTTTTAAAGCAAAAACAACCGCAGCTAGCTCTAAATCATGAGTGGGGTAATTCTGTTCATAACCTTTTAGCTGCCTAGAGGCATACGCCACAACTTTACCTTCTTGCATCAAAACACATCCCAAACCAATCTTGGATGCGTCACAATAAACACTAAATTTTCCTTCTTCAGTTGGGAGAGTTAATAGTGGGGCTGTCGTTAACTTCTGTTTCAATGATTGGAAGCTATCTTCACAAGCTTCGGTCCAAGAGTACTTGAGGTCCTTCTTGGTTAAATTAGTCAAAGGTTTAGCTATCATAGAGAATCCTTTAATGAACTTTCTATAATAGCCAGCCAGACCAAGGAAACTTCGAACTTCACTGACATTCTTTGGCTGTGGCCAGTCCTTAACGGCCTGAACCTTAGTTGGATCTACTGATATGCCCTCAGCAGAAATGACATGACCTAAAAAGTTGACTTTATCCAGCCAAAATTCACATTTGGACAATTTGGCATATAGTTGCTGCTGTTTTAAGGTTGATAACACTATTCTCAAATGTTCTGCATGGTCGGTTTCAGTCTGTGAGTATATTAAAATGTCATCTATAAACACAATTACAAACTTATCCAGGTACTCACGAAACACTCGGTTCATCAAGTCCATGAAAGCTGCAGGCGCGTTAGTCAGTCCAAATGACATTACAAGAAATTCATAGTGTCCGTAGCGGGTTCTGAAGGCTGTCTTTGGTATATCTCCTTCCTTAACCTTCAGTTGGTAATATCCCGAACGTAAGTCAATCTTTGAGAACACCTTAGCTCCTTGTAGTTGGTCAAACAGGTCATCAATCCGGGGTAAAGGATATTTATTCTTGACTGTCAACTTATTTAGTTCTCTGTAGTCTATACACATTCTAAGAGAACCATCTTTCTTTTTAACGAAAAGGACAGGTGCACCCCAGGGAGAACTACTAGAACGTATAAATCCCTTGTCAACTAATTCCTGTAGTTGGACCTTTAATTCTTTTAACTCGACAGGTGCCATTCGATAAGGGTTCTTAGACACAGGTAATGCCTCGGGGTATGTATCAATCACAAATTCTATCTCTCTATCGGGCGGTAGTCCCGGTAAATCGTCCAAGAATGCTTCAGGAAACTCTCGTACTGTAGGAATATCTTGTAGTTCCACCTTATTCTTTACTCGGACATCCATTATGTTAGCTAGATAACTCAAACAACCACTCTTCAGTAACCGTTGAGTCACTAGAGGGGATATAATTGGTATCTTACTCATTTTTGGAATAGCTTGGAAGGTATACCGATCGCCATTTGGGGGTCGGAAATCAACTAGGCCAGACCTACAACTAATCGTGGCATAATGCCTAAATAACCAATCCATTCCTAAAATAATTTCATATCCTTTCATGTCAATCATAATCAGTTCTACATATAGCTCCTTATCTCCTAAGGACAAAACATCACCCTTCAACATTTGCTCAGAATGTAAGGACTTCCCTGATGGTAACATAACTCTATACGGTTTATCAACTGGTGAAAGTTCTAACTTATGTTTACACACAAACAGGGTTGCTATGAATGAGTGTGTGGCTCCCGTATCAATAAGTGTATAAGCGGAAAGACCACAAACCATAATGGTACCTGATATGACCGTGCGTGGTTCAGCATCTTCATCCTCCATCATAGCATAGACTCTTGGTGCAACTCTGATTCGATTCGGGTCTGATGGCATCGGGCAGTCTCTGGCTATGTGTCCAACCTTGTCACATCTATAGCAACGGCCAGAGTGCAGCTTGCACTCACCATGGTGATTCTTCTGGCAGTTGGAACATAGGGGAGCCGAAGGTCGCTTTCCTCTTCCTTGGTCATCACTTGGATTGAAGGATCTCTTAACACCTTGCTGTTGTTGTTGTTGGTTCCTGTTCTGCTGGGGTTGCCATCCCTTGTTCTGTCGTGGTGGTGGTTGAGTCTCCTTAGTGAACTTCTTTGGTTGCTCACGCTGTGCATAAGCTGTCATCTCAGCCTCCTCCAGTTCTAAGGCCTTAGCCGTCACTTCGCCATAAGGTACATTGTGTATCCCAGAAGTCTTTACCTTCACATACAAACTCGGCTTTAGTCCTTGAACAAATTGATAAATCTTGTCCTCATCATTCTCAACCAATCGGGGAGCAAACCGTGATAAAGCATCAAATTTGCATATATAATCTGTCACAGAGCCAGATTGTCGCAGATTCATGAACTCTTTCTTCTTGCTGGCCTGAACGGTCCTATTGAAGTACTTGTCAAAGAAGGCAGTCTTAAACATATCCCAAGTCATAGTCTCTGCATTAACAGTGCTCTGAAGAGAATCCCACCAATGTCTTGCATTCAGCTCCAAATGATAAACAACATAGGTGACTCTATCTCCTTCATCTACTTTTGCATACTTGAACATGTCCTCAATCTTACGAATCCATTCCTCAGCATACACAGGGTCCGGAATTTGGCCATTAAATGTTGGTGGCCTAAGCCTGTGGAAGCGCTCACCCCCATGATCATGAGTTACATTAGAGCTGGAGTTCCCAAGCTCTTCCCTAGTAATCACTAGTTGTTCTATTTGTCGTGATTGGCGATTAACTAATTCTATCAGCTGAGCAACGGTGGTACTACCCACGTTGTCTTCCCTCTGTTGACCTCTTACCATCTTGAGATTCCTAAACAATAATAGAAACACATCTTAACATAATGACATCACTAGAATCGTAAACACTTACAGTTGTTGGAGAGTACTCAGGTGGCAATCTGTGCTGGGAGGCAGTCTACAGAACCGATTTTAGAACCTGGCTTAGCTCTGATACCATAATTGTAACGCCCCGAATCCTTAAACTCGGTTTGTTACTAAACTCGTGACGTAACTTGATCATAATAGTCCACATATTTATTCATCTATATATTTTTTTTGACTTAACATAACTTAAAACATCTCATTCAATTCACTGAATATATCCATTATAACTCTCACTCCTGCCGATCACTAAACGACGAGCTTCTAGTTGATCTGCCGGTCAGCACGTGCATCCCACATGATTCATTAAACATCTATCGGCAGGCACACATATTTGCATCTGCCGACAGTCACGTGCAACCCGTGTGATCAATTAAAACTCACTTCCTCTACCGGTCAGTAAACGACAAAGAACTCACTTCCTCTACCGGTGACGTCAGTCGGAAGACAAACCTACCCGACTTCCATCACAATTCTTCTACCGATGACGTCAGCCGAATTTACTTTTCCTCTTCCGATGACGTCAGCCGGAAGACAAACTCTCCCGACTTCCATCACATTTCTTCTACCGATGACGTCAGCCGGAAGACAAATACTTTTCCTCTTCCGATGACGTCAGCCGGAAGACAAACTCTCCCGACTTCCATCACATTTCTTCTACCGATGACGTCAGCCGGAAGACAAATATTTTTCCTCTTCCGATGACGTCAGCCGGAAGACAAACTCATTCCCTCCAATATTCCTCAGCGGAAGACATCCTGGTTTTCTCAGACTTCTATCTAGATAAACGTAGACCTCGTAACTTAAATCTTAATGGCCAAAACTCATCGGAATAATCCATAAATTCATTCAAACTCACACAGCGGAAGACTTAGGTAAAATAACTCATTCTATATCTTCACAAATATTTTCAGACTCAGTACTCATATTAGACAGACTTAAAGCTCAATATTCGAAAGTAAACTCATCATACTTAGACTTCCTTGTTCATAAACATTATTAAAATCTTAAAAGCTTAAACCAGAGAGTCATGTTCGCCATCCAGCCACAGATTTTCCACCCTGATCACTTCCAGCAACCGAACTCAGACACTTTCATCAATCTTGAAATCCTCACCTGATATTTCTTCACCTACATCATAAGGTGTAACTGTAAGCCTAAGGCTTAGTAAGGAATGCAAACTATTATGAGTTCATGAATGCATAACTTGGAGAAAAACATGCTCATGAGTCTTTTCTTTTCGTGTACTTAGTCTTAATCATCATTCATAATCGTATCTCGTATTCATTGATCATAATCATCATTCATGGACATGCTCATATTCATCATTCGTATTCTTCATTACATTATGTGGATTAAGAGAGGATTTGTGCTGGTAAAGGGGGTTCGACAGTGAGTTTGATCATGGTCCCTACTGCGGGTCGTATTCATATGTCCTACTGCGGACTGTGACATGCGCCGAACCACCCCCAACCCTCACTTAACCACGTTGCATAAGTTTTATCTTCTTATCTTATTCATGGGAAAACATATTTCAAAACTATTTTCATATGCTTGAGAAGTAAAACATGATGCATAACATAAATGCACTTAATCATCGAACTAAGACAGGGGAGTATATCAGAATACCAGAATCATATCCATCGACATTTCATCGAACTTATAGCTGACAACGTTCACTAAATGTAACATAATCCTTTGATGTAGGGCCCTATTGGCCGGAAACTTAGTACATTCACTTACCTGGATTCCTTAGCAACTTGAATCACTTTCTCTTCAACTTCTTCACCTAAAACATTCCACATTACAGTAGTTAAAATAAAGTCCTAAAAGTTCTACTCGAAGGTCATCCTAGAATCTAACAGCTAAAGTCATTCCGATTCCACTGTTTGACACACTGCAGTCTGAAATCCGAAACTAGGTGGACAGGTTTTACCATTGATTAAATCCGAGTTGGTTACTTTAAAATGTTCAGAATCGATTTGGGATGGCATTTCTACTCTCAGACTTAAAAGAGTCTAAAACTACTCGGCCACTGCTAGAAATCCGAACTCAAATGCCGAGTTGAAAGCAGAGCTTTAATCACTAATAAATGACTACATTGTCCATTTCATACCTCGGGTGCAGATTGCAGAGAAAAGCAGGCTGAAACCAGCCGTCGGCAAGGGGAGGTTCTGATAGCCGAGAGTAAAAGCTTGGGAGAGAAGGAATCGCCGAGAGGGAATGTCGGCTACAGTGGTAATAAATGAGGTTTGAGGTTTCCATTTCCTATTTATACCTAACCCATAAATTTTAATTACAAAACTGCCACCCATCCTAGTTTTACTCAACTTGTAATAATTTTATCTTAACATTAAATTTAAATCATAAAGGTTAAATAAGAGGGTGACAATGAAAATGGTCAGAAAATCACCTGGCCGAAATGTCGGGTGTTACACCGAGCATATCCGTAACGTTCCTAAAACCGTTCAAAACATTTCAATGACATTTAATCAACAGTTTAAACCAAAATATTTGAAACATTAAACATAAAACCTATCAACTACCAGTACCAAACATCCTATAATTTCTATACAATTTTCCTATTCTATCCAAAATAACTTAAAACCCTCCAAATCTATACATACTGTCCCACGGGTCAAATAAGCCTCGACTGTGCCAGCACACCACCGCAACCATTCTTCGTCAACTGAATCATGCCTTAGGGGGAGGGATCTCATCCTCACCTGTATCCTCGTAATCACCTACACCATACAATACACTATGAGATGAAATCCCAGTAAGCTCTACGTAAATGCAATGCATGCTGTGCGTATGAGTTCGGTAAATCATGCTTTATTTTATCTTACTATGCAATGCTCAATAGGTGTCACCAAGATCCTATCCCTCTAACCGGAGAGAGCTCATCCAGCGGGCGGACTACTCTTCCCAACTAGAGGCGGGGGGTGCACGCTTACAACACGTACAGCCGTGCCTGAGCCCCACCTCGCGTGACCAATACGCCTTTCGGCCAATACGCCTTTCAGCCAATGCTATGCTCAATACGCCTTTCGGCCAATAAGCCTTTCGGCCAATGCTATGCTCAATACGCCTTTCGACCAATGCAATGCTTTACGTTATCTTTAAAACTCTGTGCGGAAATTCGTTTTCATGCTTTTCTTTAAAACAAGTGATGCGTGAACAGTTCAATATCTTACAGTAAACAAGCAATAATATGTACCATCAAGACTGTAAAGCATAAACTATAAAACCCTAAAACCTAGCTACCCAAACCGAGTACAATTAAACAAAAGGCATCTCCAAAACTCCTCGAGACGACATTCGACGTACGGTGTAAGCCAATCGGCCAGAGAAGAATCACGAGAATTTACCTCGTGTCCAAAGCAGCTCAAGCTCCGTCCACGAGCGTTGTTTGTCTGAAGCAAAACACAATATCGACGTTAAAACGAGTTTAAGCTATCGATCGTCCAAATTTACAAAACCTTAACTAAGGAAACTTCCTATAGCTCTAATCCAATTCATTGGGCTATTATTCGAGCAATTCGCGCTCAGTACCGCAAATTCCAATTTACGAGTTATTCCTAAAATCTCGAAAATTCCTAATTTTTAATATCTTCACAATTCGATTTAACTTCGTCCAATAACGTCAAATACGTGCAATATATACTTAATCACGGCTAACCTATTAATTACGAGCCCTAATTAGCGTTTTTAATCGAAAATCTAACGAAAACCCTAAACGTATAATTCCGTAAAACTCGAAATAAACGTTCTAAAACTATAGATCCATACCTAAAGCGTCGATTGGAGGAGGAAACGTAAAGGAAAATGAAGCGAACGGAGGTCGGATCGGAGAGATTAGTCGCGGGCAGGGAGGAGAAGTCGAGGGTTTGCTCTCTGGAAATCGAAGAAGGCAGGGAAGAATGAAGAAAGAAATAGATTTAGGTTATTTTTATAAAATTTGATTTTACAAATTACTAAAATGCCCCACCATAGTTTTTATATTCGTTTCGTCATTCGGTTCGTTAATCGTCTAGCTATTCGGTTTCATCCAAACTCCTTACTTCACCCATAAGTCCAACTTAATATCTAGGATTTAATAAAACTGTCTGTTCGCCATTTGGACCTCGTTTGCTATTTTTACGAGAACGTCTTTTACATTACGAGAAATGTATTTACTCGGAATATAGCGTTTAATCTCCGAAAATTTTCATAATTTCATTAAAATTCCTATTAATCGTTAGGATCGTGATGACGCTTTCTTTTCGTGAAACGGACCTGATTTGACATATTTACAAAAAATGCCATTATATAATAAAATAATAATATTCTAAAAATCCGTACGAGCCGGATATTACAGTGGTTTTAAGCGTTCGTCCGGCGTGGTCGTTTTTGTAACATTTTCAATACATTATGGTTTGAATTGTTAAAAAAATTTATTTGTAGTTGGAATCGAAAAAAATTCGTAGGTTGTGGTCGTTTTTGGTAATTTCCCATATTCCATGGGTGGGTTTTTGGTGGCCTACTCATTATGCTTGCATTCAAAGTAAAACATCGCAGAACATGACGAAGATGGCGCCGACTAAACTCTTGTTTATTGGGATTGCTACTCGAGATGTAAGCGTAGCTATTCGAGTTTTAAAACTCAAAAGATATTACCCAAGGTCAGCTCGCAGATTGGCTCAAAAACAGATCTAAAAGCTTAGCTCGATGATCTAAGGTTTGTAATTTATATATTTCAACGTTACACACATGAAAAGTAGTGGCACATTAATTTCCAACATATTTTACAAACGAGAAAGAACATAACAACAATATCTCATCAAGGGGAAAGCAGAAAGAAACAACCTTAGCTTCTGCAACGAGTAATGGTGCTGCAGCCACGGTTGTAAGGGTTCGCCTCCGCTCTCGGCTGGCAATTGTAGTACGACGCACCCCGGCGCGAGCACGGTACGCTGCTTGCTTTGAGCGACCGATAGCTTATATAGTTACTAGCCGTAGCTAAAATTCTCCTCTCGGTCTCCGAACCCACTTCCGACCTTTCCTCTACCTCTGCCATGCACTCTTCAATGGCCCCCCCACACTGCGAACCAACCGCCACCCAGCTCAGCCCGTGGTCCGTTGCTCCGGCTCTCCAGGCGGCGGAGAAGATGATCATCAGAGAAGCGGTGATGACAGAAAGAGAAGCGATGCGAGAATAACTGGCCATCTTTGTTTTCTCTTCATTGCACTCGCCATATGTCTATATATATACATTTGAATTTTGAGAAAATATATAAATTACAATTATTAATTGTGGACCAACCTAACTTAATCCAAGGAAATATATAAAATTGTTAATGCAACGATGTGTTGGCATTATATTTTTGGTAAAAGATTATTTTTGGTTATATATCTTTTTGGAAATTATATTCTTTTGGAATATATATTATTCTATCCTTCTATTTTGGAGATAATATTTGGCAGAATATTTCGTCAATTCAAATGTGATTTGCTGGAAAAGGAATCGTAACAAACATGGTTCATATCCCTAATTATTTGGGATACTTTACTAAAGCGTCATTCAAAGTGTCACTGCGCTAAATTTGTGTGGCAGTGATTTTCGGATCCTTTGCTGATTTCGTGGGATATTATTATTTGAATGAATAGTCTGTTTCAAGAATATATTGTAGAGAGAAACAGAGCCGCACCAGCACTTAATATAAAAGTCTTCTCTTTGTATGTCAAAAGGTGTTGACGCTATTATTTTGTGTGTGCTGAATTTCTCTATTCATCTGAGCGTCTTTATTTCTTCACCCACATTTCTGTGTGGTGTATGTGATTATTGATTCGGTCTTGTCAAAGACTGGTTTGTTGAAGCCTGTTCTGGGTGATCCTATCCTAAGATATTGTCAAGCGTCACAGACAGTGTCATAGGAGTTTATTCTTGTGATCTTCATTATTATCCAGTCTTGAGAGGAGACTGCCTTGGAACTCTGGAGGAGCTCTATTTATTGACAAGGGGAGCTTGTCGTTCTTGATCGTGGGCGAGGGGATCTTGCCATAACACGGGTTTCGGGAGGAACCAACAACAAGGGGATCTTGTTGTTATCTAGATCTCGGGAGAGATCGTTTCAAAGTCGAGGGGAGCTCGCAAAACAGTTTCACTTGTGAAGGTTGAAGGAAGCGGCATCAAAGATAAGAGGGAGTCTTATTTTGTTTTAGTCCGAGTGTCTTGTAACCTTGTTTGAACTTGTGAAATGTTTTCATATCTGGGCGTGGCCCCGCAGATGTAGGTTGATTGCCGAACTGCATTAACAACCTCCTGTGTCGTTAATTTCCGCATTTTTAATATTGTCCTATATCGTATTTATAACCGGTGTCACACGAAGTGTTACAACACTTTATAACATCGGGTCACTAACCTTGATCTTTCAATTGGTATCAGAGAAGATCGTCTTTGTTTCTTAGGCGAGATCCGTAGGACTTGATCTTGGTTTTTGCTACGATGGACTCTATGAAAGAAGGAGGTTCAACAGTGCGTCCACCCTTGCTAAATGGAAACAATTATGCTTACTGGAAAGCTCGAATGAAAGCGTTTATTAAGGCTGTTGATGAAAAAGCCTGGAAATCTATTATAACAGGTTGAGACCCACCAATGATTATAAGCAAAGAAGGAGTCACAACTATCAAACCTGAAGAAAGCTGGTCCGTCACTGAAAATGTTCTAGCAAATAGTAACTCAAAGGCTCTTAATGCTATATTTAATAGTGTTGATCCTACTCAATTCAGACTTATTTCTACATGTGAGTCTGCTAAAAAGGCTTGGGATATTCTTCAGACGACTTATGAAGGTACTTCAGCAGTAAAATTATCAAAAATGCAGTTTTTAACAACGAAATTTGAGAACTTGAAGATGCATGATGATGAAAATATTACCGAGTTTAATGCAAGACTCTGTGACATTGCTAATGAAACTTTTGCCCTTGGTGAAACTATTTCTGAAGAGAAACTTGTGAGAAAGACTCTAAGATCTCTGCCCCAACGCTTTGCTTATAAAGTTACAGCAATTGAAGAAGCAAAAGATATCACCAAAATGAAATTAGAGGAGCTGATGGGTTCTCTTCAAACATTTGAGATGAATTTCGATGTAAATGTGGAAACAGAGAAGGTGAAAGACTTGGCTTTAAAAGCAGAGATGCAGAATTTTGAAGAATTTAATGAAGATGATCTGGAAGAATCTTTAGCAGTGTTATCAAGAAATTTCAGCAGAATGTTGAAGAAATTTGGTAGAAATAATCGTGGTGTCAGACAAAATGTCACTAACTCCAAGAATGACTCTACAAGTTATAAGAAGTCCAAAGACGAAAATCAACCTTCAGATAAATTCTTGAATAACAGGGGAATTAAATGTAGAGAATGTGATGGTTTTGGACATATCCAGGCTGAATGTGCAAATACCTTGAAGAAGAAAAAGATCTCTCTCAACACAACCTGGAGTGAGAGTGATTCAGAAAAAGAAGATGAAATCTCAAACCGAAATATGGCGCTGGTTGCTAAAGCTAAACCTACAAGTTTTGATAGCGTCACTCAAAATGTCTCTGAAAGTATATCTGAAAATAGCGATGATGATACAGAAGAAATTACAAAAGAAGATCTTGTCAATGAAAATAAGAAGTTTTATGAAAAATGGACAGAATTGATTGAAATAAATCAACATCTTCGAAGAGAGATTGGAAGTCTGAAAAATGAAAATGGAAGTCTTCAAGAGTATGTTACTGATTTGGAAGTTAAACTGAAATCGAGCCAGAATGAGATAGAGCTGTTGTCGAATGATCTAAATCAGATGAAGAAGAATGTCAGAATGCTAAACTCAGGTTCCTCTATACTTGATGAAATTCTAATGGACAGGAGATCATGTGAAGATACCTCTGGAATTGGTTACAAAGGAGAATGCTCAATGTCGCCTAAAGTGTCAAACATAGATGCTGAAATTAAAAGGAAGAAAGTTGCGATATCCATCAACGAAACTGAACAGAAATCAAACTCTAAAGACAGTTATCAGATGAAGTCAAATCTTCATGTTTCCAAGGTTAAAGGTAACAAATTTATTCCAATTTGCCATTATTGCTTTCGTCAAGGTCATATTCGTCCTAGGTGCTTTGTTTATCTTAATGACTTGAGAAAAGGTACTGCTGGATATAACTCTTCATACAGATTTCCCAAACAGAAATGGATAAAGAAAACCATTGGTAAGAGTAATGTTGCTCATACTTCTCTAAAGGCAACATCTGTTGATGCATGGTACTTTGACAGTGGATGTTCTAGACATATGACAAGTGAAGCAAGATTCTTAAAGAATATCACATCAGGAGGTATGGAAAAGTAACATTTGGAAACGGCGTCACAGAAAATGTCGTTGGAAAGGGAACACTAGACGTTCCAGGACTGCCTCCTCTGGAAAATGTTCTTCTTGTAAAAGGTTTGAAAGCGAATCTTATCAGCATAAGTCAATTGTGTGATCAAGATCTGAAGGTGCATTTCACTCGCAACAAATGTGTTGTCTCGGATCATACAAATAAATGCATCATCGAAGGAATAAGGTCTTCTGATAATTGCTATCTCATTTCATCATTGTCTACATGCCAACTAAGGTCAGCTCTGGGCCTTTGCATTCTCTGAAGAAAGTACTTGTGAGTGTTGTTTTTATTTTTATTTTTTGCATTCGTACAAAAAAAAAAAAACCAAAAAAACAAAAAACAAAAAAAAGAGGCAATTTCTTTGCTATTCTTGGTCTTCAACGTCCTGCATGACACATGTGATTCTCTATGAAGATTTCGTTCCTTTTTGTGAAAACTTGAGTTTATTTCTCAACTTGTGGAAGGATTTATGGTTTATTTCCATAATGTTTATAAACTTTTGGTGGAATTTCTGCAAATATGGGAGATACAATATATTTATGGGATTCTGGATGTATTTTTCAAATCTGTTGGAAGTTAATTGTGGATATATCTTTGGGTTTATTTCCCAAATTGCCACATCTCCTGAACATGTT
The DNA here is from genome assembly GCA_022432975.1 of Begonia masoniana. Classification (NCBI taxonomy): domain Eukaryota; kingdom Viridiplantae; phylum Streptophyta; class Magnoliopsida; order Cucurbitales; family Begoniaceae; genus Begonia; species Begonia masoniana. The sequence continues at coordinate 45,684,393 of CM039510.1, read as the reverse complement.
ACACCAAATGTCACTACAGAAGATCCTGCTACCCTTGATCAATCTGGTTAGATGTTTGTTTGTCATTTCTATGAGACTTCTTTCAGTATTTCTCTCTTGCTGGATGCTATGCACATGCTTGCTTGACATTGGCGGTTCCTGTTTGTCTTTTTATGGCAAAAAGGGGGAGTAGTTTTGGAGATTGATTGCTTTTATGATGCTGTGGAAAATCTCCTATATTTTAACTGTTGTGGTTATCTCCTATATTGGTGCTACTATTTGAAATGACTTTATATTGATCGAATTATTCAGGGGGAGTTTCGAATTCTCTCCTTCAAGGGGAGTTATGTTTTGCCAAAAAATGCCAAAGGGGGAGATTGTTAATGCAACGATGTGTTGGCATTATATTTTTGGCAAAAGATTATTTTTGGTTATATATCTTTTTGGAAATTATATTCTTTTGGAATATATATTATTCTATCCTTCTATTTTGGAGATAATATTTGGCAGAATATTTCGTCAATTCAAATGTGATTTGCTGGAAAAGGAATCGTAACAAACATGGTTCATATCCCTAATTATTTGGGATACTTTACTAAAGCGTCATTCAACGTGTCACTGCGCTAAATTTGTGTGGGAGTGATTTTCGGATCCTTTGCTGATTTCGTGGGATATTATTATTTGAATGAATAGTCTGTTTCAAGAATATATTGTAGAGAGAAACAGAGCCGCACCAGCACTTAATATAAAAGTCTTCTCTTTGTATGTCAAAAGGTGTTGACGCTATTATTTTGTGTGTGCTGAATTTCTCTATTCATCTGAGCGTCTTTATTTCTTCACCCACATTTCTGTGTGGTGTATGTGATTATTGATTCGGTCTTGTCAAAGACTGGTTTGTTGAAGCCTGTTCTGGGTGATCCTATCCTAAGATATTGTCAAGCGTCACAGACAGTGTCATAGGAGTTTATTCTTGTGATCTTCATTATTATCCAGTCTTGAGAGGAGACTGCCTTGGAACTCTGGAGGAGCTCTATTTATTGACAAGGGGAGCTTGTCGTTCTTGATCGTGGGCGAGGGGATCTTGCCATAACACGGGTTTCGGGAGGAACCAACAACAAGGGGATCTTGTTGTTATCTAGATCTCGGGAGAGATCGTTTCAAAGTCGAGGGGAGCTCGCAAAACAGTTTCACTTGTGAAGGTTGAAGGAAGCGGCATCAAAGATAAGAGGGAGTCTTATTTTGTTTTAGTCCGAGTGTCTTGTAACCTTGTTTGAACTTGTGAAATGTTTTCATATCTGGGCGTGGCCCCGCAGATGTAGGTTGATTGCCGAACTGCATTAACAACCTCCTGTGTCGTTAATTTCCGCATTTTTAATATTGTCCTATATCGTATTTATAACCGGTGTCACACGAAGTGTTACACACTTTATAACATCGGGTCACTAACCTTGATCTTTCAATTGGTATCAGAGAAGATCGTCTTTGTTTCTTAGGCGAGATCCGTCGGACTTGATCTTGGTTTTTGCTACGATGGACTCTATGAAAGAAGGAGGTTCAACAGTGCGTCCACCCTTGCTAAATGGAAACAATTATGCTTACTGGAAAGCTCGAATGAAAGCGTTTATTAAGGCTGTTGATGAAAAAGCCTGGAAATCTATTATAACAGGTTGAGACCCACCAATGATTATAAGCAAAGAAGGAGTCACAACTATCAAACCTGAAGAAAGCTGGTCCGTCACTGAAAATGTTCTAGCAATAGTAACTCAAAGGCTCTTAATGCTATATTTAATAGTGTTGATCCTACTCAATTCAGACTTATTTCTACATGTGAGTCTGCTAAAAGGCTTGGGATATTCTTCAGACGACTTATGAAGGTACTTCAGCAGTAAAATTATCAAAAATGCAGTTTTTAACAACGAAATTTGAGAACTTGAAGATGCATGATGATGAAAATATTACCGAGTTTAATGCAAGACTCTGTGACATTGCTAATGAAACTTTTGCCCTTGGTGAAACTATTTCTGAAGAGAAACTTGTGAGAAAGACTCTAAGATCTCTGCCCCAACGCTTTGCTTATAAAGTTACAGCAATTGAAGAAGCAAAAGATATCACCAAAATGAAATTAGAGGAGCTGATGGGTTCTCTTCAAACATTTGAGATGAATTTCGATGTAAATGTGGAAACAGAGAAGGTGAAAGACTTGGCTTTAAAAGCAGAGATGCAGAATTTTGAAGAATTTAATGAAGATGATCTGGAAGAATCTTTAGCAGTGTTATCAAGAAATTTCAGCAGAATGTTGAAGAAATTTGGTAGAAATAATCGTGGTGTCAGACAAAATGTCACTAACTCCAAGAATGACTCTACAAGTTATAAGAAGTCCAAAGACGGAAAATCAACCTTCAGATAAATTCTTGAATAACAGGGGAATTAAATGTAGAGAATGTGATGGTTTTGGACATATCCAGGCTGAATGTGCAAATACCTTGAAGAAGAAAAAGATCTCTCTCAACACAACCTGGAGTGAGAGTGATTCAGAAAAAGAAGATGAAATCTCAAACCGAAATATGGCGCTGGTTGCTAAAGCTAAACCTACAAGTTTTGATAGCGTCACTCAAAATGTCTCTGAAAGTATATCTGAAAATAGCGATGATGATACAGAAGAAATTACAAAAGAAGATCTTGTCAATGAAAATAAGAAGTTTTATGAAAAATGGACAGAATTGATTGAAATAAATCAACATCTTCGAAGAGAGATTGGAAGTCTGAAAAATGAAAATGGAAGTCTTCAAGAGTATGTTACTGATTTGGAAGTTAAACTGAAATCGAGCCAGAATGAGATAGAGCTGTTGTCGAATGATCTAAATCAGATGAAGAAGAATGTCAGAATGCTAAACTCAGGTTCCTCTATACTTGATGAAATTCTAATGGACAGGAGATCATGTGAAGATACCTCTGGAATTGGTTACAAAGGAGAATGCTCAATGTCGCCTAAAGTGTCAAACATAGATGCTGAAATTAAAAGGAAGAAAGTTGCGATATCCATCAACGAAACTGAACAGAAATCAAACTCTAAAGACAGTTATCAGATGAAGTCAAATCTTCATGTTTCCAAGGTTAAAGGTAACAAATTTATTCCAATTTGCCATTATTGCTTTCGTCAAGGTCATATTCGTCCTAGGTGCTTTGTTTATCTTAATGACTTGAGAAAAGGTACTGCTGGATATAACTCTTCATACAGATTTCCCAAACAGAAATGGATAAAGAAAACCATTGGTAAGAGTAATGTTGCTCATACTTCTCTAAAGGCAACATCTGTTGATGCATGGTACTTTGACAGTGGATGTTCTAGACATATGACAAGTGAAGCAAGATTCTTAAAGAATATCACATCAGGAGGTATGGAAAAAGTAACATTTGGAAACGGCGTCACAGAAAATGTCGTTGGAAAGGGAACACTAGACGTTCCAGGACTGCCTCCTCTGGAAAATGTTCTTCTTGTAAAAGGTTTGAAAGCGAATCTTATCAGCATAAGTCAATTGTGTGATCAAGATCTGAAGGTGCATTTCACTCGCAACAAATGTGTTGTCTCGGATCATACAAATAAATGCATCATCGAAGGAATAAGGTCTTCTGATAATTGCTATCTCATTTCATCATTGTCTACATGCCAACTAAGGTCAGCTCTGGGCCTTTGCATTCTCTGAAGAAAGTACTTGTGAGTGTTGTTTTTATTTTTATTTTTTGCATTCGTACAAAAAAAAAAAAACCAAAAAAACAAAAAACAAAAAAAAGAGGCAATTTCTTTGCTATTCTTGGTCTTCAACGTCCTGCATGACACATGTGATTCTCTATGAAGATTTCGTTCCTTTTTGTGAAAACTTGAGTTTATTTCTCAACTTGTGGAAGGATTTATGGTTTATTTCCATAATGTTTATAAACTTTTGGTGGAATTTCTGCAAATATGGGAGATACAATATATTTATGGGATTCTGGATGTATTTTTCAAATCTGTTGGAAGTTAATTGTGGATATATCTTTGGGTTTATTTCCCAAATTGCCACATCTCCTGAACATGTTACACCAAATGTCACTACAGAAGATCCTGCTACCCTTGATCAATCTGGTTAGATGTTTGTTTGTCATTTCTATGAGACTTCTTTCAGTATTTCTCTCTTGCTGGATGCTATGCACATGCTTGCTTGACATTGGCGGTTCCTGTTTGTCTTTTTATGGCAAAAAGGGGGAGTAGTTTTGGAGATTGATTGCTTTTATGATGCTGTGGAAATCTCCTATATTTTAATTGTTGTGGTTATCTCCTATATTGGTGCTACTATTTGAAATGACTTTATATTGATCGGATTATTCAGGGGGAGTTTCGAATTCTCTCCTTCAGGGGGAGTTATGTTTTGCCAAAAAATGCCAAAGGGGGAGATTGTTAATGCAACGATGTGTTGGCATTATATTTTTGGCAAAAGATTATTTTTGGTTATATATCTTTTTGGAAATTATATTCTTTTGGAATATATATTATTCTATCCTTCTATTTTGGAGATAATATTTGGCAGAATATTTCGTCAATTCAAATGTGATTTGCTGGAAAAGGAATCGTAACAAACATGGTTCATATCCCTAATTATTTGGGATACTTTACTAAAGCGTCATTCAAAGTGTCACTGCGCTAAATTTGTGTAGCAGTGATTTTCGGATCCTTTGCTGATTTCGTGGGATATTATTATTTGAATGAATAGTCTGTTTCAAGAATATATTGCAGAGAGAAATAGAGCCGCACCAGCACTTAATATAAAAGTCTTCTCTTTGTATGTCAAAAGGTGTTGACGCTATTATTTTGTGTGTGCTGAATTTCTCTATTCATCTGAGCGTCTTTATTTCTTCACCCACGTTTCTGTGTGGTGTATGTGATTATTGATTCGGTCTTGTCAAAGACTGGTTTGTTGAAGCCTGTTCTGGGTGATCCTATCCTAAGATATTGTCAAGCGTCACAGACAGTGTCATAAGAGTTTATTCTTGTAATCTTCATTATTATCCAGTCTTGAGAGGAGACTGCCTTGGAACTCTGGAGGAGCTCTATTTATTGACAAGGGGAGCTTGTCGTTCTTGATCGTGGGCGAGGGGATCTTGCCATAACACAGGTTTCGGGAGGAACCAACAACAAGGGGATCTTGTTGTTATCTAGATCTCGAGAGAGATCGTTTCAAAGTCGAGGGGAGCTCGCAAAACAGTTTCACTTGTGAAGGTTGAAGGAAGCGGCATCAAAGATAAGAGGGAGTCTTATTTTGTTTTAGTCCGAGTGTCTTGTAACGTTGTTTGAACTTGTGAAATGTTTTCATATCTGGGCGTGGCCCCGCAGATGTAGGTTGATTGCCGAACTGCGTTAACAACCTCCTGTGTCGTTAATTTCCGCATTTTTAATATTGTCCTATATCGTATTTATAACCGGTGTCACACGAAGTGTTACAACACTTTATAACATCGGGTCACTAACCTTGATCTTTCAAAAATGATATTCATTTCTGTAATGACTGTCATACGCTCATCTGTTCAAACCCACAACAATGGGTGCGGGGAAAGCTTGTTTTTTTCTTCATTTTTTCATGCGTCATCTCTTCAAAACCTACCGAGAAAACGATATAAACCACTGAGGAATCAATGAAAGGGAGAGGTTTATGATGGATTTAATAGTTGTTGGTGCAAGTTCAAAGCATGTGTGATCTAGCTTTTGAGAAAATATAGGCGAATTCGTCAAAATATTTTATCTCTGTCCTGGTCGGGTGAAAGTAACAGGGATCATGTGATTAACATAATTGAAAAAAACAGTAGATCAACCACTCTTCTCAGAAAATTGAGGTTAGAGAGAGAGAGAGAGAGAGAGAGATTAAAACCAAACTTATTCAGAGATTGTTGAAATGATATGTACACAAAGACCGATCGATCCAACTTACGTTTCAAGTTTCATCAAAGCAAAAACAACAGAAATCGAAAGAGAAAGCAGCCATGGCTAAAGGGCAGTAAACCCATCTCTAAGTTTTCTTCAGGAAGCGTCTGGCAATATTTCCATTACCCCCTTTTGGGAAAAACCCACCAGGAACAGACTCATCGCCACTCCCATAAACAATCCTCAAAATCTCAGGCGGAGATCGAGCGTAGGAGAGAGAGTAAGCGTCGGCGGAGAGGATATTGCTGTCGGTGCGATTCTCTGCTCCTAGCCAGAGAGGAACGACGAGCCCTTCGTCCTTAATGCCGCAATTGGCTAGCTTGTTTCTGAGCTGAGAGAAATAGACTGTGAACTGAGCCACTGTTATGTTGTATGGATGAACATATTCGTTCTGTCTCTCGTACAGCAGTGTTCTTATCACTGCGTCTTGTCCTGATTCAACCCCTAAAAGGCCTGCAACCAACTACACGCAGAGAACAAAACATTATCCTTCGGACAACCATAATCTTTTGATACTATAATGATGTGGAATTTTCAAGAATCATGATATGATACAAACAGGTTGAATTGATTTCAAATACGATATTATCCCTTCTGTAGGAAACTGATATGAACCCACAACAGAAACTCTCCACAATTTTGTTCTCATGTTTGACTTAATTTGCCTAGTCCTAGTTTAGAAAATGATTTTACTCATGAATTATTCATTTTAACCATATTTAAGCCATGTGTGTGATTAAGTACTTGGGTTAAACTATCATCAACACAAGGTGCGTGTGTGCGTGTGTGTGTGTGTGAGAGAGAGAGAGAGAGAGAGAGTTACTGCGCGAGAAGAAGGGTCTTTGAGAGCAGGGATAGTACCCACGTAGCCAACAAGGCCAACGTAAGGTATGAGATAGGAAGCAAGGAGATAGTTCAGAGAATTGGCATAAGGGTCAAAAGGAGGCACCAGTGTCTTCCCAACTGCATTATTCACTATATTCGCAAAATTCACAGATCTCAGGTCCAGCAATGGTCTCTTAATCCCTCCAACCAAGTCAGAAATAGCCCTGAAACCCACCAAAGAACCAACTCGTGACTCAGCCATTCTCTGAATTGCATTTGCATTAATCAATAGAACAACAGACCAAAATCAAAGAGAAAAAAAAACCTGAGATGGCCAACTTCTTGGTATCCAAATTCTTCAACGATCCTATAAACAGTGGGATCAAGCAACGCTTTCCTACATCCTATCGGTGGAGGGCCTCCCAGAGTCAAATAAGGAGCAACGACATCAAGACCATGGCCCAAAGCGCCACACAGAAAAAATTCAGCCTCCAAGAACTCCAAGTTCATAGGGAACTGTATTTTATCAGTGTCATTCGCTCTAATGGGGGGTCCGCACAGCGGGTTTAAAGGAATCGCCGCCATTTCCCTCACTTGCACAGCAAAAAGAAAGAGAAAGAAAAACCCAGCTCCCATTCTCGCTTCTGATCTCCCTTTTTTTGATTTTTCTTTCCTCTCTTGTCGAGAATTTATAGCCTGAGCCTCCATCCGAAGAGGAGCAGATATCTCGACACTTGTTAAGATATTAAACGTTTGAATCTAGATCAGGGAATACCCTAATTAACCATGCTTTTTTAGAGCTTCAAAATTATCTCCAATCTGTGTTATGCATTGGTTTTAACACTTGAGAACTAAACACTCTGCAAGTCATCTGATATTATTGTTGTTTTACGTCTCGTGAACGGCACGACCTCCTGGGGAGAAAGATGGGCGATTGGAAGATGAGGTTTACGTAGATTTGATGTGGAAGTGAAAGTGAAGTGCAAATCAGGAAATGAGTTTCATCATCTCAAGTAAGGCAATGATTACTGCTGACCAAAGTTTTTGATGTACTCTCTGCAATGATGATCGAACCAGTTAAACGTTTGCACGTCGAAATCAACGGAGTTGGTCAGCATTATTGCACGTAGTTTGTGATAACTTCTTCTAAGCTGGAAGTTGACTAATTAATTTTATTTTAATTATTATATTAATTCTGTCACGCCAGTAGGTATAATTCGATTTTATAATTAAATTTTTCTTTTTCTTATTGGGCAATGTAAAAAAGACATGATCCTCGTTTGATATGTTATGATGTTGATGTTCATGCTAAATCAAGCAACTATGGTTTTATAAAATGAAATCGGAACCAAACTAAGTTTCGAGACAAATTGAATCAAATTGAGCTGAATTATGAGATACTGTTAGTTTCTTAGCATGGATAAAAAGTAAAAAGTAAAAGTTAGGTCGAGCCAATTCAGGTTTTAGCTAAGTTCTTATGGGTTTCGGACATGTTTTGACCGAATTTGAATTGAATATTGACTTCACAATTCAATTGATTTTGTCATTTTATTTTATTTTATTTTATTATATTTGCATTTCAAATCGATAATTGAAAGATAGATGATAATTCTCTTTCATTGCAAACAGGTTTGATTTTGAGACGAGTACACGACCTAGGTTGAACCAGACTGTACTCCATAGTTCGATTTCACTCCTATCGTTTTTTGACAATTATGTCCACCCTAGCTACTTGATATCCTACATTACGACGCATTATAACATCACTTCTAACTCAATGACTTCGAGTTCCCACTATGATTTTACCAATTTAGCTCTTTTCTATTTACAATTTTTTTTTATTTTCTATTTTAAAAACATCGTCTTCCCCCGACGAGAGATGATTTTCTTGTTCTTAGAGTTGGTTAAAGGAGTCGAGATGACTATGCTTGAGCGAACATCGAGAAATTTTATTGGTTTAAAAAAAGCTTTTAAAGGCTACTTGCTAACACCATTTCTCTTCCAATTTTAAAACATGTAAAGTAATAGCAATACCAATAATATCTACCATCTAGGGGTTATAAAGTACTACACCAAATTAATTTAAGTGCCATAAAAACAACACTTTTGCATTCAAATCAAAACTACCCATTTAAGTCTACTCTTTGACTTCTAAAAAAAGGCTTGAAATTCTTATACAAAAATTTGTTGACTAATCAGCGCATCTAGTGTAGTGGTATCATAGTACCCTCAATCCTTGAAAGTGAAAGGTCCTGTATAAATATTGAGGAGATTCTCTCAATCCTTGAGATAGCTTTTGGAATGAGTTCTACCCCTCGTATTCTATCATAGTATCAGAGCTAAAGAGCTGTATGATGTGATGACCAACCTAGCAAAACACGCTAGACGTGGAGGAAAATAAATCTACCACGCTAGACGTGTGGACGAGTGTTGTCCCACATCGGAAAATTGGAAGTGAAAGATCCTGTATAAATATTGAGGGAATTCCCTTAATCCTTGAATTAGATTTTGTAATGAGTTCCAGCCCTCATAATCTATTAGAAACAACGTTGGTGGGAATGGTTTGATTCGATAAGATTGTATTTTAATATCCTTTGAAGCTTCTGCTTGATGATTAGAGTCAGGGAACCATGTTTTTTTTCATCTATTGTACTTGTTAAACCTCCACTTGTCAATGCCTTTCAGTGGGTTCGGTCCAGAAGATTGATTCTTCCTTTTCTGATAGGGAAATTACCAAAAACGACCACGAACTACGTGTGTTTTCCGAATTCAACCACAAACAAAATTTTCTAACAATTCAAACCATCACGTATTGAAAATCTGTCAAATATAACCACGCCGGACGGACGGACCTGCATTGCGTCCGTCCAGACCAAATTTGGCTCCAACCCGGACGGACGGCTAAAAGTAGCGTCCGTCCCCAATTTGTCGTTCAATCAAAATCTGTCATGTAGTCGCCACGTAGCCCGTTCGGACTCTGTAAAGCACCGTCCGTCCGGGGTTAACTTAAAACTTTTCCGGATGGACGGTAAATTTTCCCGTCCGTCCGGCCGATCGATATGAAAACCAGCGAAAAAAGGGAATTTGGATTTTTCACCGGAGACAAAAACATCGACAGAAGGCGAAGAAATTAGACTTTTCACTCGAAGCTTTGAAATTTTTCGTAGATTTACGATAAAAAAGCGTCTGTGGTAATTTCTTTATCAATTCTGATTTATTTACTTCAAGTTTTAATCTAAATAACGCGACAATCCGAGCCCTAATTCGAAAATAGGAAAAATGTGGCAATCGGACGGACGGACAAATATAAAGTCCGTCCGGGTCCCTTCATTGAATAAAACCCGGACGGACGCATAAAAAGGCGTCCGTCCAGGGGCCTTCATTTAATTATACCCGGACGGGCGCGTAAAAATACGTCCGTCCGGCCGAAACCAAATATACTTAATTTATTTTTTTTCTTTTTCAATTTTTCTGTTCATTTATTGGGTGTGTATGAAATTATATTATTGTCAAAACTATTTTGTATTCAATTCATAGGATATTGTTTGACTTGAATAAAATTTTGATTTTTTTACAGATAATTGTCGCAAATAGCTGAGAGATTGGATGATGTAAATGAGCCTGCGAACATAGACTGGTATATGGAGGAGGACGCTCCCATGTACGGTGATATTCAAGCATTTGACCACTTAGAGGGTGATGGAGAAATACAAGTGTGTTCAATTTCAAAAACCTTAGACGATGAGCTACGAACACCATTCAATTATGAGGATGACAAGGTGCAAAGCAGACAAACAAGGGCTGCAAATTCTGGTGATTTTGCTTTGAGTAGAAAATATATATCTTTGCAGGCCATTAGAAATGAAATACAAGACTATTCTTTGAAAAAATGATATGATATCAAGATTGTTAAAAGTGGGAGGAACAGATTGACGGCAAAATGTAAAGGAGTAGATTGTCAATGACATCTGCATGCGTCGGCCATGCAAAATGAGGCCACCTTCCAAATAAAGTCATACTGTAATGATCACAATTGCGTAAGGATATTTGATAATCAACACGCTACAGCAAAGTGGTTGGCAACAACTTATTAAGATAGGTTCAAAAGTCAACCTAACTGGCCCATTCATGATATTATCGAAACAGTGAGGCGGGAACACAAAATTAACATTAAGCCAAGCCTTACGAGAAGAGGAAGAACCTAAGCAAAAAAAGCTAATTTCGAGAAGAACGAAGAACAACTGAAGATACTTCGTTCTGACGGAGCTGAAATATTAAGATCAAATCCAGGTAGCACACTGGTAATAGATGGTGACCTGGTCGTTGAGGATAGAAATGAGAAGATGATGTTTAAAAGAATGTACATGTGTATGGCTGCTTGCAAAGCAGGTTTGTTAGATATAGGCAGACCTCTTATTTGTTTAGATGGATGTCATCTGAAGGGAGCCTGCCCCGGCCAATTACTCACGGCCGTGAGTATTGATGGCAACAATGGTATATATCTCATAGCTGTTGCCAACGTGGAATCAGAATCCCAAGTCTCGTGGAAGTGGTATTTGGAGATATTGCGAAACGACTTAGGGATTGACGAAGGCCGAGGATGGACATTTGTGTCGGATCGACAGAAGGTATATATTGTTATTACTATTATTATTTGGATCAGCAGAAGTTATTGTTTTAATCTAAGCCTGTTTTTCTTTAAAATTGCAGGGATTGTTGAATGCTGTGGACGAGATATTTGGTTTAGCCGAACACCGTTTCTGCCAAAGGCATATGTATGCAAACTACAAAGAAAAATTTCCGGGTCTACCTTATAAAGATGTGATGTGGAATGCAGCAAGGGCAACCACAAGGGAATATTTTGAGATAGCAATGAGGAAAGTATATGAGCTCAATAAGGATGCCCATGCATGGCTTCGACGAACACCACCTAGATTTTGGGCCAGTCATGCATTTTCGACAATTCCCAAGTGTGAGTCTTTCAATTCAGTTCTTTTGCCGGCTTGGAACATGCCGATTTTGACGATGTTCGAGATGATTCGAAAGACCCTGATGACGCGCATTGTCAAAAAACACGAGGAGATGCTCAAGGTAGAAGATGTTTTGTGTCCTAAGATTAGGAATAAGCTAGAGAGGCTGAAAGGGATAGCTTACGATTGGAGGGCTGAGTTAGCGGGAAATGCACTATTTCAGGTTTGTTCAACTTGTTCATACTGATATGTTCTTCTTAGTTTGTTCTACTTGTTCATACTGAATTTGTTTATGCACTGTTTCAGGTTAGCAACGGCGACAAACAATATATCGTTAACCTCAATGAAGGCGAGTGCGCATGTCGAGGGTGGGAGATTTCTGGAATCCCTTGTGTTCACGCCGTTGCATGCATTAATTTGATGAGAAAGCCGATGGAAGATTATGTTCATATATATTATCATCGGGACACATATCTGGAGATGTATTCGCACTTCATTCGTCCCATTAATGGGCAACAATATGGCCAGAACCAGAGAATAGGACTCCAATCATTCCGGGTCAGAGAAGACCTCAACCTGATAGGCCAAAGAAGAAAAGAATTCGCGATGTCGATGAGCCTTCTACCACTTCTCGTGGTCCGCGTGGTCTTACTTCTAAGAAGAAGTCTACGATGACGTGTCGTAAATGTGGACGTCAGGGGCATAATAGTCGCACATGTTTTGAGAGGGGATCCATGTCACGTGCTTCTGCTTCGCGTGACACATTTATGGGTTTCCGAACCATTGGCTGGACACAGGTACATTTTACTATTTTCTCATAAACAAATTTCGCCATTACTGTTCTAAGGATAACTCCAATCGGCAGGAATCGCTACAGGCA
>CM039510.1:45543116-45671686 GCA_022432975.1 Begonia masoniana | reverse complement strand
TAATATTTGTTTTAGCTAATGCTAAGTAAGTAAAGCGTAATAAAATGAAATGCTAAAAACAACTCCTAATATGCAATTTCTACTTTCTCATCTCAGTTATTCATGTATCGATTTTGTTCAGATCCCCCTGTGAAATTTGGAGCTGGATCAACTCTCCCAAAGTATAAATATCCACTGACTCATTAAGGGGCGGATTATTTCCCTTAACAGTAAATTTATTTCTCATACTGCTCAGATCCCCCTGTGAAATTGGGAGCTGGATCAACTCTCCCAAAGTAAAAATATCCACTGTCTCATTAAGGGGCGGATTAATTCCCTTAACAGTAAAACTGATTCACATAGCTGTTTCAATATGTTCAATCCTTACCATGCCAACATGCATTCAAATTCATTTTCGTATACTTTTAAAACATGATGCATGACATACCAACACATTCTAGCAAACAAACCCTAATGTTTTGTGTTGCAGGCCCGAAGGCACAAGCAAACTTTACTTACCTGGATTCCTGGTGGGTACTCGGTTAGGAGTTGCTTCGGAAATGCTCACCTAGAACCACAAACAGAGCATTAAACCAATCCTTACTAATCCTAACTCTAAAGCACTCATAAAACCTAAGTGGATCGTTAGGAGTTCTATTCACTGAGCCTTCCCAAATTTTACACTAGGCCCGAATCTACACTCATTCACAGCATTCACATAATTACACACACATTTCACTCTCTTCGCTATCTACTTGCTATAATACTATGGAAATGAATGGAAAACTTACCTAGTTCGAGGGATGGAGTTTGGAGGGGAAAATCGCCTGGAGCTCCGATGAGTCTGAGCTGAAAACCGAGAAAGGAAAATGAGGGAATAGTGGCGGCTAAACCTCATTAAACCCTTCCTTAAATACTTTATCCACAATAAATTGTAATTACCATTATGTCCTTACTCATACTTATTAACCTAATCTTTAAATCACCCGATATCATTTATAAAACATTCACCAAAATAAAAGTAAACCGGTTAATGGAAACCAGGTATTACAATCTACCCTCCTTAAAAGAATTTTGTCCTCAAAATTCGGTACCTGAATAATTCTGGATATTGGTCCATCACGTCTTGCTGACGTTCCCAAGTTGTCTCCTCCACATTCTGGTTGTGCCATAAGACTTTCACTAGTGGAACCTCTTTGTTGCGCAATACCTTCACTGCATAGTCTAATATCCTTACCGGTTTCTCCTCATATGTAAGAGTAGGATGAATTTCAATACTCTGCTGTTCCACAATCTGAGAAGGGTCTCGTACACATTTCTTAAGCATGGAGATATGAAACACATCATGGATTCCATCCATAGAGGTTCGTAACTGTAGCTGGTAGGCTGTTTTCCCAATCCTTTTCAAGATCAAAAATGGTCCAATGTATCTAGGGTTCAACTTTCCTCTCTTCCCAAATCTCACAACTCCTTTGAATGGTGACACCTTGAGAAAAACTTCATCACCAATTGCAAATTCCAATTCTCTACGCCTGCAATCCGCATAACTCTTCTGTCGACTCTGAGCTGCCAAAATTCTCTGTCGGATGAGGGCAACTTTCTCAACAGTTCGTTGCACAAGGTCAGGACCAAGCAACTGTACTTCCCCAAATTCATCCCAGTACAAAGGTGATCTGCATTTCCGTCCATACAATGCTTCATACGGTGCCATTCCTATTGTTGCCTGAAAACTGTTATTATAGGAAAACTCCACCAATGATAAGAATTGACTCCAAGATCCTTGAAAATCTAGTATGCAAGCACGGAGCATATCTTCTAAAGTTTGGATGGTTCTTTCGGATTGTCCATCGGTTTGAGGGTGGAAAGCTGTGCTAAAACTAAGCTGTGTTCCTATAGCTCCGTGTAGACTTTTCCAAAACTTAGATGTAAATCTGGAATCTCGATCTGAAACTATGGTACAAGGAACTCCATGCAATCTAACAATCTCTTGCACGTACAATTCAGCAAGCTGATCCATCGAGTAAGTTATCTTTATTGGCAGAAAATGAGCAGATTTGGTTAGACGATCAACTATCACCCAGATTGTATCATATCCCTTTGCTATCCTAGGCAATCCAACAACAAAATCCATCGTTATTGTAACGACCCCGGCCAGGAGCCGTCACGTGTTCATATTCTTTCATTAATCGTTTGCTTGACTTTTACTATTATTACATTCACTTACAATCTCTCAACAGACTTTCACATTTTACATATTTTTTTTTTCTTCTAAACTGGTAATAGAGACGCAGAACCATTAAGAAAGATGAACCTTCTCGTGCCCGACTTCCCACGCCTCGTCGGCTCAACTTTCACAGAGTCGAGCGACTAGACTCGGTCATTGGTTTCTTGACAATTTCGGGAAAAGAGGAGGTGCCCTCAATTCTCTTAACACAATACCACTCGGGTTTGCATGGGTTGCATGCGTTGACAACCCTCAGAAATTTAGTCGTCCGGTCATCACGTGCATTACGCGTGACTCGCTTAACATCGCCTAAAAGGAGACATCTTCCGGTGGGCACGTGGGTCTCGCGTGCTAAATTAAAACATCTTCCGGTCGCTAAACGACAAAACACATTTTACATCTTCCGGTCGCTAAACGACAAAACACATTTTACATCTTCCGGTCGCTAAACGACAAAACAAATTTTACATCTTCCGGTCGCTAAACGACAAAACACATTTACATCTTCCGGTCGCTAAACGACAAAACACATTTACATCTTCCGGTCGCTAAACGACAAACACATTTTACATCTTCCGGTGACGTCATCCGGAAGACTAAACCATCATACAACTATCCTTCGGCATCTGCCGATGACGTCAGCCGGAAGACAAAACCAACAAACAACTACCCTTCGGCATCTGCCGATGACGTCAGCCAGGAGATTGCCTCATCCAGCTTCCGTCTTACGGTAGAGAACACTAAATCATCAAAGGACTCCTTCCAACTGGAAGAAAACACAACTCATCCAAATGCATATAACGGAAGACTTAAGCAACGGATCATTTATAATCTATATAATCATTCCCTGGCTCAGTGATTTACTAGACAGTTTCACAGCTCAACGTTTTAAAATAATTTCCTCCTACTTAAAACTACCATATCCTTTAACATACTGTAACATAAGAGTCTTAACCAGGGGTCATAAATCGCCTCTCCAGTCCCGCACTGTCACCTGAGCATCCTCCAGCAACCAGCCTTAAGCATCCTCTTTGAACATGGAATCCTCACCTGAACCTTCTTCACCTACACCATAAGGTTTAACTATAAGCCTAATGCTTAGTAAGGAATGCATCTGACAGATATACATGAGTACACAATTAAAGAGACATAATTCATAAACTATTCTTCATTCATGTTCATCTTTATCATTTACATAACATGTATTAAGCAGGGAACGAGGGAGGAAGACAGGGGTACATAGTCATTTGCCTATCGCGGCAGTCATTACATAATCATTGCCTATCGCGGCAATCATGATACATCACTCGGCCTCCCCCAGTGGGAGAATTCGCGAGCCATACATATCATTAACTCGGCCTCCACCAGTGGGAGAATTCGCGAGTCATACATAACATAGTCTTTTTCCCCGTTCTGCACTTAATCATGGTTACATTTACTTTCATGTTCTCTACTTAATCATAAACGTGGCATAATGCATAGACATGAGGTTCATAGAGAAAAGTCATACCATAAGGACAAGTAGAACATCCTGTAACTTTACATTTGCTTACACAACTTCTTCATATCGTGGAAATAACAAATCATAGTCAACAAGCTAACTTCTCAGTGATTTCCTAATACCCTTGCGGTGTAGGGCCCTAGTGGCCAGAAATCTTAACACATTCACTTACCTGGATTCCTTAGCAATCCGAGCTTCTTTCCTTTAAACTTCTTCACCTAAAACATGTACATTACAGTAGTTAAAACAAAGTCCTAATAGTCCTAATCATAAACCATCTAGGATCTAATAGCTAAAGTCATTCCGATTCCTCTGTTTGACACAACTGCAGTCTGAAATCCGAAACTAGGTGGACAGGTTTTACCATTGATTAAATCCGAGTTGGTTACTTAAAATGCTCAGAATCGATTCGGGATGACATTTCTACTCCCAGATTTTAAAAATCATAAACTACTCGGCCACTGTTAAAAAAAAATCCGAACTCAGTGCCGAACTGAAAACAGAGCTCTATTTACTAATGAATGACTACATTGTCCATTTCGTACCTCGGGTGTGGATTTGCAGAGAAGAGCAAGCTCGAAAAAAGCCGTCGGTAAAGGGAAGTTCTGGTAGCCGAGAGCAAGAACTTGGGAAAGAAGGAATCGCCGAGAGGAAATGTCGGCTACAGTGGTAATAAATGAGGTTTAAGGTTTCCATTTCCTATTTATACTAAATCCATCGATTTTAGTTACAAAACTGCCACCCAACCTAGTTTCACACAACTTGTAATAAATTTGTCTTAACGTTAAATTTTAAATCATAAAGGTTAAATAAGAGGGTGACAATGAAAATGGTCAGAAAATCACCTGGCCAAAATGTCGGGTGTTACATCCACCCTTCCTTAAACAAAATTTTCGTCCTCGAAAATTGCTCAAGCAAATAACTTAGGATATTTGTCCAACATCTCCTGCTGCCTTTCCCATGTGGCTTCTTCAATGCCGTGATTTGTCCATAAAACTTTCACCAATGGGATCTCTTTGTTTCTCAGAGTCTTGACTGCATATTCCAATATCTGTATCGGTTTCTCCTCATACTCCAGTGTCGGTTCTAAACCAATATCCGATGGCTGGATGACCTGCATCGGATCACGCATGCACTTCCTTAACATTGACACATGGAAGACATTATGAACTTTATCCAATGATGGAGGCAGTTGCAGTCTGTAAGCTGTACTCCCGATTTTTGCCAAGACAGGGAAGGGTCCAATGAATCTAGGATTAAGTTTTCCCTTCTTGCCAAATCTTAAGACTCCTTTAAATGGTGACACCTTTAAGAATACTTCATCTCCTACTGAAAACTCGAGTTCCCTTCTCCTTTGATCTGCATAACATTTCTGCCGGCTTTGTGCAGTCATCATTCTTTTCCGAATAGTGGCAATCTTATCTGACATTTGTTGCAGAATATCAGGTCCAAGAAGTTTTGTTTCACCAACCTCGTCCCAATAAAGAGGTGACCTACATTTCCTACCATACAGTGCTTCATAAGGTGTCATACCAATGGTGGACTGATAACTGTTATTGTAGGAGAACTCAACTAGAGGTAATTGCTTGCTCCAAGTTGTCTGAAAGTCAAGTACACATGCTCTCAACATATCTTCGAGTATTTGAATCGTCCTTTCTGACTGGCCATCGGTCTGTGGGTGAAAAGCTGTGCTGAAAGATAACTTTGTACCTAATGTACCTTGCAAACTTTTCCAGAATCGAGAGGTGAACCTGGGGTCATGGTCAGAGACAATGGATACTGGGATCCCATGCAACCTAATAATTTCCTGAACATAAAGATCAGCAAATTGGTCCATCGTATAGGTGGTCCTTACAGGTAAGAAATGGGCCGATTTCGTCAGTCTATCCACCACAACCCAAATACAATCATGCCCTTTTGTCGTCTTGGGTAGTCCTACAACAAAATCCATAGCTATATGTTCCCACTTCCATTCGGGAATAGGCAACGGCTGAAGAGTACCTCCTGGACGTTGGTGCTCGGCTTTGACTTGTTGGCATACTAAACAGGACTCTACATACTTAGCAACATCCCTTTTTAGGTTAGGCCACCAGTACTGTAACTTCAGGTCTCGGTACATCTTGGTGCAGCCAGGATGTACAGAAAAGGAAGAGGAGTGCGCCTCAGCCAAGATCAACTTACGCAATTCCACATCATTAGGAATGCACCACCGATTTCTAAACCTCAGGATTCCATCCTTGGAGAGACTAAACTCGGAGGTGGTGTCCTTCAACTTATCCATCATGCTGATATTTTTCACTGAATCCTTCCGTTGTGCATCCTTGATCTTTTCCAAAATTGTTGGTTGAATAGTTAACTCAGCGAGCAAGACTGATAACTCTGGAACTATCTCCAAGTCAAATTTCTGAACTTCTGTTCTTAAGGGTATAGACATGGTTGAAACCACGGGTTGCATTGTTATTGACATCCTACTCAACGCATCAGCTACAGAGTTAGCCTTCCCGGGGTGATACTTGATCTCAAAATCGTAGTCCTTGACAAATTCCAACCAACGTCTCTGTCTCATGTTCAATTCCTTCTGTGTGAAGAGGTACTTTAGACTTTTATGGTCAGAAAACACCTCACATTACTGTCCATATAGATAGTGTCTCCAAATCTTCAAGGCGAAAACAACAGCAGCTAATTCTAGATCATGAGTGGGGTAATTTTGCTCGTAACTTTTTAGCTGCCTAGAAGCATACGCTATAACTTTACCCTCTTGCATCAAAACACAACCTAAACCAACTTTAGACGCATCACAGTAAACACTAAATTTTCCTTCTTCGGTTGGGAGGGTCAATACAGGGGCTGTTGTTAACTTCAGTTTTAACGTCTGGAAGCTGTCTTCACAGGCTTCAGTCCAAGAATACTTAATGTCCTTCTTTGTTAAACCTGTCAGGGGTTTAGCTATCATGGAAAATCCCTTGATGAACTTCCTGTAATAGCCTGCCAGTCCAAGGAAGCTGCGGACTTCGCTGGCATTCTTAGGTTGAGGCCAATCCTTTACTGCCTGAATTTTGGTCGGGTCCACAGATATGCCATTAGCAGAAACTACATGGCCAAGGAAATTAACCTTATCTAACCAAAACTCACACTTAGACAGCTTGGCGTAAAGTTGATGCTCCTTCAATGTCGTCAAAACTACTTTCAAATGTTCTTCATGGTCAGCCACAGTTCGAGAGTATATCAAGATATCATCTATGAACACAATCACAAACTTATCCAAATACTCACGAAACACACGGTTCATTAGATCCATAAAAGCGGCAGGGGCATTTGTCAATCCAACGACATGACTAAGAATTCATAATGTCCATAGCGGGTTCTGAAGGCTGTCTTTGGTATATCTCCTTCTTTAACCTTCAGTTGGTAATAACCCGAACGTAAATCTATCTTTGAAAACACCTTAGCTCCTTGCAATTGGTCAAACAAATCGTCAATCCTGGGTAAGGGGTACCTATTCTTGATTGTCAACTTATTTAGTTCCCTGTAGTCTATGCACATTCTAAGAGAACCATCCTTCTTCCTTACAA
Organism: Begonia masoniana; assembly: GCA_022432975.1. Classification (NCBI taxonomy): domain Eukaryota; kingdom Viridiplantae; phylum Streptophyta; class Magnoliopsida; order Cucurbitales; family Begoniaceae; genus Begonia; species Begonia masoniana. Next base: position 45,664,410 of record CM039510.1, on the reverse strand, counting down.
ATAAGACTGGTGCACCCCAAGGAGAACTGCTGGGGCGAATAAATCCCTTGTCAACCAATTCCTGCAGTTGGACCTTCAATTCTTTCAACTCAACAGGTGCCATACGGTACGGATTCTTAGATACAGGTGATGCCTCGGGGTATGTATCAATCACAAATTCTATTTCCCTATCAGGTGGTATACCCGGTAAGTCATCTAAGAATGCCTCGGGAAACTCCCGGACTATAGGAATATCTTGTAGCTCAATTTTATTCTTCACCCGGCCATCTATTACACTAGCCAGGTAGCTCTCACAACCACCTCTCAGCATTCGGTATATTTCTAGTGAGGATATAATTGGTATCTTACTTATTTTAGGAATAGCTTGGAAGGAATAATGGTTATCATTTTGGGGTCTAAAATCAACTATTCCAGATCGACAACTTATCGTGGCATGATGTCTAAATAACCAATCCATCCCTAATATCACCTCATACCCCTTTATGTCAATGACAATTAACTCCGCATAGAGATCCTTATCCCCTAAGGGCATGACGTCACCCTTAACAATCTGTTCTGAATGTAGGGACTTCCCTGATGGCAACACAACACTATATGACCTTTCAGCTGGTAAGGGTCCTATGCTATGTTTGCATACAAACAAGGTTGATATAAACGAGTGTGTGGCCCCTGTATCTATGAGTGTATATGTAACACCCGACGTTTCGGCCAGGTGATTTTCTGACCATTTTCATTGTCACCCTCTTATTTAACCTTTATGATTTAAAATTTAATGTTAAGATAAATTATTACAAGTTAAGTAAGACTAGGTTGGGTGGCAGTTTTGTAAATTAAAATCGATGGATTTAGTATAAATAGGAAATGGAAACCTTAAATCTCATTTTATTGCCACTGTAGCCGACATTCCCTCTCGGCGATTTCTTCTCTTCCAAGTTCTTGCTCTCGGCTACCAGAACTTTCCTCTGCCGACGACCGGTTTCGAGCTTGCTCTTCTCTGCAAATCCGCACCCGAGGTATGAAATGGACAATGTAGTCATTCATTAGTAAATAGAGCTCTGTTTTCAGCTCGGCACTGAGTTCGGATATTTTTAGCAGTGGCCGAGTAGCTTTAGACTTTTAAAATCTGAGAGTAGAAATGTCATCCCGAATCGATTCTGAGCATTTTAAGTAACCAACTCGGATTTAATCAATGGTAAAACCTGTCCACCTAGTTTCGGATTTCAGACTGCAGTGTGTCAACAGAGGAATCGGAATGACTTTAGCTATTAGATCCTAGGACGGTTTATGATTAGGACTATTAGGACTTTGTTTTAACTACTGTAATGTACATGTTTTAGGTGAAGAAGTTTAAAGGAAAGAAGCTCGGATTGCTAAGGAATCCAGGTAAGTGAATGTGTTAAGATTTCCGGCCACTAGGGCCCTACACCGCAAGGGTATTAGGAAATCACTGAAATGTTAACTTGTTGACTATGATTTGTTATTTCCACGACATGAAGAAGTTGTGTAAGTAAATGTAAAGTTACAGGATGTTCTACTTGTCCTTATGGTATGACTTTTCTCTGTGAACCTCATGTCTATGTATTATGCCCACGTTTATGATTAAGTAGAGAATATGAAAAGTAAATGTAACCATAATTAAGTGCAGAACGGGGAAAAGACTATGCTATGTATGACTCGCGAATTCTCCCACTGGTGGAGGCCGAGTAATGATATGTATGACTCGCGAAATCTCCCACTGGTGGAGGCCGAGTTAATGATATGTATGGCTCGCGAATTCTCCCACTGGGGAGGCCGAGTGATGTATCATGATTGCCGCGATAGGCAAATGATTATGTACGACTGCCGCGATAGGCAAATGACTATGTACCCCAGTCTTCCTCCCTCGTTCCCTGCCTTAATACATGTTATGTAAAGGATGAAGATGAACATGAATGAAGAATGGTTTATGAACTTATGTCCCTTTAAATTGTGTACTCATGTATATCTGTCAGCATGCATTCCTTACTAAGCATTAGGCTTATAGTTAAACCTTATGGTGTAGGTGAAGAAGGTTCAGGTGAGGATGTTATGTTCAAAGAGGATGCTTAAGGCTGGTTGCTGGAGGATGCTCAAGGTGACAGTGCGGGACTGGAGAGGCGATTTATGACCCCTGGTTAAGACTCTTATGTTACAGTATGTTAAAGAATATGGTAGTTTAAGTAGGATGAGATTATTTAAAACGTTGAGCTTTGAAACTGTCTAGTGGATCATTGAGTCAGGGAATGATTATATAGATTTATAAATGGTCAGTTGCTTAAGTCTTCCGCTATATGCATTTTGAATGAGTTGTGTTTTCTTTCTGTTGGAAGGAGTCATTTGATGATTTAGAGTTCTCTACCGTAAGACGGAAGCTGGAAGAGGTAGTCTTCCGGCTGACGTCATCGGCAGATGCCGAAGGGTAGATGTTTGTTGATTTAGTCTTCCGGCTGACGTCATCCGCTGTATGAGTTTTAATGAATCTGTGGTTTATTCTGTTGGTGTCCCGGTATTAAGTTTGAAGTTATGATGTTTGTGCTGCCGGTAGACGAAATGTATTTGTCTATCGGAAGGTGTGAGTGTTATTATGGAGTTTAGAAATCGGTAGATGAAGTTTGCTTGTCTACCGGAAGAAGAAGATGTTAGGTTAATGTTTAGTAGTCGGTAGATGAAAGTACTTGTCTATCGGCAGGAGATGTGTTATTTTGAAGTGTAGAAATCGACAGGAGGATTGTGATGGGAGTCGGGTAAGTCTGTCTTCCGGAGGACGTCATCGGAAGAGGAAAAGTATTTGTCTTCCAGCTGGCGTCATCAGCAGACGATATGCCATCGGCAGATGTTGTGTGTTGCCATCGGCAGATGTAGTGCCACGTCATCGGCAGATGATGTGAGTTAATCTACCAGAAGATGTAGTGCCACGTCATCGGCAGATGATGTGAGTTAATCTATCGGAAGATGTAGTATAAATGTCATCGGCATATGTTGTGTGTTGCCATCGGCAGATGTAGTGCCACGTCATCGGCAGATGATGTGAGTTAATCTGTCGGAAGATGTAGTTGTCCTAAGCCATCGGCAGATGACGACAATGTCTGTTATCTGGCGATCGGTATGAGTAGTGAGTTAAGTTACCGGAAGATGTGATGCCACGTCATCGGCAGATATAGAGTATTTGCCATCGGCAGATGAGAGCATCGTCTATTGTTCTCTCATCGGCAGATGTAGGTGGCTTCCGTTGTATATTTGAACGGTGTTTTAATTGGTCACACGAGTTGCACGTGACTGTCGGCAGATGCAAATATGTGTGCCTGCCGATAGATGTTTAATGAATCATGTGAGATGCACGTGCTGACCGGTAGAACAACTAGATGTTTGTCGTTTAGCGATCGGCAGGAGTGAAAGCTAAACGCGGTTATTCAGCGAATTTAAGTTAAGATGAGATATGATATAAGTCTGAAAAAAAAAAGGGTACACTACGATTACAGAGGTATAAAAGTACGGATAAGTTTAAAGGAAAGTCATGACACGTGACGATCCTCCCCGGGTCGTTACAGTATAAGCAGCAAAACCACAGATCATGATGGTACCTGATATGACTGTATGTTGATCAGCTCCCTCATCTTCCATCAACGCATACACTCTGGGTACAACCCTTGCACGGTTCGGGTCTGGCGGCATGGGGCAATCTCTGACCATGTGTCCGGTCTTATCACACCTGAAACACCGGCCAGAAAGCAGCTTGCACTCACCAGGGTGGTTCCTCTGACATGTAGGGCATAGAGGCGCCAGAGGTCTCTTTCCTTTTCCCTGGTCATCATTCTGGTTGAGGGGCCTCTTCATTCCATGCTGTTGTTGCTGTGGTCCCCTGTTCTGTCGTGGCTGCCAACCCTTGTTCTGACGTGGTGGCGGCTGAGCGTCCTTCATGAGTTTCTTTGGCTGTTCGCGTTGTGCATATGCTATCATTTCTGCCTCTTCTAGCTCCAAGGCCTTAGCCGTCACTTCACCATAAGGTACATTATGTATCCCGGCAGTCTTCACTTTCATGTACAGACTTGGCTTCAGTCCTTGAACAAACTGGTAAATCTTATCTTCCTCATCCTCAATCATACGGGGAGCAAACCGTGATAAAGCATCAAATTCATATATATAATCCGTCACAGAGCCAGTTTGTCGTAGATTTATAAACTCCTTCTTCTTGTTGGCCCGAACAGTCCTATTGAAGTACTTGTCAAAGAAGGCAGTCTTGAACATCCCCCAGGTCATAGCTTCGGCATTAGTGGTGCTCTGGATCGAGTCCCACCAATGCCTTGCACTTAACTCCAAATGAAAGACAGCATAGGTGACCTTATCCCCTTCGTCAACCTTTGCATACTTAAACATATCTTCAATCTTTCGGATCCACTCCTCAGCATGGACAGGATCTGAAACATACCCATTAAACACCGGGGGTCGAAGCCGGTGGAAGCGCTCACCCCCATGATCATGAGTTGCGTTAGTACTGGAGTTGCCTTGTTCTTCTCTAGCTGTCATCAGTCGTTCTATCTGGTGAGATTGACGCATGACCAACTCAGTCAACTGAGCAATAGCATTGCTATCCTCATTGGCCTCTCTTTGTTGACCTCTAACCATCTTGGGATTCCTAGACAAATCATTACAGGCATAACTTAACTTAATGACATACATGAAATCATAAACACTTACAGTTGCTGAGGTGTGCTCAAGTGACAGTCAGTGCTGGGAGGCAGTCTGTAGAATCGGTTTTAGAACCTGGTTTTGGTTTGATACCACAATTGTAACGACCCCGGCCAGGAGCCGTCACGTGTTCATATTCTTTCATTAATCGTTTGCTTGACTTTTACTATTATTACATTCACTTACAATCTCTCAACAGACTTTCACATTTTACATATTTTTTTTTTCTTCTAAACTAGTAATAGAGACGCAGAACCATTAAGAAAGACGAACCTTCTCGTGCCCGACTTCCCACGCCTCGTCGGCTCAACTTTCAAAGAGTCGAGAGACTAGACTCGGTCATTGGTTTCTTGATAATTTCGGGAAAAGAGGAGGTGCCCTCAATTCTCTTAACACAATACCACTCGGGTTTGCATGGGTTGCATGCGTTGACAACCCTCAGAAATTTAGTCGTCCGGTCATCACGTGCATTACGCGTGACTCGCTTAACATCGCCTAAAAGGAGACATCTTCCGGTGGGCACGTGGGTCTCGCATGCTAAATTAAAACATCTTCCGGTCGCTAAACGACAAAACACATTTTACATCTTCCGGTCGCTAAACGACAAAACACATTTTACATCTTCCGGTGACGTCATCCGGAAGACTAAACCATCATACAACTATCCTTCGGCATCTGCCGATGACGTCAGCCGGAAGACAAAACCAACAAACAACTACCCTTCGGCATCTGCCGATGACGTCAGCCGGGAGATTGCCTCATCCAGCTTCCGTCTTACGGTAGAGAACACTAAATCATCAAAGGACTCCTTCCAACTGGAAGAAAACACAACTCATCCAAATGCATATAACGGAAGACTTAAGCAACGGATCATTTATAATCTATATAATCATTCCCTGGCTCAGTGATTTACTAGACAGTTTCAAAGCTCAACGTTTTAAAATAATTTCATCCTACTTAAACTACCATATCCTTTAACATACTGTAACATAAGAGTCTTAACCAGGGGTCATAAATCGCCTCTCCAGTCCCGCACTGTCACCTTGAGCATCCTCCAGCAACCAGCCTTAAGCATCCTCTTTGAACATGACATCCTCACCTGAACCTTCTTCACCTACACCATAAGGTTTAACTATAAGCCTAATGCTTAGTAAGGAATGCATGCTGACAGATATACATGAGTACACAATTTAAAGAGACATAATTCATAAACTATTCTTCATTCATGTTCATCTTTATCATTTACATAACATGTATTAAGGCAGGGAACGAGGGAGGAAGACAGGGGTACATAGTCATTTGCCTATCGCGGCAGTCATACATAATCATTTGCCTATCGCGGCAATCATGATACATCACTCGGCCTCCCCAGTGGGAGAATTCGCGAGCCATACATATCATTACTCGGCCTCCACCAATGGGAGATTTCGCGAGTCATACATATCATTAACTCGGCCTCCACCAGTGGGAGAATTCGCGAGTCATACATAACATAGTCTTTTCCCCGTTCTGCACTTAATCATGGTTACATTTACTTTTCATGTTCTCTACTTAATCATAAACGTGGGCATAATGCATAGACATGAGGTTCATAGAGAAAAGTCATACCATAAGGACAAGTAGAACATCCTGTAACTTTACATTTGCTTACACAACTTCTTCATATCGTGGAAATAACAAATCATAGTCAACAAGCTAACTTCTCAGTGATTTCCTAATACCCTTGCGGTGTAGGGCCCTAGTGGCCAGAAATCTTAACACATTCACTTACCTGGATTCCTTAGCAATCCGAGCTTCTTTCCTTTAAACTTCTTCACCTAAAACATGTACATTACAGTAGTTAAAACAAAGTCCTAATAGTCCTAATCATAAACCATCCTAGGATCTAATAGCTAAAGTCATTCCGATTCCTCTGTTTGACACACTGCAGTCTGAAATCCGAAACTAGGTGGACAGGTTTTACCATTGATTAAATCCGAGTTGGTTACTTAAAATGCTCAGAATCGATTCGGGATGACATTTCTACTCCCAGATTTTAAAAATCATAAACTACTCGGCCACTGTTAAAAAAAAATCCGAACTCAGTGCCGAGCTGAAAACAGAGCTCTATTTACTAATGAATGACTACATTGTCCATTTCGTACCTCGGGTGTGGATTTGCAGAGAAGAGCAAGCTCGAAACCAGCCGTCGATAAAGGGAAGTTCTGGTAGCCGAGAGCAAGAACTTGGGAAAGAAGGAATCGCCGAGAGGAAATGTCGGCTACAGTGGTAATAAATGAGGTTTAAGGTTTCCATTTCCTATTTATACTAAATCTATCGATTTTAATTACAAAACTGCCACCCAACCTAGTTTCACACAACTTGTAATAAATTTGTCTTAACGTTAAATTTTAAATCATAAGGGTTAAATAAGAGGGTGACAATGAAAATGGTCAGAAAATCACCTGGCCGAAATGTCGGGTGTTACAGTTATTTGCTCCCATTTCCATTCAGGAACTGGTAAGGGTTGCAATGTTCCTGAGGGTCTCTGATGTTCGGCCTTAATCTGTTGACAACACAAACATGACCCTACATATTCTGCCACGCTTCGTTTCATACTAGGCCACCAGTAGTGTTGTTTAAGGTCTCTATACATTTTTGTACTTCCAGGGTGAACAGAAAACCTGGAAGAGTGTGCTTCGGAAAGAATCTCATCACGAAGTTACTTAATGGCTGGGACAAACCACCTATTTCTAAACTTGAGGATCCCATTAGCAGAATAGTTAAAATCTGATTGGTCCGTAGAATTCATGCTTGACTTGTACTTGTTACACTCATCATCATTCGTCTGAGCTTCCTTAATTTTCTCTAGAATGGTAGGCTTTAAGGTTATGGCTGATAGTATAGCTGATACACTGATTACTGCTTCTAGGTTAAATTTTTGGAATTCTGACTCTAAAGCTAATGGCATACTGAAAATCATAGATGGGGTTGATGTTGTTACTCTACTCAAAGCATCAGCCACAACATTCGCCTTGCCAGGATGATATTTTATTTCAAAGTCATAGTCCTTGACAAATTCTAACCACCGACGCTGCCTCATATTCAATTCCCTCTGTGTGAAAATATACTTCAGACTTTTATGATCTGAAAATATCTCACAGGACTGTCCATATAAGTAATGCCTCCATATCTTAAGTGCAAAAACCATGGCAGCTAATTCTAAGTTATGCGTAGGGTAATTCTTCTCATGGGTTTTCAATTGTCTAGAGGCACAAGCTATTACTTTACCATCTTGCATTAACACACATCCAAGACCAATCTTGGAGGCATCACAATAAATGCTAAACTTACCATTATCGACAGGAAGGGTCAGAATTGGAACATTGGTTAATTTCTGTTTCAAGGTCATGAAACTATGTTCACATTCATCCGTCCATATATACTTCACATTTTTCCTTGTTAACTTAGTAAGGGGTGTAGCAATCTTTGAAAATCCTTCAATGAACTTTCTATAATATCCTGCTAATCCAAGGAAACTTCGGATATCAGTGGCATTCTTCGGTTGAGGCCATTCCTTAACTGCTTGAACCTTGGCTGGGTCAACAGATATCCCATCTCCAGAGATCACATGACCAAGAAAATGAACTTTGTCCAACCAAAACTCACACTTAGAAAATTTGGCATAAAGTTGGTGCTGCCTCAGTAATCCTAACACCAAGCTTAAGTGTCCTGCATGCTCTTCCTTAGTTCTAGAATAGATTATAATGTCATCTATGAATACTATGACAAATTTGTCCAAAAACTCATGAAACACCCTATTCATGAGGTCCATGAAGGCTGCTGGAGCATTCGTCAAACCAAAAGACATAACCAAAAACTCATAATGTCCATACCTTGTGCGAAAAGCAGTCTTTGGGATATCTTCAGTTTTAACCTTTAGCTGGTAATAACCAGACCTCAAGTCAATCTTGGAGAAAACTCTCGCACCCTTAAGCTGGTCAAATAAGTCATCAATCCTCGGCAAAGGGTACTTGTTCTTGACAGTTAGTTTATTCAATTCTCTATAATCAATGCACATACGCATTGATCCATCTTTCTTTTTGACAAAAAGGACCGGTGCACCCCATGGTGAAAAGCTAGGGCGTATGAACCCTTTATCCAACAATTCCTCCAACTGTTTCTTTAATTCTTTAAGTTCTGTTGGTGCCAGTCTATATGGATTTTTAGACACAGGCTCGGCTCCGGGGTAAACATCTACAACAAATTCAATTTCCCTATCTGGTGGCAAACCAGGAAGGTCATCCAAGAATACTTCGGGGAAGTCTTGGACAATCAGGACATTCTGAAGGTTTGCTTTTCCTACAAGCTGTGTGTCTAAATCGCTAGCTAAGAAGCACAAATACTCTCCACACAGGGAAGGCCTTGTGTTAATAGAAGTCATCACAGACATTCCCTTACTCTTCTTTGAGGCTTGAAAGGTATGCTTCAAACTACCAGGGGGTTGGAAGCTAACTATTCCAGTTCTACAATCTATTGTGGCATGATGTTTAAACAACCAGTCCATTCCTAGGATTACATCAAATCCTATTTAATCCATAACTATAAGGTCAGCAGGTAGACTTATATTTCCTACTAACACTTCACTGTCAAGCATCACTTGGTTAGAGTGCATGCGTTCACCAGAAGGCAATGCAACATTAAACACATGCATGGAAGGGGTAGACTGTACATCTAACTTAATAGCAAAAGCAGATGCTATAAATGAATGTGTTGCACCAGAATCTATTAAAGTAAAAGCAGGTACAGAGTTGATCAATATTGTACCTGACACCACAGCAGGCTGTTCTTCATTCTCCGACTCCATCATGGAGAAAATTCTTGGTTTAACCATAGCAGGGCCACTCTTAGGAACCGGACAGTCTCTACTAATGTGACCACCTTGTTATAGTTGTAGCATCTGGTGACTTTAGGCTTCGAGCACTCTTTGTATGTGTGTCCAACCTCCTCACAGTTGAAACACTTCTCAAAGCCCATTCTGCACTCACCCGGGTGGTTCTTCAAACATTTAGGACACTGGGGAAATTTCCTGACATTCTGTACCTTCCCTCCTGATCCTTGGCTATTTTGGCCTTCACTTGGCCTCTTCGTTCCTCTCTGTTGGTGTGGCTGGTTAAACCTTTGTGGGACCTCTCTTGGCCTAGCACACATCCTCTCAGCTTCTTCCACTTCCAGAGCAGTGGACACAACCTCGCTGAAGGTCAAACCTTTAATACCACAGAATTTAACTCCCCGGTGAATTTCTGGCTTCAGTCGATGAATAAATTTGAACACTTTATCCTCGTCTTTGTGAGCAAAATGTCCGGCAAACCTGGACAGAGATTCAAATTGCCTACTGTACTCAGCCACTGACCCTGTCTGCTTCAAGTTCAGGAATTCCAACTTCTTTGCTGTCTGGACTGTGCTGCTGAAATACTTCTCGTAGAAAATGTCCTTGAATTGTGACCAGGACATTGCCAAAACATCTGTGGTGGTCTCCATTGTCTCCCACCAGAGTTGAGCTTCACCAGCTAAATGAAAGGTTGCCAATGTGACCTTGTCTCCTTCTCTGATGTTGGCACACCTAAACATACTTACAATCTTCCTAAGCCATCCATCAGCAATTACTGGATCAGATGACTGTCCATCGAACGTGGGTGGTCTTAGTCTCCGGAATCTATCTCCAGAATGTTCATTGCTAGAACCTGAGTTGGCACTTCCTTGCACCTCTCGGTTCAACAGTACTCCTAGTTGGTCACACTGTTGGCGCACTAAGTCAGTTTGCTGACGCATTAAATCTGTCAGCTGCCTAATCACACTAGGCTCCTCTTCACCCCTCACATTTGGCATTTCTCTAGGCACTCTAGGTCTCCCTGGGCGTCTGGCCATTGTACTAAATTCCTGCACAGGGTTATTTATACTCTTAATTATCTATTAACTAAGCGTAACATAAACACTTACAGTTGTTGAAGTACTTCCATGCAACGATCGGCACTGATGAGTAATCTTTTGAACGGTTTAACTGAATGTTTCTGATACCATACTGTAACGCCCCGAGTTCTCTGAACCCGGTTCGTCACTCTTAAACCCGAATATTACTAAAAAAAAAAAAACTTGGACCAAATTTAAAACTTTCTTCAGAGTTCAAATTTTAACGTTTGATAAAACATGAACACTTGCAGCGGAAATCGTTTAAACAAAAAAATAAAATTAAACAAAACCATGTTAAAATAATCGTTGGGAATGTTAAGAAACAATCGGTTAAGAAGCAAAGGTTTAACTCGTGAAAATACTTTAAAAGTTGCAAAAGTCAAACTCATCGTCCGCTGAACAAAGTCAACGAAAAGGGGAATGCTATTTGAAGACTTCCTCCGGTCGCTAAACAACAACGCATAAAATTTGTCATCCGGTCCGTCTAACGAAAGACATCCACTGGTCACTAAATGACAACGCTTAAGATTTGTCATCCGGTCAGTCTAACGAAAGACATCCACCGGTCACTAAATGACAAAACATAAGATTTGTCATTCGGTCAGTCTAGCGAAAAACATCCACCGGTCACTAAACGACAAAACATAAGATTTGTCATCCGGTCAGTCTAACGAAAGACATCCACCGGTCACTAAACGACAAAATTCCTATTTCATCACCCAATAGGAATAAAACTACATCTTCCGGTAGAGTTAAAACCACATTTCATCTACTCCTTGTCATACAAACACGACTCTAAACACAGAGAGAATTTTACTCACTTCACTGAAAACATTCAAAACATTTCAAACCATTACAATACTGAAATCCAGTGAATACTAACATTCAAGACTCAACAGAATACTATTATCAGAAAATCTCAAGAACGTACCAAAGTATTAAAAATCACTACTGTCATAAAAACTCAACATACTTAATTTGAAACATTGTCAATTTAAACCTTCACGCCAACTGACACCAGTTAAACTGTCCCATCAGATGCCAGTTCGATGCCTGGTTGCACTCCTCCAACCTGCCTAGTTCTCAACCAACTCAGAGAATTCACCTGTGGTATCCTCAACACCTACATCACAAAACTCATCTATTAGCCTAATGCTAAGTAAGTAAAGCAGTAATAAAATGAAAATGCTGAAACACAAATTCCTAATATACAATTTCTACTTTCTCATCTCAGTTATTCATGTATCGATTCTGTTCAGATCCCCCTGTGAAATTGGGAGTTGGATCAACTCTCCCAAAGTATTAATATCCACTGACTCATTAAGGGGTGGATTATTTCCCTTAACAGTAAATTTATTTCTCATACTGCTCAGATCCCCCTGTGAAATTGGGAGCTGGATCAACTCTCCCAAAGTAAAAATATCTACTGTCTCATTAAGGGGCGGATTAATTTCCTTAACAGTAAAACTGATTCACATAGCTGTTTCAATATGTTCAATCCTTACCATGCCAACATGCATTCAAATTCATTTTTGTATACTTTTAAAACATGATGCATGACATACCAACACATTCCAGCAAACAAACCCTAATGTTTTGTGATGTAGGCCCGAAGGCACAAGCAAACTTTACTTACCTGGATTCCTGGTGGGTACTCGGTTAGGAGTTGCTTCGGAAATGCTCACGTAGAACCACAAACAGAGCATTAAACGAATCCTTACTAATCCTAACTCTAAAGCACTCATAAAACCTAAGTGGACCGTTAGGAGTTCTATTCACTGAGCCTTCCCAAATTTTACACTAGGCCCGAATCTACACTCATTCACAGCATTCACAGAATTACAAACACATTTCACTCTCTTCGCTATCTACTTGCTATAATACTAAGGAAATGAATGGAAAACTTACCTAGTTCGAGGGATGGAGTTTGGAGGGGAAAATCGCCTGGAGCTCCGATGAGTCTGAGCTAAAAATCGAGAAAGGAAAATGAGGGAATAGTGGCGGCTAAACCTCATTAAACCCTTCCTTAAATACTTTATCCACAATAAATTGTAATTACCATTATGTCCTTACTCATACTTATTAACCTAATCTTTAAATCACCCGATATCATTTATAAAACATTCACCAAAATAAAAGTAAACCGGTTAATGGAAACCAGGTATTACATGGACCCCAGGTTTACTTCAAGATTTTGGAAAGGATTACAAAGCGCCATGGGTACTAAGTTAACTTTTAGCACGGCGTTCCACCCACAGACCGACAGACAGTCTGAAAGGACGATTCAGATACTTGAAGACATGCTGAGAGCGTGCGTACTAGAGTTTCAAGCATCATGGAGCCTTTATTTACCTTTATTTGAGTTTGCATATAACAACAGTTATCAGTCCACGATTGGAATGGCTCCGTACGAAGCGTTGTATGGTAGAAAGTGTAGATCACCACTGTATTGGGACGAGGTTGGCGAAGCTAAATTGATTGGCCCTGAAATTTTACAACAGTTGTCTGAGAAGGTTGCTTTGATCAGGCAGAGGATGGAAACTGCACAGAGTCGCCAAAAGAGCTATACTGATCGGAGAAGACGAAGTCTAGAGTTTGTTGTTGGTGACGAAGTGTTTTTAAAGGTTTCGTCGTTCAAAGGCATGGTTCGATTTGGAAGAAAGGGGAAGTTGAATCCGCGATTCATTGGACCGTTCCCTATTACAGAAAGGATGGGGGCTACAGCATACAAGCTTCAGTTACCGTTGTCTATTGAAGGTGTACATGATGTCTTCCATGTGTCTATGTTGAGGAAGTGTATACGGGATCCTACGCACGTGGTAGAACCAGTTGATCTTGAGATACGGCCAACCTTAACCTATGAAGAGAGACCGATACAGATTTTGGAGTCTTCGGTTAAGGTCTTGCGTAATAAGTCAATCCCTCTTGTTAAGGTGCTATGGAGAAACCAAAACGTAGAGGAAGCAACGTGGGAACGACAACAAGACATGATGGATAGGTATCCAGAGTTTTTCAGGCATGAAATTTTGGGGACAAAATTCTAAATAACGAGGGTAGGATGTAACGCCCGGAAATTTCCGTTTCTAAGGGTCTTGAGTCTTAGGTTCTCGAGTTCCCTATTTATTGTCGTATATTGTTTTGACTCGTAGAAATAGTAAATTAAGTCCGTTTAGCGAACGAAAAGTTTCGTTAGAACCCTAGGAATAAATAAGAATATTTGGTGAAATAAAATAATTTTGGAGAAACTAAATTGATAGGTTAATTAAAGAGTTTAAGCAAGGAAATAATAAAAGGGCATTTAGCTAAATTGTTAAGTCGAATTTTACTTAAATTAGGAAACCCTCTATTTTTCCCTCATTTCTTTCCTCCCTCCACGCGATCCTCTCCCTCCCTTGGCGATTTCTTCTTCTCCTTCATTGCCGATTCTCCAACTCAGGCGACTCCTCCGATTTTCTTGACGTTTTCCTTCTATTTCCTTCCCTAAATTGACACTCTAGGTAAGTCCTATACTTTGGGTTAGTTTAATAGTTATTTTAAGGTGTTATTCGAATTAGGGTTTGTTGAGAAATTGTTGGTTTTATGAGGAATCGATAGTTTGACGAAATTAATGCCCAATAAAGATGTATTTATGATTATTGGAGTAGTTAGAGTGAATTAATGGTGTTGGTTAGTGTTTAGGGTTAATTTTAGGTTGTTTAAAACCATAAATGAGGTTTAGAAATTAGTGAGCACAACGTGCTCGACGAAATGCCCGAATGAAGTGAATTAGAGTTTTTGAAGAAATTGTTTTAGTTCGGGATTTCGTTTAGTTTTAAAGTTGATGATTTAGAGTTAAAACTAATGATGTGTTATGAAACTGTCTTAGGTAACCCAAGCTCAAGGACGGTGCTCGGCATATCTAGGACGCCAGGTAAGTGAGTGTTAGGTTTCCGGCCCCTAAGGCCCTACGTCGTAACGATATAGAAATTGTATGATTTTGATGATGATGTTAGTTGATTGTAAGGGTTTTGGTGAGTCGGGTATCCTAGGATAAATGTTTAGTTTCTGACTAAGTGTTTGTTCGCCTACAGGCTATAGACGTTTAAGGGTTTGTCTTCGATGATTTTCCTATGTGAATGTTGTCCTCATGCATCATGTTTTTCCTAAATGTGCATACGAACTATTTATAAGCATGTTTTATAAAAGTTGAACAAATGATTGACAACGAACTATGCAATATGGTATGTGTTCTCACGGGGTAAGATATGGTTCTTACGGGGCAAGACACGGTTCTTACGTAGCAAGACACGGTTCTCACGGGGCAAGGAAATGGTCTATTATATAGACGAATGATTTAAGTTAAAGAAAATAAAACGAGAATGAATATGTTTTATAAATCTCATGCATATATGTAATGTTATGTTTAGTGCACTCTTTACTAAGCATTAGGCTTAATGTATTTATCGTACGATGTAGGTGACGAGAACCAAGGTGAGGAGCTTCCTCCTGAGGATCAAGTATAGATGGTCGATGGGCGGAGCTCCTGGCGACGAGGTGTGTTTTTGGCTTGGTTGATGACCGTTGGTGACTCCGCACCGTTTTGGGGTAAATTGATGGGTGCAAGTCTTTTGATTAAGAAAGTGATAGTATTTAGGTTGTGTAGACAAGTTTAATATTTTGGGAAATTATATAGTGGACATATACTTGAAGTTGTGTCATTTTGAGCGATTTAGTAAATGTGTTCGTTTGGGTGATGTTTTAAGGGAATTCTATTTTATTGTTGATGTTCGTTTTGAGGATCTGTATGGAAAAATGTTTGATGGTTTTTAGGTATTTATCCGTGGGGGAATAGCTCGGTTTTTAGAGCGATCCACGCGGTTCGTTTTCTTGAGTTTTCCAAAATTGTAGGTTATATGGGTGTCCTGTTTTGGATGATCAATGACTGAGTGTTTTGTTTTTGGTATAAGAAAATTTATGTTGTGTTGTATGGAAGAAACAAGAAGGAAGAGGTAAGAAAGTGGAGAGAAGAAAAAGCATCGCTCTGGAATAAAATTCCAGAGCGATGGGCGATCGATCGCCCTGGGAAGGGGATCGATCGTCATAAGGCATGCGCTCTGGAAGTAAACTTCCAGAGCGGTTGCCGAGCGATCGCCTAATAGGCGAAATCGCTGGGCGATCGATCGCCCCTCGTTTTCTTCTCTAGCGACTAATCGCCAGTAAGGAGGGGCGATCAGTCGCCCCTCCTTTGGTTGGCATTTGTCATTTTTGCCCCCCCGCCCCCCCTCTTTTTGCTACACCATTCTCTTCCAATTTTAAAACATGTAAAGTAATAGCAATACCAATAATATCTACCATCTAGGGGTTATAAAGTACTACACCAAATTAATTTAAGTGCCATAAAAACAACACTTTTGCATTCAAATCAAAACTACCCATTTAAGTCTACTCTTTGACTTCTAAAAAAAGGCTTGAAATTCTTATACAAAAATTTGTTGACTAATCAGCGCATCTAGTGTAGTGGTATCATAGTACCCTCAATCCTTGAAAGTGAAAGGTCCTGTATAAATATTGAGGAGATTCTCTCAATCCTTGAGATAGCTTTTGGAATGAGTTCTACCCCTCGTATTCTATCATAGTATCAGAGCTAAAGAGCTGTATGATGTGATGACCAACCTAGCAAAACACGCTAGACGTGGAGGAAAATAAATCTACCACGCTAGACGTGTGGACGAGTGTTGTCCCACATCGGAAAATTGGAAGTGAAAGATCCTGTATAAATATTGAGGGAATTCCCTTAATCCTTGAATTAGATTTTGTAATGAGTTCCAGCCCTCATAATCTATTAGAAACAACGTTGGTGGGAATGGTTTGATTCGATAAGATTGTATTTTAATATCCTTTGAAGCTTCTGCTTGATGATTAGAGTCAGGGAACCATGTTTTTTTTCATCTATTGTACTTGTTAAACCTCCACTTGTCAATGCCTTTCAGTGGGTTCGGTCCAGAAGATTGATTCTTCCTTTTCTGATAGGGAAATTACCAAAAACGACCACGAACTACGTGTGTTTTCCGAATTCAACCACAAACAAAATTTTCTAACAATTCAAACCATCACGTATTGAAAATCTGTCAAATATAACCACGCCGGACGGACGGACCTGCATTGCGTCCGTCCAGACCAAATTTGGCTCCAACCCGGACGGACGGCTAAAAGTAGCGTCCGTCCCCAATTTGTCGTTCAATCAAAATCTGTCATGTAGTCGCCACGTAGCCCGTTCGGACTCTGTAAAGCACCGTCCGTCCGGGTTAACTTAAAACTTTTCCGGATGGACGGTAAATTTTCCCGTCCGTCCGGCCGATCGATATGAAAACCAGCGAAAAAAGGGAATTTGGATTTTTCACCGGAGACAAAAACATCGACAGAAGGCGAAGAAATTAGACTTTTCACTCGAAGCTTTGAAATTTTTCGTAGATTTACGATAAAAAAGCGTCTGTGGTAATTTCTTTATCAATTCTGATTTATTTACTTCAAGTTTTAATCTAAATAACGCGACAATCCGAGCCCTAATTCGAAAATAGGAAAAATGTGGCAATCGGACGGACGGACAAATATAAAGTCCGTCCGGGTCCCTTCATTGAATAAAACCCGGACGGACGCATAAAAAGGCGTCCGTCCAGGGGCCTTCATTTAATTATACCCGGACGGGCGCGTAAAAATACGTCCGTCCGGCCGAAACCAAATATACTTAATTTATTTTTTTTTCTTTTTCAATTTTTCTGTTCATTTATTGGGTGTGTATGAAATTATATTATTGTCAAAACTATTTTGTATTCAATTCATAGGATATTGTTTGACTTGAATAAAATTTTGATTTTTTTACAGATAATTGTCGCAAATAGCTGAGAGATTGGATGATGTAAATGAGCCTGCGAACATAGACTGGTATATGGAGGAGGACGCTCCCATGTACGGTGATATTCAAGCATTTGACCACTTAGAGGGTGATGGAGAAATACAAGTGTGTTCAATTTCAAAAACCTTAGACGATGAGCTACGAACACCATTCAATTATGAGGATGACAAGGTGCAAAGCAGACAAACAAGGGCTGCAAATTCTGGTGATTTTGCTTTGAGTAGAAAATATATATCTTTGCAGGCCATTAGAAATGAAATACAAGACTATTCTTTGAAAAAATGATATGATATCAAGATTGTTAAAAGTGGGAGGAACAGATTGACGGCAAAATGTAAAGGAGTAGATTGTCAATGACATCTGCATGCGTCGGCCATGCAAAATGAGGCCACCTTCCAAATAAAGTCATACTGTAATGATCACAATTGCGTAAGGATATTTGATAATCAACACGCTACAGCAAAGTGGTTGGCAACAACTTATTAAGATAGGTTCAAAAGTCAACCTAACTGGCCCATTCATGATATTATCGAAACAGTGAGGCGGGAACACAAAATTAACATTAAGCCAAGCCTTACGAGAAGAGGAAGAACCTAAGCAAAAAAAGCTAATTTCGAGAAGAACGAAGAACAACTGAAGATACTTCGTTCTGACGGAGCTGAAATATTAAGATCAAATCCAGGTAGCACACTGGTAATAGATGGTGACCTGGTCGTTGAGGATAGAAATGAGAAGATGATGTTTAAAAGAATGTACATGTGTATGGCTGCTTGCAAAGCAGGTTTGTTAGATATAGGCAGACCTCTTATTTGTTTAGATGGATGTCATCTGAAGGGAGCCTGCCCCGGCCAATTACTCACGGCCGTGAGTATTGATGGCAACAATGGTATATATCTCATAGCTGTTGCCAACGTGGAATCAGAATCCCAAGTCTCGTGGAAGTGGTATTTGGAGATATTGCGAAACGACTTAGGGATTGACGAAGGCCGAGGATGGACATTTGTGTCGGATCGACAGAAGGTATATATTGTTATTACTATTATTATTTGGATCAGCAGAAGTTATTGTTTTAATCTAAGCCTGTTTTTCTTTAAAATTGCAGGGATTGTTGAATGCTGTGGACGAGATATTTGGTTTAGCCGAACACCGTTTCTGCCAAAGGCATATGTATGCAAACTACAAAGAAAAATTTCCGGGTCTACCTTATAAAGATGTGATGTGGAATGCAGCAAGGGCAACCACAAGGGAATATTTTGAGATAGCAATGAGGAAAGTATATGAGCTCAATAAGGATGCCCATGCATGGCTTCGACGAACACCACCTAGATTTTGGGCCAGTCATGCATTTTCGACAATTCCCAAGTGTGAGTCTTTCAATTCAGTTCTTTTGCCGGCTTGGAACATGCCGATTTTGACGATGTTCGAGATGATTCGAAAGACCCTGATGACGCGCATTGTCAAAAAACACGAGGAGATGCTCAAGGTAGAAGATGTTTTGTGTCCTAAGATTAGGAATAAGCTAGAGAGGCTGAAAGGGATAGCTTACGATTGGAGGGCTGAGTTAGCGGGAAATGCACTATTTCAGGTTTGTTCAACTTGTTCATACTGATATGTTCTTCTTAGTTTGTTCTACTTGTTCATACTGAATTTGTTTATGCACTGTTTCAGGTTAGCAACGGCGACAAACAATATATCGTTAACCTCAATGAAGGCGAGTGCGCATGTCGAGGGTGGGAGATTTCTGGAATCCCTTGTGTTCACGCCGTTGCATGCATTAATTTGATGAGAAAGCCGATGGAAGATTATGTTCATATATATTATCATCGGGACACATATCTGGAGATGTATTCGCACTTCATTCGTCCCATTAATGGGCAACAAATATGGCCAGAACCAGAGAATAGGACTCCAATCATTCCGGGTCAGAGAAGACCTCAACCTGATAGGCCAAAGAAGAAAAGAATTCGCGATGTCGATGAGCCTTCTACCACTTCTCGTGGTCCGCGTGGTCTTACTTCTAAGAAGAAGTCTACGATGACGTGTCGTAAATGTGGACGTCAGGGGCATAATAGTCGCACATGTTTTGAGAGGGGATCCATGTCACGTGCTTCTGCTTCGCGTGACACATTTATGGGTTTCCGAACCATTGGCTGGACACAGGTACATTTTTACTATTATTCTCATAAACAAAATTTCGCTATTATGTTCTAATATAACTCTCAATACGTGCAGGAATCTACTACAGGCAATGAGGAAAGCGGCCATGAGAGAGAATGATGGATATCTTTGTCTGAAACTTCCACAAGAAAATGATTCGCTCGGACAACTATCTTTTTGGCCATAGTTCCATATCCCGGTTTTCTTTGAAGGCTCATAGCCTTTGAAGAAACATGCACATGTTCTGAGAGGAGATCCACTTCACGTGACACATTTATGGGTTTCCGAACCGTTGGCTGGACACAGGTACATTTTTACTATTATTCTCATAAACAAAATTTCGCTAGTATGTTCTAATATAACTCTCAATACGTGCAGGAATCTACCACAGGCAATGAGGAAAGCGGCCATGAGAGAGAATGATGGATGTCTTTGTCTGAAACTTCCACGAGAAAATGATTCGCACAGACAACTATCTTTAGGAATCTACCACAGGCAATGAGGAAAGCGGCCATGAGAGAGAATGATGGATGTCTTTGTCTGAAACTTCCACGAGAAAATGATTCGCACAGACAACTATCTTTTTGCCCACAGTACCATATCATGGTCTTCTTTGAAGGCTCATAGCCTTTGAAGAAACACGCACTGAGAGAGAATGATGGAAGACGATGACATACAGATGGTGGAGAGCGGATCATTTTTATTTTATGCATATTTGATGTATCTTATAGTTTGTACAGCAAATTGTATTTTATAATGCTCAAATTCAACTTTTCTAATGTCCCTTTTATAATTAAAGTGAGAAAAAATTAGAAATTTGGGCAGAGTTTCCTTTGTTTTTAGTCTTCCCCACAATTAGTATCATCCTGCATATTTGAATATCCAAACAGTTCCAGTATTTTGCTTCAAACATCAATTGCATCCAACAAAAATAAATATAACTAATTTATATCAAATTAATGAATATCCAACTACAAATACTACAAATTTTCATCATCCAAATACAGTACATCATCAAAGTTTTAAAAAAAAAATCTGTCTCCGTGCATCACCCGCTGTCGTCCCTTCTCTGCACGTAATAAAAGAAAGTTAGATTATAATGAGTTGAAATGTAATTAATAATGAGAAAAATAGGTTCAAATATACCTAAGCTTGGGCAGCGTTGTCATCTCCAGCCCCCGGCAGCATACCCTCGTCATCTTCAGCCCCCGGCAGAACACCCTCGTCAGCACCAGCACACCCTCGTCAGCACCAGCCCCCGGTAGCACACCCTCATTATCTCCACCCCAGGTCAGGAGTACCTCATCATCGTCACCATCGGCATCACCTCTCCCAAGATCGTCGGGATCAAAGGTATGGAGCTCTATCCAATCCTGGATGATCTGTCTAGTCTCTCTGTGGTACTCCATCATCTCTGTGAGGTACTCCATAATGTTTGCTCGACCAGACGCCGCCTCTGATCGAACAGTCTGCACCTCCGTTCGAACAGACGCCACCTCTGTTCGAACAGCCTCCACCTCTGCTCGAACAGTCTCTATCAGCGTCCTAATAGAAGCCATATTCGTGGGAGGCACGATCTGAGGGGGGAGTTGCCCTCGACGAGGGTGTTGCAGCACAGGAGGGGGCCGAACATCATTCCCCTCCGTCCACCTTCCGTCGACCTCATGCAGCCCCATCTTCACCAAATGCAGCCTGCCGAATGCATCCGCGGGCCGCTGTGGTATAGTCTGTGCCCCTCGCGGTAACTGAATCTGAAAATGCTCAATAATCTTCTGAATCAAGACAGTGTACGCGAGGTTCTTGGTCCGTGTGCGTGAGATCTCACTAATGTTGTAATATCCGGCCTGTACGGAATTTTATATTATAATATATATTGGAATATACATTGGTATTTTTATGAATATGTCAAATCAAGCTTGTTTTACGAAAAGAAAACGTCATTAGAACCCTAACGAATAATAGGAATTTTAAGGAAATTATGGAAATTTTCGGAGATTAAACGCTATATTCCGAGTAATTACATTTCTCGTAATATAAAGAACGTTTTAGTAAAACAGTAAACGGGTCCGAATTGCGAACGGACAGTTTTAATAAATCCCAAATAATAAGTTGGACTTGTTGGTGAAATAAATAGATTTGGTGAACCCGAATAGTTGGACGATTAACGAACCGAAGGACGAAACAAAAATAGAAATAAGTGTTAAGGGCATTTTAGTAATTTTCAAACTAAATTATATAAAATAAACAAATTTCTTTTCTCTCCCTCACTTTCTCTCTTCTTCCCTGGCGTTCACGAACCAGAGGCGATTTTCCTCTTTGGCCGTCGACGGCGATTCAATTTACGGCGACGATTCGACCTCCGATCGTTCCGTTTCCTTCACGTTTTCTCCTCCAATCAACGCTCTAGGTATGATTCTATAGTTTTAGAGCGTTAAATTCCGAGCTTCGTAGAGTTTATCGTTAGGGTTTTCGTTTAGGATTTCGGTAAAAATGTCGATTTAGGGTTCGTAATTAATAGGTTTATCGTGTTAAAGGATATAAAGGAAATATTTAACATTATTTGACGAATTTAAACCGAATTGCGGAAAAGTTAAAAATTAGGGATTTTCGAGATTTTAGGGAAAACTCATAATTTGGGAATTGAGGTGCCGAGCGTAAATTGCTTGAATAAATGGCTCAATAAATTGGATTAGAACTTTAGGAAGTTCCGTAGTTAAGGTTTTGTAAATTTGGACGATCGATAGCTTAAACTCGTTTTAACGTCAATCCTTGTAAATTTCTTAGGTGAACAGCGCTCGTGGACGGAGCTTGAACTGCTTTGGACACGAGGTAAGTTCCCGTGATTCTTCTCTGGCCGATTGGTCTACACCGTGCGTCGAATGTCGTCTCGAGGAGTTTTGGAGATGCGTTTGTTTAATTGTACTTGGTTTGGGTAGCTAGGTTTTAGGGGTTTATAGTTTACACTTTACAGTCTTGATGGTACACGTTATTGTTTGTTTACTTTAAGATATTGAACTGTTCACGCATCACTTGTTTTAAAGAAAAGCATGAAAATGAACTTCCGCACAGAGTTTTAAAGATAACGTAAAGCATAGCATTGGCCGAAAGGCGTATTGATCACGCGAGGTGGGGCTCAGGCACGGCTGTACGTGTTGTAAGCGTGCACCCCCCGCCTCTAGCTGAAAAGAGTAGTCCGCCTGCTGGATGAGCTCTCTCCGGTTAGAGGGATAGGATCTCGGTGACACCTATTGAGCATTGCATAGTAAAGAAAACATACATGATTAATGAACTCATTCGCACAACATGCATTGCACTTACGAGTCTTACTGGGATTTCATCTCATAGTGTATTGTATGGTGTAGGTGACTTAGACATCGAGGCAGGTGAGGACGATGTCCCTCCTCCTGAGGCATGAATCCAGTTGACGAGGGATGGATGCGGTGGTGTGCTGGCGCAGTCGAGGCTTACCTGACCCGTGGGGACAGTATGTATAGATTTTGAGGGTTTGGGACATTTTGGGATGATGTTTGTATAGAAATATTTTAGGTTGTTTGATTCTGGATAGTTGATAGGTATATATGTATATGTTGATGTTTTGGAAACTGTTTTATAATGGTTTGAAAAGTCTTTCATTGAATATATTTTGTAACTGTGTGGTGATTGAAAACAGGAGGATTTGTTTAGGTTTTAAACGTACCCATGCAGTTCGTTTTCATGAAAATGTTCTTAGTTTTAAAATGTATTTCGAGTCGTTTGCTAGGTGAATGGTTAAGTGTGAAAAGAATGAGAATTAGAGTGAGTTTTATTTGATATTATTGTGTTGGTGAATCGTATTGAGTAATTGTAGTTATGTGTTAGAGAAATTGAAGGAAAGGAACGAAGGAGAGGACGCAGGGGCAAAGGGCTTGGCGAATTGTTGCCAAGCCTGGCGATTGAATCGCCTCCCTCTGGAAAAATTCCAGAGGGAGTGGCGATTGAATCGCCTCCCTCTGGAAAAATTCCAGAGGGAGTGGCGATTGCTCGCCACAAACTGTGGCAAGCAATCGCCACAGGCGACTGCAACAGGCGATTATTCGCCTGTTGCAATCGCCTAGGGGCGATTATTCGCCCCAATTATGGGCGAATAATCGCCTCCCTTTTGTATCTATTTTTAAAATTGTTTTAATTTAATTAATTTAAGTTTTTATTAAATAGTTTTAAGTTTTAATTTGTTTTTAAAAAAAGTTATAATTCAATTCCGATTTCGATTCTGGTTTCGATTTCGGTTTAGGTTCCGCTTAGAGTTTATTTAAAGTATAGGGATGAGTTTAAAAAAAAAATTATAGTACGGTAATTGGGTACAGTATTAGGGGCGTGACAAATGTGACTCAGAATCACATAGCCGGGGTCGAAGAAGTTACCACTATACAATTTCTTCATGACATAGAGACACATGTAGCTAACATGATCTCTATGTTCAACGCGCGGTAGAATGGTGTGTGCTATAAGGTTGTGGATGACGCGAGCTTTCACATTCATATCTTTTGCTCCTGGCTTCACGGTATCCACAATATCAGCGTTCCGATGAATCTGTCTAATGAACACTATTCCCTCCGCTGTGGCAAGCACGAGACATTTTTTCTGGGCATGGTAATACTTTTCTGCCTCTTCTGCGTGAAAGCCAAGCACCTCATTCACAACCTGTGGCGTCACTTCATACTCCTCACCCAATATATAGGTCTTTATAACTCCCGACCTCACAGAAAATTTCATGTTCGCATAGAATAGGCGAACCATTTTTTCACAGCTGACTCCCCGAATAGTGTAGAGTCCTTGAAGTCCGATTCTGTCAAACATTTCTTTTATCTCTAAGGACTCCCATCCTGAAAATTTTTAATAACAAATGAATAAGACTAGTTCAACGAAATATTGTAGAAACAATTTGTAAGAATAATTGGCTCAACCTGTAAAGTCCACCATCTTTGTCAACGACACCTTTCGGTGTACTATATCCAGCTGATATTGCTCTCGACAAAGTTGACTGCGAAAGTCCTTCGATTGTGAGGTCGATGTAGCTGGCTGTGACGAGCTGGGAGCCGAGGAGCTGGGCAGTGGCTGTGAGGCCCTTGGAGGTGCCTGTGGAGCACGTGGTGTGGCTCTGAGGTCCGTAAAACTGACTGTAGGATCGGTAATTGTGGCTGTAAGGCTCGTGAAGGTCGAGGTGGCTGTGAGGGCAGTGGAGATGGCTGTGACATCGTTGGCCGCTTCGATGGTCCACCTTGTGACGTCGAATCCTTCTTTCGTTTATAAGCAATTTTATCTGCCATTTTTGTAAAGTCTGCAAATTGGAAATTTTCAAGATTATCCACAATAACTCGAACCGTGGCGAAAATCAGAGCCCGGTGAAACTCGGCCTTCACAGCCATAACCCGGACGGACTCAATATTGGTCTGTCCGTCCGGGTTAAGGCTATGATCACCTGGACGGACGGATTGAAATAGCGTCCGTCTGGGTAATTTTAAAAGGGCGATTTTGACCTAAGGCTCGGATTTTTGCGTTCTAAACGTAAAAATTTAAACTAAACCAATACAAAAGGAGTAAGATATTACCTGATGCGTTTTTCGCTTGAGAATCGCACAAGAAATTTGTGGAGCGTCGAGAGAAAACGAATTCCGGCCACTGTGAATACCCGGCTTTGAACGATTATAATCGAGGACCCGGACGGACGGGAAAATTTACCGTCCGTCCAGGAAAGTTTTAAGTTAGCCCGGACGGACGGTGCTTTACAGAGTCCGATTGGGTTACGTGGCGACTACGTGGCAGATTTTGATTGAACGACAAATTGGGGACGGACGCTACTTTTAGCCGTCCATTCGGGTTGGAGCCAAATTGGGTCTGGACGGACGCAATCCAGGTCCGTCCGTCCGGCGTGGTTATATTTGGCAGATTTTCAATACATGATGGTTTGAATTGTTAGAAAATTTTGTTTGTAGTTAAATTCGGAAAACACACGTAGTTCGTGGTTGTTTTTGGTAATTTTCCTTTCTGATATTTGCAGCCTGGTATGGTTGAAGGGATGGAATTCTGCTGGAATGTCCATCTCTTCTTCCACCTAATTATTCCATGGGTGGGTTTTTGGTGTGGCCTACTCATTATCCTTGCATTCAAAGTAAAACATCGCAGAACAAGACGAAGATGGCGCCGACAAAACTCTTGTTTATTGGGATTGCAGCTCGAGATATAACCGTAGCTATTCGAGTTTTAAAACTTAAAGGAAATTACACAAGGTCAGCTTGCAGATTGGCTCAAAAACCGATCTAAAAGCTCAGCTCGATGATCTAAGGTTGTAATTTATATATTTCAACGTTACAGAAATGAAAAGTAGTGGGACATTAATTTCCAACATATTTTACAAACGAGAGAGAACATAACAACAATATCTCATCAAGGGGAAAGCAGAAAGAAACAACCTTAGCTTCTGCAACGAGTAATGGTGCTGCAGCCACGGTTGTACGGGTTCGCCTCCGCTCTCGGCTGGCAATTGTAGTACGACGCACCCCGGCGCGAGCACGGTACGCTGCTTGCTTTGAGCGACCGATAGCTTATAAAATTACTAGCCGTAGCTAAAATTCTCCTCGCGGTCTCCGAACCCACTTCCGACCTTTCCTCTATCTCTGCCATGCACTCTTCAATGGCCCCCCCACACTGCGAACCAACGGCCACCCAGCTCAGCCCGTGGTCCGTCGCTCCGGCTCCGCAGGCGGCGGAGAAGATGATCATCAGAGAAGCGGTGATGACAGAAAGAGACGCGATGCGAGAATAACTGGCCATCTTTGCTTTCTCTTCATTGCACTCGCCATATGTCTATATATATACATTTGAATTTTGAGAAAATATATAAATTACAATTATTAATTATGGACCAACCTAACTTAATCCAAGGAAATATATAAAATGATATTCATTTCTGTAATGACTGTCATACGCTCATCTGTTCAAACCCACAACAATGGGTGCGAGGAAAGCTTGTTTTTTTCTTCATTTTTTCATGCGTGATTTCTTCAAAACCTACCTAGAAAACGATATAAACCACTGAGGAATCAATGAAAGGGAGAGGTTTATGATGGATTTAGGAGTTTTTGGTGCAAGTTCAAAGCATGTGTGATCTAGCTTTTGAGAAAATATACGAAATATTTTAGGGTAAATTCCAAAATACCCCCTAAAGTACGAGTATTTATCGAAAAAATCATCAAACAAAAAGTCATCGCAGTCAAAGCCTTAAACTATTGAAAAACTGTCAAAACAAACCCTAGCAGAGGGTTGCATGCCCCCCGAACTGTAATTCAAGGGGCCGCATGCCCCCCGAATTGTAATTCCAGGGGCCGATAGCCCTCCGAATCAGAAATTACACTAGATTTGGGGGGCCGATTTAAAATTTCGGCCCCCGCGTTTGTTTTTTCATTCTGTTTTATAAATTAATAAAAAAAAATATCAAATCATATTCAATTCAATTGAAATTTTTACCATATGTTCATTACATTATGGAAAGTTAATATAAAAAGTTTCGTGATTTTTTAACACTTTTATGCAAATTAGTGAATTGCTATACAAATTAGTGACTTCTTCAACTTCAAAGGGCCATAACTTTTGCTGTGAGTATCCGATTGAGGCTGACAAGATATGAAATTGAATCTTGCACAGAGATTTACACACTTTAAATGGTTACATTCCCATGAAAGCCATTTTCGGGCCCAAAATCTATCGTTTAAGGACTCAAATTGACGTCTGAAGAAGAAATGAGGATTTAATTTTTGAAAAAATAGCAAATCATATTTAATTTATTTGAAATTTTTACCACATGTTCATTACATCATGGAAAGATAATGTAAAAAGTTTCGTAATTTTATAACACTTATGCGATATATTGTAATTTTAATGACATTAAATCATAAAATTTTTAATAAAATCACAGAATTTTTACATTATCTTCCTATGATGTGATGAATATGTGGTAAAAATTCTAAGTGAATTGAATATGATTTGGTATTGTTTTAAAATTATTTTAAAATAATGAAGAATAATTCAAGACTGCGGGGGGCCGACTACAGTATGCGGCCCCCAGCGATTTTCCGGCGTAGCCCCCCAATTTTTTATGTAGCCCCTCTAATTTTTATGTACCCCCTGAATCCAGTGTATTTTTGGATTCAGAGGGCCGCAATTTTAAATTGGCCCTCCAAATTCCATGTAATTTCAGATTCGAGAGGCTATCGGCCCCCCGAATTACAATTCAGGAAGCATGCAATCCTCCGACGGAATTTATTTTGACAGTTTTTCAAAAGTTCGAGGTTTTGACGGCGATGACTTTTTGTTTGAGGGTTTTTTCGATAAATACTCGTGCTTGAGTGGGTATTTTGGAATGTACCCAATATTTTATCTCTGTCCTGGTCGGGTGAAAGTAACAGTGATCATCTGATTAACATAAGGAAAAAAATAGTAAATCAACCACTCTTCTTAGAAAATTGAGGTTAGAGAGAGAGAGAGATTAAAACCAAACATGTTCAGAGATTGTTGAAATCAGACGGTACATAAAGACCGATCAATCCAACTTATTCCATGAAACAAGTATACTTTTCAAGTTTCATAAAAGCAAAAACAACAGAAATCGAAAGAGAAAGCAGCCATGGCTAAAGGGCAGTAAACCCATCTCTAAGGTTTCTTCAGGAAGCGTCTGGCAATATTTCCATTACCCCCTTCTGGGAAAAACCCACCAGGAACAGACTCATCGCCACTCCCATAAACAATCCTCAAAATCTCAGGCGGAGATCGAGCGTAGGAGAGAGAGTAAGCGTCGGCGGAGAGGATATTGCTCTCGGTGCGATTCTCTGCCCCTAGCCAGAGAGGAACGACGAGCCCTTCGTCCTTAATGCCGCAATTGGCTAGCCTGTTTCTGAGCTGAGAGAAATGGACTGTGAACTGAGCCACTGTTATGTTGTATGGATGAACATATTGGTTCTGTCTCTCGTACAGCAGTGCTCTTATCACTGCGTCTTGTCCTGATTCAACCCCTAAAAGGGATGCAACCAACTACACGTAGAAAACAAAACATTATCCTTTAGACAACCATAAACTTTTGATACTATAATGATGTGGAATTTTCTAGAATCATGGTATGATACAAACAGGTTGAATTGATTTCAAAATATCATCGTGTTAATACGATATTATCCCTTCTGTAGGAAACTTTCCACATTTTTGTTCTCATGTTTGACTTAATTTGCCGTAGTCTTAGTTTAGAAAATGATTTTACTCATGAACTATTCATTTTAACCATATTTAAGCGATGTGTGATTAAGTACCATTGTGTTTTAGGTTAAACTCTCATCAACACAATGAGAGAGAGAGAGAGAGAGAGAGAGAGAGAGAGAGAGAGAGAGAGAGAGAGAGAGAGAGAGAGAGAGAGAGAGTTACTGCGCGAGAAGAAGGGTATTTGAGACCAGGGATAGTACCCACGTAGCCAACAAGGCCAACGTAAGGTATGAGATAGCAAGCAAGAAGATAGTTCACAGAATTGGCATAAGGGTCAAAAGGAGGCATCAGTCTCTTCCCAACTGCATTATTCACTATATTCGCAAAATTCTCAGATCTAAGGTCCAGCAATGGTCTCGTAATCCCTCCTTCAGCGTCACTAATAGCCCTGACACCCACCAAAGAACCAACTCGTAACTCAGCCATTCTCTGAATTGCATTTGCATTAATCAATAGAACAACAGACCAAAATCAAAGAGAAAAAAACCTGAGATGGCCAACTTCTTGGTATCCAAATTCTTCAACGATCCTATAAACAGTGGGATCAAGCAACGCTTCCTAGCTCCGATCGGTGGAGGGCCGCCCATAGGCAAAGAAGGATCGACGACATCAAGACCGTGGCCCAGAGAGCCCCACAGAAAGAATTCAGCCTCCAAGAACTCCAAGTTCAGAGCGAACTGTATTTTATCTTTGTCATTCGCTCTAATGGGGGGTCCGCACAGTGGGTTTAAAGGAAACCCCGCCATTTCCCTCACTTGCACCGCAAAAAGAAATAGAAAGAAAAACCCAGCTCCCATTCTCGCTTCTGATCTGCCTTTTCTGATTTTTCTTTCCTCTCTTGTCGACAATTTATAGCCCGAGCCTCCATCCGAAGAGGAGCAGATATCTCGACACTTGTCAAGATATTAAATGTTTGGATCTAGATCAGGGAATACCCTAATGAACCATGCTTTTTTAGAGATTCAAAATTATCTCCAATCTGTGTTATGCATTGGTTTCAACATCGCCATCATCTTGAAAACTAAACACTTCGCAAATCATCTGATGTTATCGTTGTTTTACGTCTCGTGAACGGCAAGACCTCCTGGGGCGAAAGATGGGCGATTGGAAGATGAGGTTTCCGTAGATATGATGTGGAAGTGAAGATGCAAATCAGGAAATGAGTTTCATCATCTCAAGTTAGGCAATCATTACTGCTGACCAAAGTTTTGATGTACTCTCTGCAATGGTGATCGAAGCAGTTAATGGTTTGCACGTCGAAATCAACGGAGTTGGTCAGCATTATTACACGTACTCTGTGATACCCTTCTTCTTCTTTGCAAGGCTGGCAGTTGACTAATTAATATTTTATTTTAATTATTTATAATATCTTTTAATTATTATATTAATTCTGTCACGTCAGTAGATATAATTCGGTTTTATAATTAAATTTTCCTTTTTCTTATTGGGCAATGCAAAAAGGATATAATCCTCGTTTGTTACGTTAGTTGATGTTCATTATTTGATTATGTTTGGGTTTTGACTCCAACTTAACGAAATCAGGCAACTATGGTTTTATAAAATGAAATCGGAACCAAACTAAGTTACGACACATATCGAATCAAATTCAACTTGTAATGAAAATAAGCGACAATGAATGAAAAGTCGAAAATAAATCACACACAGATTTTGCGTGAAAATTTTTTACAGGAAAAAAAAATCGCGGAAAGAGAGAAAAATCACCATAATCGAAATTGGTACAAAAGTATTTAGAAATTTCGACTAACAATCTACCTTTGAAAAAAATGGGTCAGCAAAACGGGTTGCGAGTCAGGTCGAAAAATCTGTACCACCCCTCAACCTATAACATTTGTCTCGAAAAAATTATTTTTGTCGCACCGCAAAACTTTTCGAGCCGGGTCAAGAGAAATTCGGGTCACCGAACTCTAATGGAACTAAATTATTAGATACTATTATTAGTTTCTAGGATGGTTAAAAAGTAAAAGTAAAAATTAATTTATTAAAATTAGGTCTAACCAATTCAAGTTTTAGCTAAGTTCTTATGGGTTTGAGGCATGTTTTTGGCCGAATTTGAATTGAATATTGACTCCGCAATTCAAGTTGATTTTGTCATTTTTTTTTGCGTCTCAAATCGATAACTGAACCATAGATGATAATTCTGTTTCATTACAAACTGGTTTTGATTTTGAGATGAGTACACGGCCTAGGTTGAACCAGACTGTATTCCATAGTTCGATTTCACTCCTATCGTTTTTTGACAATTATGTCCACCCTGGCTACTTGATATCGTACATTACGACGCATTATAACATCACTTCTAACTCAATGACTTAGAGTTCCTACTATGATTTTACCAATATTTTACAATATTTTTATTTTCTATTTTAAAAATATCATCTTCCCCCGACGAGAGATGATTTTCTTGTTCGTAGAGTTGGTTAAAGGAGTCGAGATGACTAAGCTTGAGCGATCATCGAGAAATTTTATTGGTTTAAAAAGAGCTTTTAAAGGCTACTTGCTAACACCATTTCTCTTCCAATTGAAAACATGTAAAGTAATAGCAATACCAATAATATCTACCATCTAGGGGTTATAAAGTAGTACACCAAATTAATTTAAGTGCCATAAAAACAACACTTTTGCATTCAAAGCAAAACTACCCATTTAAGTCTACTCTTTGACTTATAAAAAAGACTTGAAATTCTTATACAAAAATTTGTTGACTAATCAGCGCATCTAGTGTAGTGGTATCATAGTACCCTCCCACGGTACTGACCGGGGTTCGATTCCCCGGATGCGCAGTTTTTGCTTTTGTTTCTTTTTTCGGCTCTGCCTCAGCGCATTGGAGCCATGATTTCTGTACCATTTCCGCCATTAATGGACCTTACAAGCAGGATTCTCTTCCTCTTGCACAACTGCAATTCGCGTATTCACCTCCGCCAAATTCAATCCCAACTCATCCTTCAAAACCTTTCCTCCAACACTACCATCGCCTATCACTTCATTAACGCCTGCAACTCCTTCGGACTGCTTCGCTCCGCTTTCCACCTCTTCACCCGTCTTCCCAGACCTCATGTTTTCGTTTGCAATTCTCTGATCAGAGCCTTTTCTCTCTCTGGAGTCCCCTCTGTTCCTCTCTCTGTCTACACCTTTATGCGCGAGAACTCTATTCTTCCAAACAATTACACTTTCACTTTCCTCCTCAAGTCTCTCTCCGACTTCGATCATTTTGTGCAAGCTCAGTGCGTCCATGCCCATGTTATCCAATTGGGTCATCTTGCTGATATTTATGTTCAAAACTCGTTGTTGGATGTGTATGCAAAGAGTGGAGATATGATCTTATGTCACAAACTGTTTGATGAAATGCCTCACAGAGACGTTGTCTCATGGACTGTTCTGATTATGGGTTATCGGAAAGCGGAGAAATACGATGACTCTTTGATTGCTTTTGAGCAAATGCAGTATGCAGGCGTAGCTCCTAATCAGGTTACAATGGTTAATGCATTGGCTGCCTGCGCGAGTTATGGGGCTGTCGAAATGGGTATTTGGATACATGATTACATAAAGAGGAAAGGCTGGGAAATCGACGTTATATTGGGAACGTCTTTGATCGATATGTATGGAAAATGTGGAAGAATCAAAGAGGGAATCGAAATTTTCGAACCCATGGAAAAGACGAATGTATACTCTTGGAATGCAGTGATTAAAGGCCTGGCAGTTGGCTAAGAGTGGAGAGGAGGCAATTCGGTGGTTTGAAAGAATGAGCGAAGAAGGAGTTAGCCCAAATTCCGCAACTTTGGTGTGTGTTTTATGTGCTTGTAGTCACTCTGGATTGGTCGATAGAGGAAGAGAAATTTTTCGTCTTTTGCTTCATGGAAAGTACTGTTTTCCACCGACGATTAAACATAATGCATGTATGGTCGATCTTTTAGCTCGTGCCGGTTGTATTGACGAGGCTTTAAGGTTCATGAAAGAATTGCCGTACGAGCCTTCAAAATCAGATGTGGGGATCGTTGTTGGCTGGCTGTAGAGCTCATGGGAACTTGGCATTGAGCGAATATGCGGCTACTAAGCTTGTTTTGTTGGAGCCCGACAATGGGGCCTACTACGTTATGCTCTCCAATATATGGGCGGAGATGGGAAAATGGAGAGATGTGGAGAAACTTAGAGGAATGATGAAAGTTAGAGGTCTAAAGAAGGATTTAGGTTCTAGTTTTGTTGAACCTCAAGAGCAAGTGTTTGGTTTTGATTTGTTGGAGTAGTAAGCTCAATTTTTTCTGTATACAATTCTTAAATGGTACAAAATGGTCTGTCATAAGATCAGATGAGGTGTTTTGGCTGCGATTTTAAGGGTTTTCACAGTTGACGTATGCCCCTTTTTGTTTGAGATCTTTGGACTTGACGGTATGCTTTGTGGGCAGTTAATTAAATTTTCATTAGATTCATTTCTGAACTTGCTTCATTGATCATCTATGCTTGTTTGAAATGTGTTTGACAGAAGAAAAGGTTTGCCGTTATTAGCAAGTTCTACTCTATCTGGAAACTGGCCAAATTATGAAGGGAATTTCCTCCAATCAAATTCTATCAGAGGAAGAACATTCAGGTAAAACTGATCATTAAAATCACAATTATAGTATCTTTAACCATCAATTTTCTTAGTTCATTTGATTGGGTAGAATTCAGAGATCAGAGTCTATGTTATGTGTAAATGCTAAAGATGGTTAGTATTGACTTTTTTGACAATTAATGAAGACTGTGTTTTATTCTGCAATTAACAGATTTGACGATTAATGAAGATCGCATTTTATTCTGCAATCAATATAATCAATCTATGCAAAGAAGGTTGTTTTTTGGAAATTATAGTATTACAGTATTATCGAAAATTATCTTTGGAAGGTCAATTCGAGATTGCGTAAGATAAGAGATCACAGTGATTTTGGGATCCGTTCTTGATTCTTGGCTAGCACTTTTCGATTATGTCGCCGCCAGTATTACTGATATGGACTTCGTGGCAACATGATTTTCTATTTCTGTGCGATCTGTTTGGAGATGATATGCGAGATAAAAAACAGAAAGATTTGATATGCATTATATTATTGATTCTTCGCTCATGGGTATATAAGGTAAGAGAGTTATTTTTATTCTTTGCTCAAGCCTATGTGAAATGGGTGAGTGATTATTCATTCGGCTGGAAGAGACTGTATACACACTTTGTTTGGTTGGATTTTTTTGTTCATTGAGTGGGTTGGCTGATCGCATCCGAACACAATGTTGGGAGTTACTAACGGTGTAGAAAGCGCATTACTTGTGATCTTCATTTAAGTTCAGTCTCGGTAGAAGATTGCCTGCAACTTAGAGGGAGTTTTGATTGTGAGCAAGGGGATCTTGTCATACACAGATTCCAGAAAGAGTCATCATTGGCAAGAAGATCTTGCCATACATGAATTCCGGGAACAGTCATCATCGGTAAGAGAATCTTGTCATACACAGATTCCAAGACGAGTCATCATCGACAATGAGATATTGCCATACACGGATTTCAAGAAGAGTCATCATCGACAATGAGATATTATCACAATTAGATTATGTGAAAGATTGATCTCAAGTCGAGAGGAACTCACTAAAAGATTCACTAAGAAGTTAGAAAAAGGCAACGACAAATAAAAGAGTCTTAGTTTATGTTAGATCGAGTGTCTTGTAACTTTATAAACCTTGTGAATTGTTTTGATTTATCTGGGTGTAGTCCCGCAGACGTAGTCAATTACCGAACTGCGTTAACAACCTCTTATCGAGCATTTGTATCTAACCTTGTTCTTTTTGTATATTTTCTAAACATGTTAGGAGACGAAGAATGGATCGAATTTTTGCCAAAAGAAAGATAATTTGAAAGATAAATATTAAACACAGAACGCGTCTGCACTGCCTGTTATCTCAGAGGAAGTAAAATAGTTTCTGCTAAGACAGTGAAAACCTTCAAGCTTTGGTCCTCATTGCAGCACCTTACCAACACGAGGGAGTGATTGCTACAGTTTCTGCTAAATTGTGTTGTTTTAACATCATCA
Source organism: Begonia masoniana (assembly GCA_022432975.1). NCBI lineage: Eukaryota > Viridiplantae > Streptophyta > Magnoliopsida > Cucurbitales > Begoniaceae > Begonia > Begonia masoniana. The sequence continues at coordinate 45,629,361 of CM039510.1, read as the reverse complement.
GTATCCCAAGAAATAACAAAACATTTACTGTTGATTTGTCGGAAGATAGACAGATTTGATAGAAGAAGAAACAACTTCCATAGAGTTCAAACTCAGAACATAACAATCTTCAACGAAGATTGAACCAAAAAAGAAAGACTTAGGCCTGGCCAGTTTATTGAACAAGTAAAACAAAATCAAACAGCTAGATCTTCAAGCTGTGTTTCTCATTGCCAGAACCTTACCCCAAGATGGCCTGGACATGATCTCAGTCACCCAGAGATTGACATGTGGGCGTGATTCGAATAGCTTCTTAGCATCTGTGGCCATCAAGTAGGTAAGAGTAGGAAGATGATACAGATCGGCCAGAGTGAAGCAGTCGCCAGCCAAGTATTTCGTCTTGGACAATTTAACCTCGTATATATCCAGAACTTTACACAACTTAGCTTCATTTTCCGCCACCACTGCTGCATCGGCAGCCCCCTTTCCCAGCATGGGCTTCACAAACAGCTCGAAAGTCAGCTTGGACGCCGGGGGGTCGTATTGGTGAGCCTCCACATTCATCCATGTCAATGTTGTACCCATTTCCTTCTTGTCCGAAGGTATCAAATGGGCTCCCTTTTCAGGATAGGCATAAACAAGGTATTGGGTGATTGCCCTAGATTCTGCAACAGGAAGTGAAAGAAACTATGAACAAAGCCATAAAATCAAACTGAGAGAAATTACAAATCAATATAATTACCGAATAGCGATAGATCTCCATCTTCAAACCCTGGAACCTGGCCAAATGGCTGCAGAAGACCGCATAAGAAGAGAGATCAGACTTGCAGATCTTAAAATTATAGTGTTTTTTTGGGGGGACAGAGGAGAATCAGGCGTTTCCACTGCCGTGGGAGATCAACGGAGAAGACGAATCAAACTTACATTGAGGGAGATGAAAGGCTCCTTCTTGTGTTCGCCAGTTCTCAGATCAACAAGGACGAAGTCGAACTCGATGTCTTTCTCGAAAAGACAGCAGAGAACCCGAGCAGCGGCGGTGGAGAAAGGAGTACCATGAACCTTGATCGGCGACATGATCTGAGACTGAAGAAAGAAGAAAGAGACTGAGGTGACAGTCGATGAAGAAGAAGATGAGAAAGACGAAAGATTTATAGAGAGGGAAATTCGTCGGAGCGAGTCAGGGGTTCACACGTGGAAATGTTAGAATGGGAAGAAGAGGGGAAGGTTCTGGAACATCAAAACTATTAACTCTCCATTGTTATCACGTAGGCGCTGACGTCATAATCCCGCACGCTTTAAACGTGTGGGCTTACAAAGCGTGACGTCATGCATTACAAGAATTTAAATTGGATATACCCGCCAAATAAAATAAATCATAAAATATTATTTCAACTTCTTCCTCTCGTACTCTTGAAGCAAGGCATCCACTCGTTGTTGCGACGGCCACCTCTGATCTGATACTCATTAATTTGAACAATCAACGTATTATTTTAATTATCACGACAATTAATTAGTAAAACGTAAATGTCATATAATAAGGTAAGATTAAAGATTATAGTAAAAAGTAAATGCAATATTATTGTTTTTCAATACTTTACTATACAGATATCGTCATTATTTCTTCAATAAAAGAAATTCACGACTTGTACTGCTGCCTCCGGTAGGAGTTTTGGTCCTGTTTTCGGTTCGTGTAAAGAGTTAATAGATAGCTAATTTGATTTCCCGATATGCACCAACTATACATACACACGTGAAACAAAAGCTATATATCATGTAAATGCAATTCAAATGCTTTCTTTTGAGGGGAATTGTAACGACCCCTTATCCCAGCAAGATATTGTCCGCTATGGGGATTGGACTGTATCCCAATATCCTCCCCTTACTGCTTTGTTTGGCGAGAACTTCTCAGTCGGTCACCCAACCTGGTACTACTCTCACCGAAGCACTTTTAACTTCGGAGTTCTTATGGGATCCGTTGCCAATTGTGCTCCAAAACGCGTCTTACTATCTTGGGAGGGTTTCCTTACATATGTTTCATTTCCATATACTTCCCCAAGCGATGAAAGATTGTGACGAACCCCTCTTTACGACCCGTCATCTTCTGGTTCACTCGCGCGTACGTACCGCCATCCAGGTTCCAGTTCGTGCAGTCATCGTACACATACTAATATCAGTTTTGAAATTTGTTCCATTCACCACCGAAATGGAACTAATATCAGTAGACATCGACGTAGCATCGATCCTCAAGTCGGGGCATTGAGAAGAGAAGCCCCACGCCGTGACAATCCAAAAGTCGTGAATTTTATGAATGCAAAACATATTGAATCTATTAAATTAACTTAAACTATCAATTTTCCAAATCTGAAGTGGAATCCAGAACCAGTGGTTGTGATCTGTATCTATAGTTGGTGAGTAGTTCTACCCATAATCAAACCTAATCTAGACAACTAGATCTACACAATAAAATCTCATATTTTCTTAGAAGTTTAAAGTCCATCTTTAATAGATTACTTCATTGAACTTGTCTTCAGAGAGCTACATGCATGCAATTATCATTAAATATATAAGTTCACTGGATAATTGTTAATTATCCTAAAACACAACACCCAAATTTCATTAGAAGCAAGTAAAAACGAACTTCCATGAACTGAAACTCAGAACAAATCAATCTTCAGCAAAGATTGAACACAAAAAGCTAAAGGCATAACCAGTTTATTGAACAAGCAAGGCAAAATCAAACAGCTAGATCTTCACGCTGTGTTTCTCATAGCGAGGACCTTGCCCCAAGATGGCCTGGACATAATCTCAGTCGCCCAGAGATTGACATGTGGGCGTGATTCGAATAGCTTCTTAGCGTCTGTGGACATCAAGTCGGCAAGAGTAGGAAGATGATGCAGGTCTGCTAGAGTGAAGCTGTCACCAGCCAAGTATTTAGTCTTGGACAATTTAGCCTCATATATGTCCAGAACTTTAACCAACTTAGCTTCATTTTCCGCCACCGCTGCTGCATCGGTAGCCCCCATTCCCAGCATGGGCTTCAGAAACAGCTCGAACGACAGCTTTGCGGCGGGGGGGTCGTATTGGTGAGCCTCTACATTCATCCATGTCAATGTTGTACCCATTTCCTTCTTGTCCGAAGGTATCAAATGGGCTCCCTTTTCAGGATAGGCGTAAACAAGGTACTGGGTAATTGCCCTAGATTCTGCATCAGGAAGTGAATGAAATTATGAACAAAGCCAGAAAATTAAACCGAGAGAAATTACGAATCAATATAATTACCGAATAGCGACAGATCTCCATCTTCAAACCCCGGAACTTGGCCAAATGGCTGCAGAAGACCGCATAAGAAGAGAGATCAGACTTGCAGACCTTAAAAAAATTATAGGGTTTTTTTTTTAGGGACGGGGGAGAATCAGGCGTTTCCACTGCCGTGAAACAAGAAAAAGAAAAAAGAGATCAACAGAGAAGACGAATCAAACTTACATTGAGGGAAATGAAAGGCTCCTTCTTGTGTTCGCCCGTTTTCATATCAACGGCAACAAACTCGAAATCAATATCTTTCTCGAAAAGGCAGCAGAGAACGCGAGCAACAGCAGTGGATAAAGGAGTACCATGAACCTTGATCGGCGACATGATCTGAAACAGAGAAGAGAAAGTAGAAAAGGAATCGCGAAGAAGGAGATTGACTGACAGTCGTTGATAGGGAAGAAGCGGAAGACGAATAATTTATAGAGAAAAAAAAAAGGAGAGCCACTTAGGCGCTGACGTCAGAATCAAACAGGTTTTGAGCGTGATTACTATACTTGAAAGTGGATATACTTGCCAAATAAAATAAAGACCAATTATTTTAGCATCTAACACCCACCAACCGACACTTTCACCAATCTTTTCCTACCATTTTGCATTACACGTACCACTCCCGTCTTCTTCGTTTCATGTCACAAATTTGTTATTGGAGTTATCCAAAAATACATTATATTAGATAACAAAAAAAACTCTACTAATAAACATTTCGATTTTCAGTCTCTTGAATAATGTAAAATTGTAAACACATACTAGTATGAACTAGATCGTTACACTTAGAACAGTCTTACAATCACGTGACAGACTGTCACACCTATAAGACTTTTGGCTCCTCATGGTGATGTGCCGTCAAGCCAATGTTTCACTTCAAGTGGGAGTAAGGAACAAAAACTTATAATGAGAAAATTCAATAAATAATGTTACGTTTACATTCTAATTTTACAACTGAAAATATTCTTTATATATCATTAATTTATTGACAGAGTCATTATAATATAATATAAATATTTAAAATATGAATTAATGAGTAAACTGGCCCTTTAAAGCGTGAAATTAAAGTGTAAATATAAAGTATAAAGGTAAAGTTACAATATAAGTTTTTTCTTTTCTAAATTCAAAATAAAATCAATATTGAATTTGCCATTCCCGCATAGATGAATCTTTTAGTATTAATTGGCTTTTGGCATCTTGGACATCCTGCATACACATACTTACGTGAATAATAGCACTCAAATCTAACTATCAAGTATGTCTTGATACAAAAATAAAATTAACTTTAAAACAAACCCGAGTGAGAAACTTACCTTTTTTAACACACGAAACATGATACTTAGGACAGTGCTTCTTCATGTGACCCACCGTCGTTGCAACAATAGCATGTAACTTCTTTATTTTATTTTTCTTTATTTAGTCTTTAGATTGCGGAGCAACATGAGGACTCTCAATCTTATCATGCTTCAATCGTTCTTCCTCTTGCACAAAATGTAAAATGAGCTCATACACAGTTAAATTCTTCTTCTGACAGCTAGAATTGATTGAATTGTACAGGAAGAGAGATCAAAAACAAATACTCAAGCAATTCATCTGACAACTCTAACTTTAGCGCATTAAATTTAAAAGCAAGATGAGACATTTCCGTAATGTACTCCATTATGTTCCATTTATCTTCATACCTCAATGAGATAATATTAAGGGTTAAGTGCATAAAAAAGCTCAAACTATTGAAAAAGGGCAAAAAAGAGCTTCATCTATCGAAAGGGCGAAAAAGAACTCTGCGGGGGACCAATCACCCCGCAGAGGGTGGGGCGGGTACCCGCCCCCTCACGCGGGTACCCGCCTCACGCGGGGGGTCAGGCGGGTACCCGCCCCACCCCCCGCGTGAGGCGGGTACCCGCGTGAGGGGGCGGGTACCCGCCTCACCAACAGCGCACCTCTGCAATGGAAACTGGAAGGCGAAGCTGAAGTTTAGGGGGATGAGATACAGAGCCACCACCCCCGTCATCTCCGCCATGTCATCGGCTTGGCGACGTTTTCTTGTTCGCAATAACTGCAACCTGGTAAAACGGGGTTTTTCCAAGTTCTCGGAGCTCTGTCGTGCATGGAGTTCTTGTTTTCTGCTATGTAAGTGCCGATTTCGGTGAAAAAAATGGAAACTTCTTCTTGGCCTGTCTTCATCCTTCTCCTGCTTCTTGTGGTAGTAAAATCTTGTTTTTTGTAGTTCAGAATTTATGTTCGTCCTGGTGTTTGTTTCTTTGGTTTAGACTCCGACGAAGACGATAGATTCTGTGTTTGTTTTACTGGTTTTGCTTCTGAAAATTTTTTGCAGGGTAGTGGAGCCATGGAAATCGGAAGAGATGGTGATGGAGACAGAGAGAAAACCATGGAAGATCATAAGGTGTTTGAAGAAAGTCCTGCAATTCGGATGGTGGTCGATGATGGTAAAAATGACTTCCATCTTCACCAACATGACAATATAGATCATTCACTGATCGTCTTCTTCACCATGGAAGACATGAAAGCTGGTAAAAGTCTCCCTATCCATTTTCCAAAACGAGATCCATTATCCTCGCCGCCATTGTTGCAGAGAGAGAAAGCCGATTTGATCCCCTTCTCGTCCGAACAACTTCCACAGATTCCTCGTCTATTTAAAATCTCCCCGAACTCCCCTCAAGCCATAGCCATGGCAGATACACTGAGACAGTGCGAACTTAAACCCATAACTGGAGAAACCAAGACCTGCGCGACCTCATTCGAGTCCTTGAGGGAGTTCATAGAAGGAGCCTTCAGAGGAGAGAGAAGCTTCAGAGCTTTGAGCACTATCCATATCACTAAATCTTCCACCCAGTTTCAGAACTAAATGAATTGATTTAGATAATAAAACATTTTGATTTAATTAATGATCTTGTATTATTCAAAGAAACAAAGCATTGCAGAGAAGAATTGGGACGTTCAAAATTCAAAAACCCAAAATCTAATCCAAACCCAATCTCATTCTGGTTTTCATTTTGAATTTCGTAAGTTTGTTTCCATAGATCCTTGTTTTTTCCATAAGATGAGAGATTCAACGACAAATATGTGGTTTTTAATGAAATAGTTTCTTGAATTGTTCCTCTCGTTTGCTTTGATGTTTTTCTGGGTTTCAGCCTCCATTTTTTCTTCGTGGGAGGACGACGATGGATGACACGAAATCCGACAAGGAAGAAGAGACCAGAAAAAGAAAGCATCTTGAAGACGACGAAAGGCTTGCTTTAACGCTTTCTTGCCCGCCGGAGCTACCGTCGCAACGGCTCCGCTTGATACGAGCTTTACTTGTATAGCAAAATCCTCAGCTGAATTTCTCTCACTCGCGTTCTCTCCACAGGCGTCCCGTCATTTCTGATTTCTTGATGACGACTTCAGATAAACCTACAGCCGTTAATGGAGGGGAAGTAGTTTCATCTCGTCGATATCACGCTCGTCACAATCAGAATCAGGCGCCCGGACGCGGAAAAAGCGATACAGTTCCGGCGCCGTTCCATTGGGCCACTTCTCTCCGGGCGACCGTGTACAGCTTCGAATCCTTTCTCTCAACGCTAATATTTTCCATTTCCGGAGAGGTCCAATGCCTGCGATGCGAGCGGAGAATCGTAATCGAATTCGATCTGAGGCAAAAGTTCACCGAAATCGGCACTTACATAGCAGAAAACAAGAACTCCATGCACGACAGAGCTCCGAGAACTTGGAAAAACCCCGTTTTACCAGGTTGCAGTTATTGCGAACAAGAAAACGTCGCCAAGCCGACGACATGGCGGAGATGACGGGGGTGGTGGCTCTGTATCTCATCCCCCTAAACTTCAGCTTCGCCTTCCAGTTTCCATTGCAGAGGTGCGCTGTTGGTGAGGCGGGTACCCGCCCCCTCACGCGGGTACCCGCCTCACGCGGGGGGTAGGGCGGGTACCCGCCTGACCCCCCGCGTGAGGCGGGTACCCGCGTGAGGGGGCGGGTACCCGCCCCACCCTCTGCGGGGGGTGATCGGTCCCCCGCAGAGCTCTTTTTCGCCCTTTCAATAGATGAAGCTCTTTTTTGTCTTTTTTCAATAGTTTGAGCTTTTTTATGCACTTAACCCTAATATTAATTAGAAGCGTACTTAGCTCAGCCTTTACGTTTTTTGCAAAACATTGTTTTTAATTCTTTAAAGAACGTCCAAACATCAACATCATCATACATAATGCCTCTGAAATTGCACATTTCATGATCACAATACTTATACAATTTGAACAATTCCATTTTTCCAAGACTTTTTTTCCATCATAAGAAATTGTTTCTATAAGTTTCGGACGTCGTTTAGTTTGAAGTGCAAGGTCTAGATCCATGTAACAAAGTATTATCATAACTTTCTTTTTCCAAGTTTTGAAATTTGTTACATTCAACACTGGAATGGAACTAATATCAGTAGACACCGAAGTAGCAATAACACTATCAAAAATCAAAAAGTATATAAGCTCCCCCATTTAAATGCATGTACCAACAGTATAAACTGAATACGGTGACCTTATTACACGATACCTAGCAAAATATTGAGATTTAATCTATGTATAGAAAAAAATCAATTGCAAATATGGTACTCTCGTCACAATAACCAAGTATTTACAATAAATTATTTCAAACAATATGTCTATCTTTTGACCGACTTATTATTTACATGGAAAACCTGAGATGTCACGTATTCACGACCACAAATGTGTACGTGAAAAGACCAAATATTTATTTTCCTTTAAGACAATTAATACCCCCACGATTCATATATAAAAATATTTAAAAATAACTAATTCAAACTAAAGAGATTATTTTAAATATCATGTTACTTCAATAAAACTAAATTAGAATATATGATATCAAACAAATCCAAAGAGTTTTCCTTAAATTTGAATGTTAGTGCCACGAAGCTGAATAGCCAATGCTACGATGCTCAACCAGAGAGGTGAGCGTCGAAGCAACCTTCAAGCGGAAATGGAGCCATCACATCCATCACATAGCTTAAATTTCCACATCAAGGCGCCTCGCATAGAATACACAATGCTACAGTGGCCCGTGTTTAGCAACTAGGCATTGGCGACCTCGATCCTCAAGTCGGGGCATTGAGAAGAGAAGCCCCAAGCCGTGACAATCCAAAAGTTGCGAATTTTATGAATGCAAAACATATTGAATCTATGAAATAAACTTATACTATCAATTTTCCAAGTCTGAAGTCGAATCCAGAACCAGTGGTTGTGATCTTTCAGCTAGAGATTTTTCTTGCAAAGAAATCTTCATGTTGGGAACAAATAATAATGAAAATCGACGGAAGGAAACCCCACTTAATAAGCAGTTCAAAAAAAACGATAACATGTGAGCCGATCCAAAAAGACTAGGAATATTTTTTCACTGCCGTTTAAAATGAGTAAGGCAAGAACTTGAGAAATAATGGTTAAAACCAACAATGCGATTTACGTAGAAAACCAAATAGAAAAAAACTACGGGGACTGAGGCCAGAAAAGATCTCATTATGAAAAATATGATTTAACAATTTTTTCTAGATATCGAATATCTTTATAAATATTCCCTAAGAGAAACATCACAACTCTTACTGTACTCAAAAGTATCCATTTATTTTCTCTCAGATCTGTTTTTTTTTCTCTCCGGGCGACCGTGTACAGCTTCGCCTTCCTTTCTCTCAACGCTAATATTTCCATTTCGGAGAGGTCAAATGCCTGCGTGCGAAGGAGAATGTAACGAATCGATCTGAGGCAAAGTTCACCGAAATCGGCACTTACATAGCAGAAAACAAGAACTCCATGCACGACAGAGCTCCGAGAACTTGGAAAAACCCCGTTTTACCAGGTTGCAGTTATTGCGAACAAGAAACGTCGCCAAGCCGACGACATGGCGGAGATGACGGGGGTGGTGGCTCTGTATCTCATCCCCCTAAACTTCAGCTTCGCCTTCCAGTTTCCATTGCAGAGGTGCGCTGTTGGTGAGGCGGGTACCCGCCCCCTCACGCGGGTACCCGCCTCACGCGGGGGGTAGGGCGGGTACCCGCCTGACCCCCCGCGTGAGGCGGGTACCCGCGTGAGGGGGCGGGTACCCGCCCCACCCTCTGCGGGGGGTGATCGGTCCCCCGCAGAGCTCTTTTTCGCCCTTTCAATAGATGAAGCTCTTTTTTGTCTTTTTTCAATAGTTTGAGCTTTTTTATGCACTTAACCCTAATATTAATTAGAAGCGTACTTAGCTCAGCCTTTACGTTTTTTGTTTTTGCAAAACATTGTTTTTTTAATTCTTTAAAGAACGTCCAAACATCAACATCATCATACATAATGCCTCTGAAATTGCACATTTCATGATCACAATACTTATACAATTTGAACATTCCATTTTTCCAAGATTTGTCGTTTAGTTTGAAGTTGCACGGTCTAGAATCCATTGTAACAAAGTATTATCCTTAACTTCTTTTTCCAAGTTTTGAAATTTGTTAACATTCAAACACATGGAATGGAAATATATCAGTAGACACGAAGTAGCAATAACACTATCAAAAATCAAAAAGATATAAGCTCCCCCATTTAAATGCATGTACCAACAGTAATAAACTGAATACGGTGACCTATTACACGATACCTAGCAAAATATTGAGATTTAATCTATGTATAGAAAAAAACAATTGCAAAATATGGTACTCTCGTCACAATAACCAAGTATTTACAATAAATTATTCAAACAATATGTCTATCTTTTGACCGACTTATTATTTACATGGAAAACCTGAGATGTCACGTATTCACGACCACAAATGTGTACGTGAAAAGACCAAATATTTATTTTCCTTTAAGACAATTAATACCCCCACGATTCATATATAAAAATATTTAAAAATAACTAATTCAAACTAAAGAGATTATTTTAAATATCATGTTACTTCAATAAAACTAAATTAGAATATATGATATCAAACAAATCCAAAGAGTTTTCCTTAAATTTGAATGTTAGTGCCACGAAGCTGAATAGCCAATGCTACGATGCTCAACCAGAGAGGTGAGCGTCGAAGCAACCTTCAAGCGGAAATGGAGCCATCACATCCATCACATAGCTTAAATTTCCACATCAAGGCGCCTCGCATAGAATACACAATGCTACAGTGGCCCGTGTTTAGCAACTAGGCATTGGCGACCTCGATCCTCAAGTCGGGGCATTGAGAAGAGAAGCCCCAAGCCGTGACAATCCAAAAGTTGCGAATTTTATGAATGCAAAACATATTGAATCTATGAAATAAACTTATACTATCAATTTTCCAAGTCTGAAGTCGAATCCAGAACCAGTGGTTGTGATCTTTTCAGCTAGAATGATTTTCTTTCAAAGAAAATCTTCACTCTGTTGGGAAAAAATAATAATGAAATCCGACGGAAACCCCACTTAAATAAGCAGTTCAAAAAACGATAACAGATGCGATCCAAAAAATACTAGGAATATTTTTTCACTGCCGTAAAATTATAATGGCCAAGAAATATGAGAAATAATGGTTAAAACCAACACTGAGAATTTTACGTAGAAACCCAAATAGAAAAAAAACTACGGGGACTGAGTCCAGAAAGATCTCATTATGAAAAATATGATTTACAATATTTTTCTAGATATCGAATATCTTATAAAATATTCACTAAGAGAAATCACAACTCTTACTGTACTCAAAAGTATCACATTTATTTTCTCTCAGACTCTTTTTTTTCTCTCCCTCCAAAATTCTCACTATCTCTCTCCCTCTTCTCACAGAAGAAAACCTCTTCCTTCGATTCTTCTTCTGCTTTCGGATGCTTTGATTGTTTGAGAGCTTCCCTATTTATAAGGAAGGTTTGTCATAAAATGACAAACTTATCTGAAGAAGAAAAAAAAATAAAGTTTTTCTTCTTTGCGTAGCAAATGGAGACCTTAAGGTCTCCATTTTTCTTCGCGTGGGTCCCTCATTATTAAGGAAGGACTCCACAAATCTTCCCCTCTCAACTTATGATTGTTGAGTTATGTAGCATAATTTAGGTTGGGGGTAATTTGGTCATTAATTACCTATTATTCTGTAACCCTAAATCGTCTATTATATAAATACGTGTTTAGGTTATAGAGTTGTATCACAGAAAAGACAGAGTGTCTGAGAGGGTGAGGCAAACCGTTGTAACTCGTTTGTTCAATCTTAGTGAAATCTGTCAGCGGCCAGTGGACGTAGCTCTCGCAACGAAAGTGAACCACTATACATCTGTGTGTTATTTCTTTTTCGTATTTCCTAATTGTTCGTTACAGGTGGATTAGAGCGTCTAATCTTAATAACTGGTATCAACGCTTCGAGGTTGAAGTGGTTTTTCGAAAAATCAAGTTTGATTATTCGAAGGGTATCGATCAATTTCAGGTTCGTAATTTCGTTAAGTGAAATTTCAATTTTGGAGGAAAAGAAATTGAAAATTGAAAAGAAGAAAAACAAAAAAAAAAGGGGAATTTTTTCTTTGGTATTCTGTTGTTCTTCGACAGAAAGGAAAAACAAAAAAAATAGAACCCTTATGTTCTGTGTTTGCTCGCCGCGCGAAGGAGGAGCCCGAGCATCGCCGCTGCCTCGCCGTTCGACAGAAAGCGCCGCTGCCCCCGATCGCGCTAGATCGTCGACGCCACCGACCCGCGCACACCAGCATCGATCCGCCCGAACAGAGAAGTTCTCTGTTCTTTCTACCCGAGCCGCGCCGCGCCGCCCTCACGCGAAGCGCAGCGCGACTTGAAGCCAAAGAACTGTACGTCGTCGACGTCCTCCGTCACCGAGCATCGCAACTGGCCGCCGACCGTCGCCAAAATTGCAGAACAGTGAGAAGATTTTCTCTGTTCGTCGCCTTCACTAGCGAAGGAAGGATATTTTGAATTTTTTGGTTTTGGTGATTAATTTTGGATTTTGGGTTGATATTTCTGAAATTAATTTGGGCGGATTAACTGATCGAAAATTATCGGTGGACGTTGTTTGTTGGTTCAGAATATTTTATGGAATTTGTTCTGATTATTAAAGAGGGAGTTTTTTTTATCATAATGGTAGGCAATGATAGTACAGGACACAGTATTGGAAAATTCGATGGAACAGATTTTACGTTCTGGAGAATGCAAATTGAAGACTATTTATACGGGAAAGATCTAGAACTTCCATTGAGTGCAAAACCAGAAAAGATGGACGACGTTGAATGGAATCGCCTTGACAGAAAAGTTTTGGGAGTCGTCAGATTGACGCTGACTCAAAGCGTTGCTCACAACATGGTGAAGGAGACAACTACAGCGAGTCTGATGAAGGCTCTATCTGATATGTACGAGAAACCCTCTGCAAACAACAAGGTGCATTTGATGAAAAAATTGTTTAATCTGAAAATGGGTGAAGGTACTTCTGTAGCTGCACATCTAAATGAATTTAATACTGTCGTGAATCAATTATTATCTGTGAATATTGATTTTGGGGATGAGGTTCATGCCCTAATTCTATTAGCGTCCCTTCCGAATAGCTGAGAGCCCATGAGGGCAGCAGTCAATAATTTAGTCGGCAGTGCAAAATTGGTATTTACTGATGTGAGGGATCGTATTCTAGCCGAGGAAGTTAGAAGAATTGATTCTGGAGAAACATCGAAAGGCTCAGCTCTGAATGTGAAAAATAGAGGGCGAAATAATAACGAAATTCCAATCGGGGCAGGGGCAGGAGCAGATCCAATTCGAGAAATGGAAGGGGTCACTCTAAATCTGGAAAAAAATTTGAGTGTTGGAATTGTGGCAAGCAGGGTCACATGAAAAGGATTGCAGAGCTCCGAAGAAGAACGATACTGCAAAAGGTGATGGAGCAAATACAGTAACAGAAGATATCACTGATGCATTGATTCTTTCAGTCGATAGCCCGATAGACTCATGGGTCTTGGACTCGGGAGCGTCGTTTCATACCACGGCTCACAAAGAACTAATGGCAAATTATGTAGCTGGAAATCATGGGAAAGTCTATCTTGCAGATGGTGAGCCACTGGATATTGTGGGCATCGGAGACATCAAATTGAAGACGATAAACGGGTCTGTTTGGAGTATCAATAAAGTTAGACATGTTCCGGGTTTGATGCGTAATTTGATTTCAGTGGGGCAACTTGATAGTGAGGGTTACCATGTTAGTTTCGGAACTAATGCGTGGAAGGTAACTAAAGGAGCGATGGTCGTCACTCGAGGACAGAAAACAAAAACCCTATACATGACTTCTACATGCAGAGACACAGTTGCTTTTGTTGATAGTTCGAAGGAAACAAAGTTGTGGCATTGCAGATTGGGCCACATGAGCGAGAAATGAATGAAGATTCTTGTCAAGAATGGTCAGATTCCGGAGCTGAAGTCTGTTGAGCATCAGTTATGTGAAAGTTGCATTTTTGGGAAACAGAAACGTGTTAGTTTTCTAAAGGTTGGCAAGGAGCTGAAGCAGAAAAAACTGGAATTAGTGCACACTGATGTGTGGGGACCCGCACCCGTTTCTTCTCTTGGTGGATCACACTACTACGTGACGTTCATAGATGATTCCACAAGAAAGGTTTGGGTCTACTTCATGAAGAACAAGTCTGATGTATTCAGTGTTTTCAAGAAGTGGAAGACTTTGGTTGAGAATGAAACGAATCTGAAAGTGAAGTGTTTGAGGTCCGACAACGGAGGCGAGTACATCAATGCAGAGTTCAGCGAGTATTGTGCTATGAATGGGATCAAGATGCAGAAGACTATTCCTCGAACGCCTCAAGAAAATGAAGTAGCTGAAAGGATGAACAGAACGCTGAATGAACGTGCAAGGAGCATGAGATTGCACGCCGGGCTGCCTAAAACCTTTTGGGTAGATGCAGTCAGCACAATAGCCTACCTGATAAATAGAAGACCATCTGTACCTCTAGATTTCAAAGTTCCAGAAGAAGTTTGGAGCGGTAAAAAGGTAAACTTTTCTTTTTTGAAAGTTTTTGGTTGCTTATCATATGTTCATATTGATGATTCTGATAGAAGTAAGCTTGATTCAAAATCTAATAAGTGTTTTCTTATTGGTTATGGGGACGCCGAGTTTGGTTATCATTTCTGGGATAATCAAAATCAGAAGATCATTCGCAGCAAGAACGTCATTTTCAACGAACAAGTTCTTTACAAGGTTGCTGTTGGTAAGACTTCTGACAGTGGGAGTTCTGTATTGAAAGAGTCAACTGTGGTCAATTTCGGAGATTTTTCAGCTGATAATAGTCTGACTGTTGAAGAAAATCAGGGTATTGTTGAAGAAGAAGTTGATGAGAATGTGGCTCCAGAGGTAACTCCGCAAACGCCGATTGCAGAACTGAGAAGATCATCCAGAATTAGCAAACCAGTCCATAGATGGTCTCCGTCTCTTAATTACATCCTGCTGACCGACGCAGGCGAACCAGAATATTATGAGAAAGCAGCACAGTCTGGTGATTCGATTAAGTGGGAGGCAGCCATGAAAGATGAGATGGACTCATTGAAATCAAGTTATACTTGGCAATTGACTGAGTTGCCAAAGGGTAAGAAAGCACTGCACAACAAGTGGGTTTACCAGATTAAAGAAGAATCTGATGGAAGCAAGCGATATAAAGCCAGATTGGTTGTCAAGGGTTTTCAGCAGAAAGAAGGTATTGACTACACCGATATTTTCTCACCAGTGGTGAAGCTGGCGACGATCATAACAGTTTTGAGTTTGGTTGTGAAAGAAGATCTTTATCTGCAGCAGATAGATGGGAAAACTGCTTTCCTTCACGACAGTTTAGATGAAGAGATATACATGCGTCAGCCACAGGGCTTTGAGATGAAGGGGAAAGAGGAACTTGTATGTAAGCTTCAAAAGAGTTTGTACGGTTTGAAACAGGCTCCAAGGCAGTGGTACAAGAGATTTGACAGTTTCATGAAGAATAACAGTTTTGTGAGATGTGAAGCTGATCACTGCTGCTACATTAAAAGGTTTGATAATTTCTATATTATTCTGCTCCTTTACGTTGATGATATGTTGATTGCTGGAGCAAGCTTGCATGAGATTGACAGCCTGAAGAGGAAGTTATCTACTGAGTTTGCAATGAAGGATTTGGGTGCTGCAAAACAAATCCTTGGGATGAGGATATTCAGGGATAATGATGTTCTCAAACTCTCACAAGAAGAATATGTAAAGAAGGTTCTTAGCAGGTTCAAGATGCATGATGCTAAGCCAGTCTCTACACCGTTGGCTAGTCATTTCAAACTATCCAAAGATCAGTCACCCTCGACTGATGAAGAGAAGGACTACATGGCTACTGTTCCGTATGCCTCTGCTGTTGGTAGTCTAATGTATGCGATGGTTTGCACACGACCAGATATTGCACATGCAGTGGGAGTTGTCAGCAGGTTTGTGAGTAATCCAGAAAGAAAACATTGGGAAGCCGTAAAATGGATTTTGCGATACTTGAAGGGAAGTTCAAAGTTTGCTTTATGTTTTCGAAAATCAGACTTGGGTCTAGATGGATATGTTGATGCTGATAATGGTGGTGATATTGACAGTAGTAAGAGCAAGACTGAGTATGTCTACACTTTGGGTGGTACCGCAATCAGTTGGGTTTCGAGACTTCAAGATGTCGTTGCTCTTTCTAGCTGTGAAGCCGAGTATATTGCAGTGACAGAAGCTGCAAAAGAGATGATGTGGTTACAGCCTTTTCTACGCGAGTTAGGCCAAAACTACGATGAGAGTGTATTGCATTGTGACAGCCAGAGTGCCATTCATTTGGCAAAGAATCCAGTTTATCATGGCAAGACAAAGCATATACAGGTGCATTATCATTTCATCAGATCTGCTTTAGAAGATAAGGTATTAGCGCTTGAGAAGATCCCAGGGAGTCGGAATCCAGCTGACATGTTAACGAAAGCTGTGACAAATGAGAAGCTGAAGTTGTGCGCAACTTCAGTTGGACTTCTTGAATGAGATATGAGATTGATGCCGCTGAAGATGGAGAGATGATGTGATTAGTCTCCAAGTGGGAGATTGTTGAGTTATGTAGCCTAATTTAGGTTGGGGGTAATTTGGTCATTAATTACCTGTTATTCTGTAACCCTAAATCGTCTATTATATAAAGACGTATTTAGGTTATAAAGTTGTATCACAGAAAAGACAGAGTGTCTGAGAGGGTGAGGCAAACCGTTGTAACTCGTTTATTCAATCTTAGTGAAATCTGCCAGCGGCCAGTGGACGTAGCTCTCGCAACGAGAGTGAACCACTATACATCTGTGTCTTATTTCTTTTTCGTATTTCCTAATCGTTCGTTACAGGTGGATTAAGGCGTCTAATCCTAACAATGATGAGATATCTTCAATCCTGTTGAGTCTCTACAAAATTCATGCTTATTCCTTTGCAACGACTATGTCATCATGTCTGAGCCGTTGTCATCCGTGTGAATCTTCTCAAGATACACTTTGCTTGTTGTCTGATAACTCTTAAATTAGAGTTAATTTATAGGGAATTTAATTGATAAAACTTGTATGAATTGAGTGAATGCAAGAATAATTAGTAGGAATTTAATACAATTGCGAAATAATGCTGCAACATTAGTGCTTTGATTGAATTTAATTTATTTCATGCAGATTATCTATTAAAAGCAGATTTTTCCTCTTTAATTTGAATTTTATATTTTTATATTTGAATGTAATTTTATTAGCGGGAAAACTCAAATTCAAACCAGCTGAAAATTATGGAGAAAGAGAAAGCAAATCAGAGAAATACTGGTTACCATAAATAAAGGAGGAAATCAAAATCATGCGGATATTTTGCACAGCAATCGGATGATGCTGAGAGAAGGAAATAGAATAAAGAAAACCTTGGGCAGCGGAAGATGTGAAATTGGGCAGCGGTCAGCGGAAGATCTACAAAGAAATAAAAGCTGGGCAGCAATCGGATGATGTATAAAAACAGGGCAGCGGAAGAAGGCTAACAAGGGGCAGCAGAAAATGACAAAATTCAACGGTAGAAGTGGAAAGAAAGAAGCTGGGCAGCTGGGCAGCGGAAGATATGAAGGGAAAGAAAGAAGCTGGGCAGCTTGGCAGCGGTAGAATTGAAGAAAATTGGGCAGCGGAAGAAGGTTAAACAAGGGTAGCACTAGATGACAAAACTGGCGGTGGATGCTGAAAGAGAAAAACTTGGGCAGCGGAAGCAGTAAAAATCTGGGCAGCACTAAAAGACGAAACAACTTAACAGAGAGATTGGAGAGAGAAAAAAGTAATTTCCTGGAAGAAAGCTAAAAAAAAGGGGAAACAATTAAATGCAATTGAGATTGGAGAGAGAAAGATGATGGCATTAAAAGGGATAATTTTCAAAAGAAAAAGGAGTATTCTGGCGAAGCTCCAGGAAAGGGGCAAGGAGCTCTGGATCCAGAAGAGCACTGACGACGTTCTTCTGAATTTCGTCTTCTTCTCTTATTTTATTATTTTTATGTTATTGTTTTTAGTTTTATTTTTTATTATGTTTAGTAGCTAAACTTATTTCTTGGTTAGGAGAGAAAGTACTCATTACATGTTTTATGATTGATCTCTGAATGCTATGTATTTTTCATTGAATGATTTCTCATGATTTGAACTGCTTAATTCAAATTATGTCGATAGACAATTTTGATTTCACATATTCCTATTGTATCGATAGGTAAATGGGAATTAAAGATGCATGAGAAATTGAATAGATTAAAAGTGTTGCTGTAGCACCCGGCTCTATTGAACCGAATTTGATTAACCATTTATGATGTGAGGATTTGGGAGAAAATGATGATTAGGTTAATTAATAACTATGCAAGGACAAAAGAGTAATTAGCAATTTGTATAGTGGATGATGTATTTAAGGAAGGGTTTAATGAGGTTTAGCCACCACTGTTCCCTCATTTCTCCTTTTCGGTATTCAGCTCAGGCTCAGCAGAACTCCAGGCGATTCTCCTCTCCGATCCTCATTCCTCAAACTAGGTAAGTTTTCCTTTCATTCTCTTTAGATTTTAGCGGTTAGATAGCAGAGAGAGCGCAATGTGTGTGTATTATGTTAATACTGTGAGTGAGTTGAGTTCGGGTTTAGTATTGAGCTGAGAATGTACGATGACCAGAACTCCCAAACTAGCTCTTTAGGTCTCTGAATGATATAGAATAAGGTTAGTAATAATCTAATCAGTATTCTGCTTATGAAACTAGGTGGGCAAGGCTTCCAAGTAGTTGAAACCGAGTGATTTCCAGGAGACCAGGTAAGTAAAGTTTGCTTGCGCCTTCGGGCCTACATCACAAAACATTAGGATTATATTGTGCTTGAATGTGTCCGTGTGTTATGCATCATATTTTAAAAGTATACGAAAATGTATTTGAGCGCATGACAGCATGGTGAGGATTGATATGATGAAACAGCTTCATGAAACATAATTTACTGTTAAGGGAATTAATCCGCCCCTTAATGAGACAGTGGATATCTATACTTTGGGAGAGTTGATCCAACTTCCAATTTCACAGGGGGATCTGAACATTTGAATCAGAATTTACTGTTAAGGGAATTAATCCGCCCCTTAATGAGTCTGTGGATGAGCATACTTTGGGAGAGTTGATCCAACTCCCAATTTCACAGGGGGATCAGAACAGAAACGTTGAATGAACAACTGAGTTGAGAAAGTAGAAACTTGCATGTTTAGGAATTCATATTTCAGCATTTCATTTTAGTACTGCTTTATTTACTTAGCATTAGGCTAATAGATGAGTTTTGTGATGTAGGTGAAGAAGTGACAGCAGGTGTGTTTACTGAATTCACTGAGGACTAGTCGGGTTGGAGGAGTGCATCTATTCAATGATCTGGTAGCTGATGGGGCGGCTTAACTGATGTCTGATAGTATGGAAGGCTAGTAGTTAAAGATTCAGTCTGAGTATGTTGAGTTTTCATGACAGTAGAGATTTTAGCATTTTGAATACGTTTTGAGACTTTCTGATCCTAGTAATCTGTTGAGTTTTAAATACTGTTTTTACTGGATTTGATTAATGCAGTAGTTTGAGTTGTTTTTAAATGGTCCTGGAGAAGTAAGTAGATTCCTTTCTGTAATTAGCGTTGTGTATGTATAGTGAGGAGTAGTTGAGATGTGCTCTGTTTTCTATCGGTAGATGTTGTCTTAAATTCTACCGGAAGACATAGTCCATCGGTAGATGTTGTCTTAAATTCTACCGGAAAACATAGTCCATCGGTAGATGTTGTCTTAAATTCTACCGGAAAGCGTAGTCCATCGGTAGATGTGAGTTAAAGTCGATCGGATGAAAGAATCATCCGGCTGACGTCATCGGAAGAAGTAGATTTTATACTATCGGTATGAGTGGGCAATATGTTTTGGTCGTTAGTGACCGGTGGATGTAGAGTGTTAAATCCATCGGATGATGTTAGATATATTTTGTCGTTTAGTGATCGGTAGATGTTGTGTTTCAAACTTACCGGAAGATGTAGGAAGTGTTTTGTCGTTTAGTCACCGGTGGATGTAGATTTAAGCCGAATGGATAATGGGAATCATCCGGCTGACGTCATCGGTAGATGTAGGGGATATTTTGTTGTTAGCCACTGGATGATGTTTTTCATTTTCTGTCTCAGCCCCTTTTTGTTGTCTTTGTTCAGCGGGCGATGTGTTTGACTTTTGAAACTAATGAAGTATTCTGCGATTAAACCTTTATTCCTTTTTCCGATTATTTCTCAAAACTACAACTGAGCATTTACGCATTGTACAATAATTTTGTTTAACTCTATTTTAACTTAAATGATTTTCTGCTGCAAGTTTTTTAAAATATGGTCGAAATTTTTAGTCATGTACGGGCTTTTGTGTGACGAACCGGGTTCAGATAACCCGGGGCGTTACAGTGTGGTATCAGAGCCATTCAGTTAAACCGTTCAAAAGATTACTCATCAGTGCCAATCGTTGCATGGAAGTACTCCAACAACTGTAAGTATTTATGTTACCCTTAGTTGATAAATATTTAAGAGTGTAATTAACCATGTACAGGAATTTAGTATAATGGCTAGACGACCAGGAAGACCAAGGATACCAAGAGAGATACCAAGTCCAAGACGTGAAGAGGACTCTAGTGTAATTAGGCAGCTGACAGAATTGATGCGTCAGCAGACTGATATAGTGCGTCAACAGTCTGATCAATTAGGAGTGTTGTTGAACCGGGAAGCACAAGGAAGTGCCAACTCGGGTTCTAGCATTGAACATTCTGGAGATAGATTCCAGAGACTAAGTCCACCCACGTTTGATGGACAGTCATCTGATCCAGTTATTGCTGAAGGTTGGCTTAGAAAGATCGAAAGTATGTTTAGGTGTGCCAACATAGGAGAAGAAGACAAGGTCACGTTGGCAACCTTTCATCTAGCTGGTGAAGCTCAACTCTGGTGGGAAACAATAGAGACCACCACAGATGTTTTGACAATGCCTTGGTCACAATTCAAGGATATTTTCTATGGGAAATATTTCAACAGTACTGTCCAAACCGCAAAGAAGTTGAAATTCCTGAATTTGAAACAGACAGGGTCCGTGGCTGAGTACAGTAGGCAATTTGAATCTCTGTCCAGGTTTGCTGGACATTTTGCTCACAAAGACGAGGATAAAGTGTTCAAATTTATGCATGGACTGAAGCCATAAATTCACTGGGGAGTTAAATTCTGTGGTATTAAAGGCTTGACATTTAGCGAGGTTGTGTCCACTGCTCTGGAAGTGGAAGAAGCTGAGAGGATGTGTGTCGGGCCAAAAGAGGTCCCACAAAGGTTTAACCAGCCACATCAACAGAGAGGAACAAAGAGGCCAAGTGAAGGCCAGAGTAGCCAAAGAGCAGGAGGGAAGGTACAGAATGTCAGAAAATTTCCCCAGTGTCCTAAATGCCTGAAGAACCACCCGGGGGAATGCAGAATGGGATTTGGGAAGTGTTTCAACTGCGAGGAGGTTGGACACACGTACAAGGAATGCTCGAAGCCTAGAATCACCAGATGCTACAATTGTAACAAGGTCGGCCATATTAGTCGAGACTGTCTAGTTCCTAAGAGTGGCCCTGCTGTGATTAAACCAAGAATATTCTCCATGACGGAGTCGGGTGAGGAACAGCCCGCTGTTGTGTCAGGTACTATATTGATTAATTTTGTACCTGCTTTTACTTTGATAGATTCTGGTGCAACGCATTCATTTATAGCATCTACATTTGCTGATAAGTTAGATGTACAGTTTACCCCTTCCATGTATGTGTATAATGTTACCTTACCCTCTGGTGAACGCATGCACTCTAACAGAGTGATGCTTGACAGCGAGGTGTTAGTAGGAAGTGTGAGTCTACCTGCTGATCTCATTATTATGGATATAATGGGATTTGATGTAATCCTAAGGATGGATTGGCTGTTTAAGCATTATGCCACGATTGATTGTAGGACTGGGATAGTTAGTTTTTACCCCCCTGGCGATCTGAAACGTACCTTCCAAGCTTCAAAAAAGAGTAAGGAAATGTCTCTGATAATTTCTATTAATACTAGACCAACCCTATATGGAGAGTATTTGTGCTTCTTAGCTAGCGTTTTAGACACACAGCTTGTAGGAAAGGCAAACCCCCAAAATGTTTTAGTTGTCCAAGACTTTCCTGAAGTATTTTTAGATGACCTTCCTGGTCTACCACCAGATAGAGAAATCAAATTTGTTGTAGATGTTTACCCCGGAGCCGAGCCTGTGTCTAAAAATCCATATAGACTAGCACCAACAGAACTTAAAGAATTAAAGAAACAGTTGGAGGATTTGTTAGAGAAAGGATTCATACGCCCTAGCTTTTCACCGTGGGGTGCACCTGTCCTTTTTGTCAAAAAGAAGGATGGATCAATGCGTATGTGCATTGATTATAGAGAATTGAATAAGTTAACTGTCAAGAACAAGTACCCTTTGCCGAGGATTGATGACTTATTTGACCAGCTTAAAGGTGCAAGAGTTTTATCTAAGATTGACCTTAGGTCCGGTTATTACCAGTTGAAGGTAAAATCTGAAGATATCCCAAAGACTGCCTTTCGCACGAGATATGGACATTATGAGTTTTTGGTTATGTCTTTCGGTTTGACTAATGCACCAGCAGCCTTCATGGATCTCATGAATAGGGTGTTTCACGAGTATTTGGACAAGTTTGTCATTGTATTCATAGATGACATCCTAATCTATTCTAGAACTAAGGATGAGCATACAAAACATTTGAGTTTAGTGTTAGAGGTACTGAGAAGGCACCAACTTTATGCCAAGTTTTCTAAGTGTGAATTTTGGTTAGACCAAGTTCACTTTTTAGGACATGTCATATTTGGAGATGGCATATCTGTGGATCCAACTAAGGTTCAAGCAGTTAAGGAATGACCCCAACCGAAGAATGCTACAGATATCAGAAGTTTTCTTGGACTTGCAGGGTATTACAGAAAGTTCATTGAAGGATTTTCAAAGATTGCTACACTCCTTACTATGTTAACAAGGAAAAATGTAAAGTATATTTGGACTGATAAATGTGAATCCAGTTTCCAGACCTTGAAACAGAAACTAACAAATGCTCCAATTCTGACCCTTCCCGTCGATAATGGTAAGTTTAACATTTACTGTGATGCTTCCAAGATTGGTCTTGGATGTGTGTTAATGCAAGATGGTAAAGTTATAGCTTATGCCTCTAGACAGTTGAAAACTCATGAGAAGAATTACCCTACGCATGACTTAGAATTAGCTGCAGTAGTATTTGCACTGAAGATTTGGAGGCACTACTTGTATGGACAATCTTGTGAGATATTTTCAGATCATAAGAGCCTGAAGTATATTTTCACACAGAAGAAACTGAATATGAGGCAACGATAGATAGATATAAATTGTATCGATGAATATTGTAGCATTGCTAATGCATTTTTGTTTGGAATAATTATTTGTGATATTTCTTGCTAAGTCAGATCATATCGACAGATAGGTTGACGATTCATGTTTATATTGTATTGATAGATAGATATAAATTCTTAGATGCACAAATAATTAATCGGATTAAATTGTTACAACGTAGTTAACATTAATTCGATTGGCAATAAGAATGAGACAAATCTGAAATTCAATATTAGTTACATTCATTCAAAGTCGAAGGAAATTCTAATTTGAATTTATCTAGGCAATTCGAAAGAATCCTAGAATTATTTAATTCTTGCTGATTCATAGACAATGCTGCAGAGCATTACCAGAGCATCAGTTGTAAAATTCTCGTAACGAAGAAATCGATCCTAGCCAAGACTTTTATTCATAGATTTTACCTCGTTTATCTTGCTTTCTCTTATTGCATTGTTATTAATAGTTTATTTCTAATTATTTTCAATTATCCTCGAATATTTTTATAAGATTTTTATAGCGATTAATTCGATTAACAATATCCTCGTGGGATCGATACTTTACTTACTTATTACTTCGTTAGCGACACGTGCACTTGCGTGTAAGTGTGTAAAATCACTAACATTGTCCAACACATCTCGTATCTAATGATACTTGATATCTATGTGTTTCGAATTCGAATGAAAGCTCGGGTTCTTACTCAAATGAATAGCACTTTGACTGTTGCAATACAAGATATACCTATCTTGTTGATGAAGCAATTCTGTCAGAAATTTTTGTATCCACAAAATTTCTTTGCAGGCTTTTGTAGCCGCCATAAACTCAGCTTTTGCCGTAGACAATACAACTAAACCTTGTCTCTTAGATTGCTATGACACAGCTCCCCCTCCAAATGTAATCAAATACCCTGATGTTGATCTTCTAGAGTCAATGTCTCCAGCCATGTCTGTATCTGTATAGCCTACTAATGAAGATTTCTCACTTTCAAAACACAAACTGAATTCAGAAGTATCTTTTAGATACCTGATAATCCACTTCACGGCATTCCAATGCTCTCTGCCCGGATTTGCTAGAAATTGACTTACTACTCCAAGAGAATGAGAAATATCAGGTCTCGTACAAACCATGACATACATCAAACTGCCAACTATTGAGGCATACAGAATTCTTTGCATTTCTACTTTTCCTTCTTCAGTGGAAGGACTTTGTTCAGAAGTAAGTTTGAAATATTTACCAATAGAAGTATTGACCAGCTTCGCCTTTGTCACACCCGGAAGTTTACTAACGCATATAGTCTTAGTTAGAGTTGAATGTTAAGTGATGAAGGATTGAAGGTAAGGCAAGGCAAGCAGAAGAAAAAAATTGTTGACAAGTCAAAATAAAAAGTAGTTGAAAAGTCAAGTAAATTGAAAAGCCATTAAAAGTGAACAAAATGGTTGGAAAGACAAGGCATCCACGTTGAAGGAAGAAGTGAAATGAGAGGAGTTGGTTTTATAAAAATGGAAAAAATTGTGGTAAAAACAAAAAGTGAGAAATGTGTGGATTTATAAATTTGAGGGTTAGGTGGTAAAATTTCATTTCTTTGGCTTTCTTCCTTCTTTCTTCCCACGATCCTTGGCAGCCATTGAAGCCCTCCCTTTTCTTCATTTCTTTGAGAAATTTCAAGGTTTTAAGGTATGTTTTGATGGGGTTTTGAGTTTTTAGGGTAATTTTATGGGTTTTGGTTAGGGTTTGAAAACCCTAATTTGAGAGCTCCGAAATTTTGGTCCTTTGGCTTATTCTCTTCCTATTTTTGATGGTTTAATCCTTAAATTGTGTTAGTTAGGTTGGTTGTAGGAGGAGATTAATGTTTGGAGGTGAGTTGTTAGAAAACCGGTTTTTGGAGTAAGGATACCAGTTCTGTTTTTGGAGTTTTCTGTTCGGCCAAGTTATTTGGTTGGTTAATTTGAGTATTTCAATGGATAGTAGACGTGTAGAGGTTTACGGATTGGGGTGGCACGTCGAAATCCGTTGAAAAACGAATAAGTTATGACCGTTTGAAGTTGACCGCTAAAAGTTGTAGGAAAAATCGGATTTGAATGGTTAGGTTTCAAAGTTAGTGATAGTTTGGTTTAGATAATTCTTTAAAGTCCCTTAGTGGGTTATTAAGTTGATTTTTCCTTATTTGTTAGGTTATCGCACGAGTGAGTTAACGGGACGAAGTGACCAAGCAGGTGTCGAGCAGTCAGGTAAGTAGAGAAATTCTTTTTGTTGTCTTAGGCCTACACCATGGAACGGTAGGGTAAACGGTCTTGTTTCGCGTTGTGTTGTGTTACGTATTTTTCTAGCATGCATCACGTTTTAGTTTTGTGCACTGTGAATTGCGAGTGTGAATTGTAATAAGACAATAGGAATTGTAAGAACTGGTTTCAAGTAATTTGGCCTTGTCGGGAATAAGTGTTAGAGTGTAGTACCCCAAAGGGATTTTACGAGAGAACGGTTTGGCTAAAAAATTTAAGACATCGTGCATATGAACTCCTACACAGTCATAGGGTTCTACGATCGATGTGGGTAAGACAAATCGTGCTTGGCCATCCTAGACATTTATGGGATGTGTGCTAACCGATTTTATTTGGTTGGATCAAGGCTTGTCCGTCTTAGACAGTTATGAGATGTGTGCCTACTTGATCCACACAGCTTATGATAAGATTAATGCAACGAACATGTAACGAGCACAACTGAGAGTTAGAAACTACATGCACTAGAATTGGGTTGCATTGTGTGTTATGTGCATTCGTTATTCCATACTTACTAAGCATTAGACTTACTTTTCGTGTTTTATGGTGTAGGTGACGAGGTGTATACAGGTGAGGTTGATGAGGAAGATCAGGCCTAGAAGCAGTCGGAGAATCAGGGGGCACGTCAGTGCGGGCAGTTGTCGGGGCGCCTCGACCTAGGTCTTCGGGGATGTGTGGTTGAGTATTTTGGATTGATTTTGTCAGATTTTACTTGGTGTAAATATTTATGGTTTTGACTCCTTTTGTGGACTTGGTTTAGATGGTAGTAAAATGTGAATTTTTCAGGTTTTGGGATTTAGAAAATTTTAGCCGTTATATTGCTCGTTTTGTTTTTAAAGCATATAAGTTTGGTTCTATTGTCTCTATGTTTTCGTTGACCGTTTTAAGTCGATTTTTCGAGATTTTTACGGGCACTGAGTTGGGGATGCCGGGCAAGTATGGTAAACATTTTAGAAAATTTGAAAGTGTTTGGCTCGGGAAAAAGTGGAAGAAAAGTGGAGGAGGTCAGAAATGGTGCGCGGGGCACCGCTGGGCACGCGCAGCGCCGATCGATCGGCGCTTTCCTGTTGATCCTGATCACGCACCCGAGAGGGTGCCGATCAATCGGCACACGCACGCGCGCCGCTCAGCCGGTTCAGCCCAGTTTTCTTTTAAAATTCTCGGTTTTCTAAATTGTTTTAACCTGACATTTTTCGACGTATTTTAGGCACGTTTTCCAACAAATTTCGACGAAAAACTTGAAAACTGAGTTTGAAAAATTATCAAAAATTATTTTAAAATTTGTTTTAAACATGAGATTGGTTAGCAAAGTAGCGCACCGAGTCAGGGCAGGTTCAGGGGCGTTACAGTCTTATCCATAGAGAATCGCCTCAGAACTTTCTGTATATGTTTCTCTTGTGATAGCCATAATTTTTCATTCTTTCTATCACGAGTGATTCCCATCCCAAGCATCTGTTTTGCTGGTCCTAAGTCTTTCATGACAAAAGACTTGTTAAGTTCATTCTTTAACTTAACAATCTTTTCTCTGTTTGGGCCCACAATCAGCATGTCGTCGACATAAAGTAAGAGGATTATAAAAGTATCATCTGTGAGCTTTTTCACAAACACACAATGGTTTGAGCAAGTTTTCTTGTATCCTTGATTTCTCATAAAGAAATCGAACTTCTTGTACTATTGTCTCGGGGCTTGCTTCAATCCATATAGATTCTTCTTCAATCTACATACCAGATGTTCCCAACGAACTCTCCTGGTTGTTCCATGTAAATTTCTTCTTCTAATTCACCATGCAACAAGGCAGTCTTCACATCGAGTTACTCGATATCCGAATCAAGAGTTGAGGCTAATCCAAGTACCACTCGTATGGATGACATTTTCACTACCGGTGAAAAAATTCTCTAAGTCAATTCCCTTCTTCTGTCCAAAGCCTTTTTTGACCAGTCGTGCCTTATACTTTGGTTGTGAATTTTCATCTTTGAGTCTGTATACCCATTTGTTCTTGAGTGACTTTCTCCCATTTGGAAGCTGAACCAACTCATAAGTATGGTTCTCATGCAATGATCTTATCTCATCTTGCATCGCATCTAACCAATTCTTCTTTTGTTGATGCTCCATAGCTTCCTTACAGCACTCAGATTCATCGTCATCAGTGATCATCACATACTCGTTCACAGAGTATTTTTTCGATGGTTGACGATCTCTTGTTGACCTCCTTAACTCTGGTTTTGCAACTGATTCAGGAGAAATCTCTAGTCAACATCATCAGCTGCTTGATCACTAGATTCTCCAGCATCTCCCCCGTCAAAAGTTGATTTATCCAGACCAACTCTTACTGGATGCTCATTAGTGACATCTTTCTGTAACACCCGGTTTTGACGGGTTTTCAGTTTTTCGTATATGGATGGCATTATCGTAAATATGTCAAATTAAGCCCGTTTTGTAAATAGGAAGTTTTATTGGAACCCTATAAATGAATTGGAGTATCTGGAGAAATAAGAGAATTTTTATAGAGATAATGCCGATTTACGAGTTTTGATATGTCTCGTAAAATAAAGGGTATTTTTGTAAATAAGTGAAATATGTCCGTTTTGCGAATCGAAAACTTTAATGAAACCCTTATGGTTAATGTGAGTTTTAGAAGAAATATGGGAATTTAAGAAATTCAAATCGAGGAGTAACGCTCAATTTCCCTTTTTAACCCTATAGCGGTTTAATTCGTAAAAATAGTAAATTAAATCCGTTTGACGAACGGAAAGTTTTATTAGAACCCTAGTAATTAATAAAGATTTTTAGAGAAATAAGAAAATTTTAGAGAATCTAGATCGATAGGATAAATCACGAAATGGATAGAATATTATGGTGAAGGACAAACTTGTAATTAGGTTATAATATATTTTTATTAAACAATTACCCCTCTTCCCCTCCATCGTGAATTCCATTCTTCAAACACCAGAGAGCTTCTCCTTAGCCATTTTTGGCTTCTCTTCGCCGATCCTTCAATCGGCTGATTCCTCCACTCCGATCATCAAACGTTCTTCACGTTTTCTCTTCCCCTCGCGATTCTAGGTAAGTCTCTAGCATTTTTCGGCTTTAGTTCTCGACTTTTAGAGATTTAAACGTTTAGGGTTTCGTAGAGATTTCGTAAAAATAGCAGGGTTGTAACACCCGACAATTTCGGCCAGGTGATTTTCTCAACAAAATTAACTGTCACCTGTCTATTTGACCTTTTGATTTAATGTCTTAAATGCCAAGCTTATTTGTCTTAAACTTTGTGCGGTGGCAGAATGGTAATAAAGAGGGATTTTGGCTTATATAAATAGAATAAGGAAATCTCTAAACCTCACTGTAGCTGACACACTCCCTTCCACGATTTCTTCACTCTCCAGAGCTCTCTCTCAGCCGGCGACTTCTTCACCAACGAACGATTTCTCTTGTATTCACTCGGATAACCCACATTCGAGGTAAGGTTTCGACAATATAGTTGTTGAGTAGTTATTTAGAGCTCTGTTTTCAGCTAGAAACCCAAAGTCCAGATTCTGTAATGGCTGAGTAATAATAGGAACATTGTTAATCTGAGTTTGGTAATAGCGTTACCGATTCGAATCTGAACTTTGACAACCGACTGTAAATAGCTGCCAGGTTGAATATGAATGTCTGTAGTTTTGGAGCTTAACCCACGCACACAAGGTGCTTGACGGAAAGGACTAAGAAATACAGATTTTAGGATGACATTTAGTTAGAACTTTACTAGTTTTGAGTTTAAGTTATTTAGGATTTTATTTTAACTACGAATATGAAATGTCATAGGCAAGGAAAGCTCAAGTGAAGGTGCTGCTCAACTAAAGAATCCAGGTAAGTGAATGTATAGGTTTCTCGGTCAATAGGACCCTACATCAAAGGATGCTAGGTAGAAACTCATACGATGTTTAGCAGTTCTTTCCGGATATTGTCTAGCATTTATATTGATGATTGGTTTGATGGTAAGTTTTCATACTGGATAAATGTTCTGTTCCGTAGCTTGAATGAGTTAAGAATCTCCATGTTCGTGTATCATCTATCTTTTATGCACATGAAAATGTTTTATAAGCATGATTTCTCAATGAACAAGATAAGATGATAAAATCCCTGCAACATGGCTGAGTGAGGGTTG
This sequence comes from Begonia masoniana, assembly GCA_022432975.1. Classification (NCBI taxonomy): domain Eukaryota; kingdom Viridiplantae; phylum Streptophyta; class Magnoliopsida; order Cucurbitales; family Begoniaceae; genus Begonia; species Begonia masoniana. Next base: position 45,599,752 of record CM039510.1, on the reverse strand, counting down.
GGGGCGGTTCGGAGTATGGCACAGTCCGCAGTAGGACATATGAATACGACCCACGATAGGGACCATGATCAAACTCACTGCCGAACCCCCTTTACCGGCACAAATCCTCTCTCATGCCACACAATATGAACAATGATATGAATGATGAATATGGTTCAGCGATATGAACAATGATATGAATGATGAGTATGGTTCAGCGATATGAACAATGATATGAATGATGAATATGGTTCAACGATATGAACAATGGTATGAATGATGAATATGGTTTAATGAATATGAACAATGATATGAACAATGAATATGAACAATGATATGAACAATGATTATGTACAAGAAAAGACTCATGACCATGCTTTTCTCTAAACTATGCATTCATACGTTCATGTTATTGTTGCATTCCTTACTAAGCATTAGGCTTATAGTTAAACCTTATGGTGTAGGTGAAGAATTTACAGGTGAGAATACCAAGTTTAATGAAGAAGTCTAAGACTGGTAGCTGGTGAGAGCTCAAGGTGACAGTGCGAGACTGGAGAGGCGATTATGACCCCTGGTTAATGCTCTTATGATTTCTGTAAGATAAAGAATATGGTAGTTTAAGTAGGATGAGATTATTTTATAACATTGAACTTTGAAACTGTCTGGTTGACCACTGAGTCTGGGAATGATTATAGGGATTATTAAATGATCTGTTGTTAAGCCTTCCGCTATGCATATTTTAGATGAGTTTATGATTCTTACTCTTTGAGGTTTATGGTTACTAAGTTAGGAATCGGGTGAGTTGTGATATGTTCTATCGAATGGAGATGTTAATGATTATAGTGTTTTCTGCCGTGTGATGGAAACTGGATAAGGTAATCATCCGGCTGACGTCACCGGCAGATGTAGAGTATTTAGGTTACCAGATGATGTAAGTGTTATTTCATCGCCCGGTGATCGACAGATGTAAAGTATGTAGGTTACCGGATGATGTAAGAGTTATTTCATCACCCGGTGATCGGCAGAAGTAAATTATGTAGGTTACCGGATGATGTAAGAGTTATTTCATTGCGCGGTGATCGGCAGATGTAAAGTATGTAGGATACTGGATGATGTAAAAGTTATTTCATCGCCCGGTGATCGGTAGATGTAGAGTGTTAAAGCTACCGGATGATGTGAGTAGGTTATTGTCGTTTAGTGACCGGATGATGTGAGTGTTTTCTTGTCGTTAGTGACCGGATGATGTGAATAATTTCTTGTCGTCTAGTGTTCAAGTAATGTTTTAATTGGACACGTGAGGCGCACATGACCACCGGTCGATGTAGTGTAAATAAGAACACCTAGCAGTGAATATTCGAGACCAGATGATGTTTTTAATTATTCACGAGCGATGCACGTGTTCACCGGATGATGTATCCTTATTTTACCGGATGATGTAGTGAGTTCTCCACCGGTAGATGTAGTTTATTCCTCTATCGGTGCATGCAAACCCATGCAGCCCGAGAACGATGAAGTCGTGTGATCTATGAGTATCCTTCTTTCTGCCCGATTATGTTAAGGATTAATGCCTGCGTCTAGTCGCTCATGTCTGTGAATGATTAAGTATATAATGTCATGAAGAAGTCACGTACGATGGGCTAATTTTCCACCTGTTAAGTTGAAGTCCTTAAGCCTGTTAGGTATACTATTATAAAAAAAAAGAAATATACCACTAATCATGAAGCATCTGTGAGTAATAAGAATTAAATGATTAAGAGAGATATGAGTTAAGTGACGATCCTTCCCGGGTCGTTACACGGGTTTTGTTAGAATAAGTTATTTATCGCTTTATTGATGATTATTGAGCATTATTGGATGAATTGGTTGAATATTGGTTGATGATTTAAATGTGCAAAACTGGAAAATGTAGGGCAGCTTCGGTTTTTGATTTTCTGCCATTCTTCGGGTTTGGTTTTTGATAAATGAGTTTCACCGTTTGAAAGTAGACATTCTAAGGAGCTCGTAGCCACTTGAATCATCAAATTTGGACATATATTCAATTTATTACAAATTTTTGAAGTTGGACAAAAAGTTACGATTTAAAAACTGGGCAGTTTCGGTTTTCTTGCAAACTGACCTATCTCTTGGTTCTAATTGGTTAAATGGCTTGTATCATTGGATAGGGGACTCTTAGAGGAGTCCATAGCAACTTGAACCACTCGATTTCATTAAGAATTGATTTAGTTATGAATTTTTGAAGTTGTTGTGTAAAAACTGGAGAATTACCGCGGTCAGTTCGGTTTTTGGTCTTTTTGTCTCGATTCTGTTTTGTTTTGGATAAATGCTTGATTCCATGTTAAAATAGACATAATGAGGTTTTCAAAACATGTTGAATCATTGAAAACGGATAAGAATTGAGGGAGTTATTGAGGTTTAAAGTTAAGCCAATTTTAAAGAAAAAAATCCGAGAATATTGAAAGAAAATTGTTGAGTTTTGTTAGTTGAATGAACTTCGAGCTGTTTAAGTAGTTGAATTAAATTATTAGTGCGAATGTGACTAAAAACTAATTGGCTTGGAATATTAGGTTGAGGTATAAAGTTTTATTCAAATACCTTGGTTATATTTTTGGTTTTAAGTTGGAGGTTTACTATGCTGAATTGGTTTGTTTTGAGTTAAATTGCCTTGTTGCTAGTTAGAAGAAGAAAGTTGTGCAATTCAGAGATTTTGAATTGATGCTTGAGGTTTATATTGTGAACTTGTATTTATTATTATTAGGTTGTTAAATTGACGAGATTAAAGCATTTTGGACTCTGAGCGTGTGCAACGGACGCGAGGTAAGTCTCTGTGACTTGTTAGGCCATCTAGGTCTACACCGTACGAATTGAGTCGATCGAGGATATTAGAGATGTTTGTGTGCTTCGGGTAATTAGAACGGGTAGTTAGGTTACTTTAAGTTATAGAATGTTTAATGTTTGTTGATTGTTAATGCTTCAGTTTCATTGTTTTCTTATCGTTATTGTATCGAGCATGTCCATGCATTGTTTTCTAAGCACGCATGCAAAATGAATTTCAAAGCATTTTTACATGGAAAAAAGGTAAACAAAGAACGTAAATGAATGCAGAGATAGTCACGCCGGGTGCGGTGGTTCGGGCATGGCTGTCGGAGGAAGCATGCTTTCCCCCCGGTTAGATCCAAGGGGCTATCCAATCGCAGGATGTGCCGCTCCCATCTAACGAGAGTGAAGCCCCGGGTGACCCATAGAAACCTAAAGAAAGAAATGAAAAGAAATGAAAAGAATGCATGGTTTGAAAGAGCATAGCATAGCATACATTTGCATTCACTTAGATTTACTGAGCCTCTAGCTCACGTGTTTAATTCTATGGTGTAGGAGACTTTGAGACAGGTGAGGAAGACATCCCTCCGCCTAATGCATGAGCACGTTGAAGAAAGATGGCCCGTGGGAGTGCGTTGGCAGTCGGAGCGTGATTTTGACCCGTGGAGACATAGGTAATGTTTTGAGATTTGATAGATAAAAAGAATTGTATAGTTGATATTTAGGAAGTCTGGATTTGGATTGTATTTTGTTGAATTTTTTATGTTTATCAAACGGTGGGAAATGTTAAACTTTTAAACGGAACCATGCGGTTCGTTTTCATGAAATTAGTTACATTTTAAACGTATTTTGAGTCGGTGAACGGGTGAGTGATATTATGCGCAATGTATGTGTGCGATAGTAAATTTCGTATTTGAAGTGTTTGAGAAAGGTATGCAAAAGTGTATGAAAATGTAATGAGAAAGGAGTATGGTGTATTGTGTATTGGGTATGTAAATGGTGTGCAGGACGTGAAGAAAACAAGAAGAGGAAGAGGAAAAGAGAGAAGGGGTGGGGCGAGCCCTCTGGGAAGCAAATCCAGAGGGGCTGCCGAACGATCGCCAGGGAGGGCGATCGTTCGCCCCCCTGATGGATAACTTCTCTAGAATTTCCAGAGAAGTTGCCGAGCGATCGCTGGGCGATCGCTTGACTTGAAGAAGTGATCGCCAGAAGGGCGATCAGCCAGGCGATCATTCGCCTGGTGATGATCGCCACGGGCGATCGATCGCCTGAAATGGGCGATCGATCGCCCCTCAAAGTTTTGGGACGAAAGTCCCTTTTGCCCCCTGTGCGATGGCCGATTGTATTAAATGTTTTAATAGATTTATTTAATTGTTTTATAATTTGTTTTAAGTATTATCCAAATGATTTTCGAAAGGTTTTCAATTCTCCGAATGATTAGACGAAGTAAATTCTGCTTAAACATTTTAAAGTCTACCTAAAATGAAAAAGAAAAATTTTATAGGGAAATTAAGGGATAAGGTCAAGGGTCGTTACACTTTCTCATTGTCTTCAATGGTCTAATCTTCAAAGAAGACAACGTCCCAGCTTTTGACAATCTTTTTGTCAACCTGATCCGAAAGCCTGTATCCGAATGCATCACTTCCGTATCTGAGGAATATGCATTTCTTAGCTTTGCTGTCTAGCTTGGACCTCTCATCTTTAGGAATATGGATGAATGCTCTGCATCCAAATACCTTTAGATGTTTATAAAAGACGTCTTTTCCTATCCAAAGTCTGTTTGACACTTCTCTACTCAGAGGTGTTGATGGAGACAAGTTGATGACATTTACTGCAGTATTAATTGCTTCTCCCCAGAATGTTTTGGGAAGTTTTGAATGTGATAACATGCACCTTATCTTCTCCACGATAGTTCTGTTCATTCTTTCTGCAACGCCAGTTTATTGCGGAATTTTTGGAATAGATCTTTCGTGCCTGATCCTGTGCATTTTGCAATATTCGTCAAATGATCCCATATATTCACCACCATTGTCAGTGTGAATGCATTTTAACTTATTTCCAGTTTCTCGCTTTGTGAATGCATGAAACTGTTTGAAAACGTTAAACACCTCATCTTTGGTCTTGAGTGCATAATCCCAAACTTTCTTTGAGTGATCATCAATAAATGTGACCATGTAGTAGGCAACTCCTAATGTTTTTCGTTGACATGGGACCACAAACATCTGAGTAAACAACTTCCAACACGTCTAGCTTCCTTGATGCAGAATTCTTTTGAAAGGAAACTCTGTGTTGTTTTCCTGCCAAACAATTAACACAACTTGACAGGGGACGAGTCATCTTGGACAGTATTTATTGATGCTTCCTTCACAGTCACTTGTGTCACATACAAGCTAGACTCTTTGATCCCTTTTGCTATGATGAGGGAACCTTTGATGAGCTCCAATTTTCCGCCAACAAACTTGCACTTGTAGCTAGGCTCATCAAGAGCACCAATTGATATTAGATTTAGTTTAATATCCGAAACCTGTCTGACATCTTTAAGCACCAACTCGCATCCTGTATTGGTTTGGATACAAATGTCCCATTTTCCAATTATTTTGAAAATTTGTCTGTTCTCCATTTTGACAACGCCAAGATCACTGCTGGTGTAAGATGAAAAATACTCCACTTTTGAAGTAACATGGTAAGATGCTCCAGAATCACACACCCAACATGATTCATTCAACGTGAGGTTGACAGCATCTTCGCATACAATAACATCTTCACCCTCAGAGACAACTGTAGTCGTACTCTTCATTTCTCTTTTGGCACTTTCTGTGCCTTGTTCTTTCTTCAACTTTCGGCAATCATTTTTCATATGGCCCATCTTGCACCAGTGATAGCACTTGACGCCCTTTTTACATCTTGATTTAGATCTTCCTGACGTGCTGGCTACAGAGGCCCCACGTTCCATTGATCTTCCTCTCGTTACTGATAAAACCTCCACAAAGGATTGCTCCTCAAGTTTGGCTCGGCTCGCTACAGTAGCGAGCCGAGCCGAGCCCCGCCCCTGGGCTAGCGAGCCTGCTAGGGACCGAGCCAGGCTCGCGAGCCACCCAGCTGCCCGCGAAGTAGTACGAGCTGGCCCCAGATCTTGCTGGTTGGGGTATGGATCTTTGCTGTATTTGCCGAAATTTTCTGGAGAAGGATTCAATTGTCGGCTCTGATCCTTAATCTGAGCTTTTCTTTAGAATAGGAGATGGAAATGGTGGTGAGCAGAAGCAAGCTCAGTTTGCAGAGACCCATGGTCGTGGTTTTAAAGAGAGAAAGAGAGAAGAAAGAAGAGCTGGAAGAGTGGGTATGGAGAAGGTGATGAATTTATACCAGAAGTCAAAAGGGCAGAAAGGGAAAGTAGAGAAGTATAAACAAAAACTCTATTAATTAGCAAATTTAGGAGCTGCAGAACGCGTTTTCTTGTGGGTTGGTTAGATTAGATCTAATAAATCGTTGAAGATGATGATCATCTTCTTCCGCGCCTTTGCGGCTTTGCAGGGTTATTAATAATATTCCGCGTAACACTTGTCACTCAAGTGTAATACATTGTTTATGAAAGGTATGTGTCAGTCTTAAATAACTTCAATTATTTTATGATTTTTATTTGTAATTTTCTTCTTTTAATTTTACAAATAATAAAACTTTAAATTGATTATTTAGCATTTTGGTCTAAACAAATCATTGAGGAATTTTGAAGTAAAAGACACAAGTTTTTGACTCGTTAAGCTCGGCTCGTTAGGCTCGTTGGGCCGGCTCGGCTCGGCTCGGCTCTTTAAGCTCGTGGCTCGCGAGCCGACTCGGGTTGAAAATTTTTTGGGGTCAACTTGTTAGGCTCGACAGGCTTGTTAGACTCGGCTCGTTAGGCTCGGTGAGCCAAACCTTTCCAGGCTCGGCTCGGCTCGGCTCGCTCGTTTGACATCTCTAGCCTACTTTCTTTGTCAAGAACGACGACTTCAATATCATTGAACATCAATGTAGTTTTTGTACTATCATTGAGTACATTTACGATGAGGTGATCGTATGAATCTGACAAACTTTAAAGTAAAAGTTCAGCTCTTTCATTTTCGTCGATTTTGTGCTCCATTGTTGTAAGTTGAAAAAATAATGTGAAAGATCAAGGTTAGTGACTCGATGTTAAAAAGTGTTGTGACACTTTGTATGACACCAGTTATAAATACGATATAGAACAATATTAAAATGCGGAAATAAAGAACACCAGAGGTTGGTAACGCAGTTCGGCAATCAGCCTACATCTGCGGGGCCACGCCCAGATATGAAAACATTTCACGAGTTCAAACAAGGTTACAAGACACTCGGACTTAAAACAAAATAAGACTCCCTCTTATCTTTGATGCCGCCTCCGTCAACCTCCACTAGTGAAACTGTTTTGCGAGCTCCCCTCGTCTTAAGCACGATCTCTCCCGAGATTTAAATGTGACAAGATTCCCTTGTCAAAGATGATTCCTCCCAGAATCCGTGTATGGCAAGCTCCCCTTGCCCACGATAAAGATAAATAGCTTTAATCAATAAAAACATACACCACATAGAACCATGAGTGAAGAAATAAGAACGCCCAGATGAATAGAGAATTCCACGAAACACAAAATTGGCGTCGGCACATTTTAACATACAAAGAGAAGACTTTTATATTAAGTGCTGGTACGGCTCTGTTTCTGTCTACAATATATTCTTGAAACAGACTATTCATTCAAATAATAATATCCCACGAAATCAGCAAAGGATCCGAAAATCACTGCCACACAAATTTAGCGCAGTGACACTTTGAATGACGCTTTAGTAAAGAATCCCAAATACTTAGGAATATGAACCAAGTTTGTTATGATTCCTTTTCAAACAAATCACATTTGAATTGGTAAAATATTCTGCCAAATATCTTCTCCAATATTGAAGGATAGAATAATATATATTCCAAAAGAATATAATTTCCAAAAATATAATTTCCAAAAAAAATATAATTTCCATAACTTACCAAAATCAATAAGTTGCCAAAAAAATAATGCCAACCCACAATAGCATTAACAATCTCTCCCTTTGGCATTTTTGGCAAAACATAACTCCCCTTGAAGGAGAGAACTCAAAACTCCCCCTGAATGAGAAGTTCTTGAACCAGACAAATCACTATAGTGACAATTCAAATAATAGATCCAAAATAGGAGATATCCATAGCAGCATAACAGTAATCAATCTCCAAAATCACAAATTACTCCCCCTTTTTGCCATAAAAAGACAATAGGGAACAAACATTGTCAATCAAGCCATAGTCAAGCATGTGCATAGAATCCAGCAGACAAAAAATACTGAACGAAGTATCATAGAAAATACAGACAGGCATCTAACCAGATTTATCAAAGGAATCAGAATGTGCTGCAGTGACATTTTGTGAAACATTTTGTGAAGATGTGGATCCAGAAGGTGATTTCACCGATTCATGACCTGGATACAGCTGAATGTTGAACAAGTTCATCCAGCAGATCAGACAGAACCTTCTTTCTAGTTTCTAGGGCCTGCAATTCACCTTTAATAATCTTAATAGTACGAGAAATAATGCTCTTCTCAATAACTTCCTCAGAATCAGCAACATTGTGTAAGTCATCAGCACAAGACAATAATCAGCAGCACAGGTAAAACATCCAGCAGCTAAATAAAAGTATTCAAACATATCATTTAAGCAGTGACAAACCCGGATGCTGGATGCAAAACACAGCCCACACTAGAAGAATTTCTTCACATTTTTGGGCTCAATTGAGGATGTAAAGCATGCAAATTGAATCATTTCACGATAGTTGACTCTTGGATTGTCTCTGGTTCGAATACCATCATTTAGATCTCCGATAATATCATCTGCATAATGATTTTTCTGGACACGCGTGGATGGTTTTCTTTGATCCGAGGTAGTTACCTCATCAATATGTGCAATCTGTTCCGTGACACTACTCGTAACATCACCTGTAATACTGGTTGAAACGCCGAATTGTTCATCATTTGAATTCTGCACTTCATCGTCTGAGTGAGTATCAGCTAATTCCAGAGAATCGTCCACCTGAACATTTGCGGATTTTACGACATTTCGCGTCCTTTTGTTGTAAACACGATAGGCACGGCTATTTGTAGCATACCCCAAGAAAATACCTTCATCACTCTTGGGGTCTAGCTTCCCTCTATGTTCCCTATCATTAAGAACAAAACACGTACTCCCAAAAGGATGAAAATAACTAAGATTTGGAGTTTTACCTTTCCACAATTCATAAGGAGTCATTGCCGTTCCTCCATGTAGATAAACCCGATTGATAGTGTAGCAAGCTGTGTTCATAGCTTCAGCCCAAAATCTCCGTGGAACATTTTTTTCGTGTAACATTACGCATGACATTTCTGCTATAGTTCGATTTGTTCGCTCAACGACCCCATTCTGCTGAGGAGTTTTTGGTGCAGAAAATTCATGAGAAATTCCAAGCTGATTGCAGAAATTTTTAAAAACAGAGTTCTCAAATTCTGTTTCATGGTCACTTCGAATTCGAACAATCTTTACAATGATGCAATCTTTCTCTCGCTGAAGCCGAAAACATAAGGCTTTGAAAGCACGAAAAGTGTCGGATTTTTCTCTAAGAAATTCTATCCAAGTGTATCTTAAAAAATCATCGACCACCACATATGCATATCGTTTTCCTCCGAAGCTTTCAACTGCCATAGGACCCATTAGATCCATATGTAATAATTCAAGAACACGTTTAGTTGCTGGTGTCTGAGACATTTGATGTGACATTTTAGTTTGCTTTCCAATTTTACATGGTCCACAAACTTTATCTTCATCAACATTTATCATGGGAACTCCACGTACTGCTCCTTTTGAGATAATTTGCTTTAATATTCTGAGATTGACATGACCCAGCTTGCGATGCCATAATAAAGTGTCTTCCATGCTTGATCGAGCACATGTAGATGATGATGAAACGAGATAGCAATTATCAGAAGACCTTATTCCTTCGATGATGCATGTATTTGTATGATCCGAGACAACACATTTGTTGCGAGTGAAATGCACCTTCAGATCTTGATCACACAACTGATTTATGCTGATAAGATTTGCTTTCAAACCTTTTACAAGAAGAACATTTTCCAGAGAAGGCAGTCCAGAAACGTCTAATGTTCCCTTTCCAATGACATTTTCTGTGACGTCGTTTCCAAAAGTTACTTTTCCCAAACCTCCTGATGTAATATTCTTTAAAAATCGTTCTTCGCCTATCATATGTCGAGAACATCCGCTGTCAAAGTACCATGCTTCAACAGATGCTGCCTTTAGAGAAGTATGAGTAACATTACATTTTAAAAAAGATTTCTTTACCCATTTCTGTTTGGGAGATCTGTATGAGGAGATATATCCAGTAGCACCTTTTCTCAAATCATTAAGATAAACAAAGCACCTAGGGCGAATATGACCTTGACGAAAACAATAATGGCAAATTGGAATAAATTTGTTACCTTTAACTTTAGAAATATGAAGATTGGACTTCATCTGATAACTGTCTTTATAGTTTGATTTCTATTCAGTGTTGTTGATGGATATTGCAACTTTCTTCCCTTTATTTTCAGCATAGATATTTTGCACTTTTGGAGACATTGAACATTCTCCTTTGTAACCAATCCCAGAGATATCATCACATGATCTTCTGGCCAATAGAATATCATCAAGAATAGAGGAACCTGAGTTTATCATTCTGACATGCTTCTTTATGTGATTTAGTTCATTTGTCAACTGCTCTATCTCATTCTGGCTAGATTTCTGTTTTGCTTCCAAATCAATAACACAATCTTGAAGACTTCCATTTTTATTTTTCAGATTTCCAATCTGGCTTCGAAGATGTTGATTTATTTCGACCAATTCTGTCCATTTTTCATGAAGCTTCTTGTATTCATCAATAAGATCTTCTTTTGTATCATCATCGCTATTTTCAGACATACTGTCAGACATTTTGAGTGACATTATCAGAACTTGTTGTTTTAGCTTTAGCAACAAGTGCCACATTTTGGTTTGAGATTTCATCTTCTTTTTCTGAGTCACTCTCACTCCAGGTGGTGTTGAGAGAAGTCTTTTTCTTCTTCAAGGTATTTGCACATTCAGCCTGAATATGTCCAAAACCATCACATTCTCTACATTTAATTCCCCTGTTATACGAGGATTTTTCAGAAGATTGATTTTTCGTCTTTGGACTTCTTGTAACTTGTAGAGTCATTCTTGGTGTTAGTGACATTCTGTCTGACACCACGATTATTTCTACCAAATTTCTTCAACACTTTGCTGAAATTTCTTGATAATAATGCTAAAGATTCTTCCAGATCATCTTCATTGCATTCTTCAGAATTATGCATCTCTGCTTTTAAAGCCAATCCTTTCACCTTCTTTGTTTCTACATTTGCATCGAGATTCATCTCAAATGTTCTAAGAGAACCCATCAGCTCCTCTAATTTCATTTTGGTGATATCTTTTGCTTCTTCAATTGCAGTAACTTTATAAGCAAAGCGTTGGGGCAGGGATCTCAGAGTTTTTCTCACAAGTTTCTCTTCAGAAATAGTTTCTCCAAGAGCAAAAGCTTTATTGGCAATGTCACAGAGTCTTGCATTAAACTCGCCAATACTTTCATCATCATGCATCTTCAAGCTCTCAAATTTTGTTGTTAAAAACTGCATTTTTGATAGCTTTACTGCTGAAGTTCCTTCATAAGTAATCTGAAGAATATCCCAAGCCTTTTTAGCCGACTCACATGTAGAAATAAGTCTGAATTGAGTTGGATCAACACCATTAAAAATAGCATTGAGGGCCTTTGAGTTACTATTTGCTAGAGCATCTTCAGTGACGGACCAGTTTTCTTCAGGTTTGATAGATGTGACTCCATCTTTTGTATCCATTGGATGGTCCCATCCTGTTAGAATAGATCTCCAGGCTTTTTCATCAACAGCCTTAATAAATGCCTTCATTCGAGCTTTCCAATAAGCATAGTTGTTTCCATTTAGCAAGGGTGGACACATTGTTGAACCTCCTTCTTTCATAGAGTCCATCGTAGTAAAACCAAGATCAAGTCCCACGGATCTCGCCTAAGAAACAGAGACGATCTGCTCTGATACCAATTGAAAGATCAATGTTAGTGACTCGATGTTAAAAAGTGTTGTGACACTTTGTATGACACCGGTTATAAATACGATATAGAACAATATTAAAATGTGGAAATAAAGAACACCAGAGGTTGGTAACGCAGTTCGACAATCAGCCTACATCTGCGGGGCCACGCCCAGATATGAAAACATTTCACGAGTTCAAACAAGGTTACAAGACACTCGGACTTAAACAAAATAAGACTCCCTCTTATCTTTGATGCCGCCTCCGTCAACCTCCACTAGTGAAACTGTTTTGCGAGCTCCCCTCGTCTTAAGCACGATCTCTCCCGAGATTTAAATGTGACAAGATTCCCTTGTGAAAGATGACTCCTCCCGGAATCCGTGTATGGCAAGCTCCCCTTGCCCACGATAAAGATAAATAGCTTTAATCAATAAAAACATACACCACATAGAACCATGGATGAAGAAATAAGAACGTCCAGATGAATAGAGAATTCCACGAAACACAAAATTGGCTTCGGCACATTTTAACATACAAAGAGAAGACTTTTATATTAAGTGCTGGTACGGCTCTGTTTCTCTCTACAATATATTCTTGAAACAGACTATTCATTCAAATAATAATATCCCACGAAATCAGCAAAGGATCCGAAAATCACTGCCACACAAATTTAGCGCAGTGACACTTTGAATGACGCTTTAGTAAAGAATCCCAAATACTTAGGAATATGAACCAAGTTTGTTATGATTCCTTTTCAAACAAATCACATTTGAATTAGTAAAATATTCTGCCAAATATCTTCTCCAATATTGAAGGATAGAATAATATATATTTCAAAAGAATATAATTTCCAAAAATATAATTTCTAAAAAAAATATAATTTCCATAACTTACCAAAATCAATAAGTTGTCAAAAACATAATGCCAACCCACAATAGCATTAACATAATGTATTCAGAGTATTGACGTGGTCTGTCAATGTTGTAGATTCTGACATCCGAAGGGTATATAATTTTTTTTTCAAGAAAATTTTATTATACCAAGACTTTTTCTCGTACAATTTTGTCAAAGTATCCCAGATCTGTTTTGCCGTTACCATTTCTGAGATACTTGACAAAATTCCATCTGCTAAAGTGAGATGCAAAATGACCATTGCATCCTCATTAGCTTTGTTCCACTTCTCATCTTCAACGTTCGTAGGCATGTCGTCGATGGCCATATCACAACAATCTCTCCGCAATAGCGCCTTCATTTTTAATTTCCACAGAGAGAAATCATTTTCGTTGAATTTTTTGATTTCAATCTTTCTCGATTTTTCTGACGTGGAAGATCAGTTTAAAAATCGCAAACACATAGCATACTAGATTTAAAGAAATAACCTAGGCTTTGATACCACTTGTTGGGAAAAAAATAATAATGAAATCCGACGGTAACCCCACGTAAATAAGCGGTACGAGAAACGATAGTAGATGTGATCCAAAAAATACCAGGAATATTTTTCCATTGCCGTAAAATTATAATGATCAAGAAGTTAGAAAAATAATGGCTAAAACCAACACCGAGAATTTACGTGAAAACCCAAATAGGGAAAAAACCACGGGAACTGAGTTCAGAAAGATCTCACTATGAAAAATAGGATTTACAATATTTTTCTAGATATCGAATATTTGAGAAAATATTCACTAGGAGAAATCATCACTGTTACTGTACTTTAAAGTAGTACATCTATTTTTCTCTCAGACTCTTTCTTTTATCTCTCTCTTCTCATATAAAGAAATCTCTTTCCTGGATTTTTCTTCTGCTTTCGGATGCTTTGACTGTCTGAGAGCTTCCTTATTTATAAGGAAGGTTTGTCATAAAATGACAAACTGATCTAAAGAAGAAAAAAAAGAAGTTATTCTTCTTCGGATTAGTCGCCCTCCGGTAGACTTTAAGGTCTCCATTCTTCTTTGCATGGGTCTCTAACCATTAAGGAGAACCCCACACACTCACTGTATCTATAATTGGTGAGAAGTTCTACCAATCATCAAACTTAATCTAGACAACTAGATCTACACAATAAAATCTAATATTTTCTTAGACGTTTAAAGTCCATCTTTAATAGATTATTTCATTGAACTTTTTTAGATGTCGAATATTTTAGAAAATATTCACTAAAAGAAATCATTACTCTTACTGTACTCAAAAGTAGTATATCTATTTTTCTCTCAGACTCTTTCTTTTATCTCCCTCTTCTCATATAAAAAAAATCATCTTTCCTGGATTCTTCTTCTGCTTTGATTGTCTGAGAGCTTCCCTATTTATAGGGAAGGTTTGTCATAAAATGACAAACTTATATGAAGAAGAAAAAAAAGAAGTTATTCTTCTTCACATTAGTCGCCCTCCAGTAGACTTTAAGGTCTCCATTCTTCTTCGCATGGGTCCTGATCATTAAGGAGAACCCCACACACTCACTGTATCTATAATTGGTGAGTAGTTCTACCAATCATCAAACCTAATCTAGACAACTAGATCTACACAATAAAATCTAATATTTTCTTAGACGTTTAAAGTCCATCTTTAATATATTATTTCATTGAACTTTTCTTCAGAGAGCTACATGCATGCAATTATCATTAAATATATAAGTTCAGTGGATAATTGTTAATTATCCTAAAGCACAACACCCAAATTTGATTACAAGCAAGTAAAAACAACTTCCATGAACTGAAACTCAGAACAAAACAATCCTCAGCAAAGATTGAACACAAAAAGCTAAGGCATAGCCAGTTTATTGAACAAGTATGACAAAATCAAACAGCTAGATCTTCAAGTAGTTTTTCTCATAGCAAGGACCTTACCCCAAGATGGCCTGGACATAATCTCATTCACCCAGAGATTGACATGTGGGCGTGATTCGAATAGCTTCTTAGCGTCTGTGGGCATCAAGTAGGCAAGAGTAGGAATATGATGCAGATCTGCTAGAGTGAAGCAGTCACCAGCCAAGTATTTAGTCTTGGACAATTTAGCCTCATATATGTCCAGAACTTTACCCAACTTAGCTTCATTTTCCGCCACCGCTGCTGCATCGGGAGCCCCCATTCCAAACAATGACTTCAGATACAGCTCGAAAGACAGCTTTCCGGCAGGGGGGTCGAATTGGTGAGCCTCTACATTTATCCATGTCAATGTTGTGCCCATTTCCTTCTTGTCCGAAGGTATCAATTCAGCTCCCTTTTCAGGATAGGCGTAAACAAGGTACTGGGTAATTGCCCTAGATTCTGCATCAGGAAGTGAATGAAATTACGAACAAAGCCAAAAAATCAAACCGAGAGAAATTACGAATCAATATAATTACCAAATAGCGAAAGATCTCCATCTTCAAACGCTGGAACCTGGCCAAATGGCTGCAGAAGACCGCATAAGAAGAGAGATCAGATTGCAGACCTTAAAATTATAGGTTTTTGTTTTTTTTAGGGACGGGAGAGAATCAGGCGTTTCCACTGCCGTGGAACAAGAAAAAGAAAAAGAGATCAACAGAGAAGTCGTGTTGAACATTCACCTCGACACAGTAATATAATATGAGTGAATTCCCTAGTTTTTAGATTGAGTTTGCCCCTCTCATCCCGTCGGTATCTAAAAACTCTGTATCCTTTTCGTTCTATCATGGTATCTAAAAACTCTGTACGATCGACTTAACATACTAAATGTAAACGTGGAAAAAACCTACCTAGATGCGTGGAAAACAAATATCCCACCGATAAAAAAGTAAAACTCAAAGTTTATAATATGAAAGAGATTCTCTCCGTCTTGAACTAATTTTTAAAATTAGTTCTATTCCTCTTGTCCTGTCTAGACGAATCATACTTACATTGAGTGAAATGAAAGGCTCCTTCTTGTGTTCGCCCGTTTTCATATCAATGGCAACAAACTCGAAATCCATATCTTTCTCGAAAAGGCAGCAGAGAACGCGAGCAACAGGAGTGGAGTAAGGAGTACCATGAACCTTGATCGGCGCCATGATCTGAAACAGAGAAGAGAAATTAGAAAAGGAATCGCGAAGAAGGAGATTGACTGACAGTCTATGATAGGGAACAAGAGGAAGACGAATAATTAATAGAGAAAAAAAATACGGAGAGCCACTTAAGCGCTGACGTCAGAATGAAACAGGTTTTAAACTTGACTATAATTGAAAGTGGAAATACTTGCCATATAAAACAAAGACCAATTATTTTAGCATTTAATTTCAATCTTCTTCGCTTTATGTCACAATTTCTTATCGGAGTTTTCTAAAAATAAGATATATTATATAAGAACGAGAACTCTTTTAATAAAATTTTCACTTTTAAATCTCTTGAATAATATAAAATTATGCACACGCACTGATATGAACTAAACTCTTACACTTAAAATAGTCTTACATTTACATGACAAATTATCACAGCTATAAGACTTTTACCTCCTCATGATGGTGTGCCATCAAGCCAATGTTTCACTTCAAGTGGGAGTAAGGAATAACAACTTATGGTGACAAAATTCATTTGATAATAAAATGAATAATGTTACGTTTACATTTTAATTTCACAACTGAAAATATCTTTTGTATATCATTAACTTATTGATAGTCATTATAATATAATATAAATAATTAATATATGAATTAATGAGGAAACAATTTAAACCCTTCAAAGTGTGAAATTAAAATGTAAATCCGCGACTTTAGTGTTTGTTTTATGTGCTTGTAGTCACTCTGGATTGGTCGATAGAGGAAGAGAAATTTTTCGTCTTTTGCTTCATGGAAAATACTGTTTTTCACCTACGATTAAACATAATGCATGTATGGTCGATCTTTTAGCTCGTGCCGGTTGTATTGGGGAGGCTTTAAGGTTCATGAAAGAAATGCCGTACGAGCCTTCAAAACCGATGTGGGGATCGTTGTTGGCTGGCTGTAGAGCTCATGGGAACTTGGCATTGAGCAAATATGCGGCTACTAAGCTTGTTTTGTTGGAGCCCGACAATGGGGCCTACTACGTTATTCTCTCCAATATAGAGGTGGAGATGGGAAAATGGAGAGATGTGGAGAAACTTAGAGGAATGATGAAAGTTAGAGGTCTAAAGAAAGATTTAGGTTCTAGTTTTGTTGAACCCCAAGAGCAAGTGTTTGATTTTGATTTGTTGGAGTAGTAAGCTCAATTTGAAACAATGGATCAAGTATTTGCCGAAAGAAAGATAATTTGAAAGATGAAGAGTAAACACATAACACATCTGCACTGCCCGTTATCTCAGAGGAAGTAAAATAGTTTCTGCTAAATTGTGTTGTTTAACTGTTGGGAATAATGTGCCCCACAAGTAAATGTTATGAACATTTTTTTTTTGCTGTAATTAATAAATAAATTTTATGATTAATTTTTATGTTTATATTATTTGATATGTTTTATGAATTCAAAGAAAAATCCTTGATTATTTGTGCAATTTTAAATTTACATATATGTTGATATATGTGGGATTAAATTTAAAAAAAATAATCACAATAGCTCATGACTTATTTTTGAAATATAAGATCTTCAAATTAATAAAGTCATAAATACAGTTCACTTCGTTGAGAACATATAGTCATATCCCGACAATATATGCAGTGACATAAATTGATTGTATAATATGATTATATAGGAAATTATATTGTTCTTATAATATTCGTTAAATGAAGAACAATTAATTTTATCATAATGATGGTCATATATGTATGATCTTAAATCATTGTATTTAGTCGACTCTTATTTCATTTTAATTTATTCTTTGATTTACTCGGTACAATTTTGTATGAGTTGCATTACATAAACCTTGTATCTTGGGGATAAATTAAATGAGTAGCTGAGAATGCTAATATTGATATAATGAAATTTATAATACAAAATTATCTTGTTTGTTAGTTCATGGATTGAATAATTAGCGCAAAAATTCATAAATGTTATGAATTAATTATTCAATCAAGAACTAATGGTAGTCAAGGATAAAGATGTAATATGAGAGGTTAATGAATTTTATACCTAGCTCTATTACGAATCTTAATGGAGGATTAATACATATGTAATGACTATATCAATTGACATTACTTTGAGTAAATATACTTTATAGTTCTAAGAGTGCAACTCTAGGTATTTAGTTAAATTACTCTAGAGTTAATAATTATATTATTTAATATAAAAAGTTTATATTAATTAACAAATATTATTAGAGTTTAGGGCTATAGGTCCATCGGTTCCTCTGTTATCTTGTATCACTATTTAATTTCCATATTACAAGAATAAATATATAAGTGATTAATAATGATTAGAGATGTTAAACGGGCGGGATGGCCGCTCGGCTCGTTATTGTAGCGGGCCGAGCCACGAGCGGGTTGGGCCCGGGTCACATAGGAGGGCCGAGCCGAGCTCGGACATCCCGGCTCGCGAGCCGAGCCCGTCAATGACAGGTCTCAACGAGCCTGCTCACGAGCATGCTCGCGAGCTGGCTCGTTAATACATATGTAATGATCGGCTCTCATGCGATTGATCTGCTCTCATGCGATTGATCTGCTTGTACGCAAATAATGAAATAAGTATAATTGATAAATGACAAGTGATAACAATAACAATTAATAGAGACATGGCCGATCTATCGGCTATTTATGAGCGCTCGATCGACTCTGGCTCGTTCAAAGCAAGTGTCGACATCTAATGTAACATGTCGACACCTAAACAATCCTTTTATTCAAAATGTCGTCCGAAAACCCTAACTCTCGAGTCTACTGTCGACCATTCTCTCTCTCGACTGTCATCGGCTATTTTCAACCGTTCCAAGTCTACGCCACTTTCTTCCGATATTCATCTCTTCTCTTCATTTTATACCTCCAATGGCTTCATCATCTCGCAGCAAACTCACCATTCACAAAAGGAGATCAAAAAATGCTACTCCAGCGGCTGAAATTGAGCAACAAACTATGTGGTCTTCTCTTTTATTCAAGAATTTTGATTCATTGAAACGGTGTGATGATGATTTCCAGTTCAAACCCTGATTTTAAGTAGAAGAGTGGAATTCTATGTTTTATGTAGCTTAAATTTGGAACAGCCATTAAAGGCTTTGGGGTTATATGAGTTGTTCGATTGTGATGGCCCTTACATTGAAACTCCAGTGAGAATGTTCTACTCAAATTTAGAACATTCTCCGAGGCCTCTCAAAATTATTAGTTATGTGTATGGAAAACACATAAAGATATTCTCAGGTTCAATAAATACTATTTTAGAATGTGAGTTCAACAACGAGACTGAATGTTATTATGAGGCAGCTAAGGATCTTGATTTTATGGGCACTAATGAAGAAACTGAATTTTTGAGAATGATTGTTAAGGATCCAAATCGATTCCTTCCGTTGAAACCAAAGGCTAAGAATTTAAATGTACGTGCACGACTCATCCATCACATGATTACATACAATCTCTTACCAAGAGATGGACATAGAGATCATATTAGTGGGATGGATCTCTATGTTTTGTATAAAATCTTTCGAGGAGAATCATTTAATGTTGGGTACGTCATTTTGAAATGGATGCTGCAAGTATTCACCAACTCCGCCAAGTCCTTACCCTTTAATCTTCTTCTAATGAAGATTTTTGAGGTCAATTGTGTCCAAATTCCTAGGTCGGAAACTTGATTACCTTTGAAGAAAACTGACATCTACACCATTTCCTCTCTAGCAAGAATAGGGATAGTACTCAATGCGACTGGGGAGTGAATTTTCAAAGGAGAACAAGCTGGTGCATCTGGGACTGGACCCTCACATATGGAAATTGACGATGGAAGCTCTCTCACCTTGAGGAAAGGGTCAACATTTTGGAGGCAAGTATAGCTAGCATCGGCACCGCTTTTGACTTCTTTTAGAACCTGATTCTTGATCGCTTTGATCAGATGGACGCGATGGCAGCTGAACTCCATGAAGAATTTAATGAGGTTCACCAGCATCTTGATTATCTTCAAGATTATTGAGATGGCAGAGTCGACCCTCTAACTGATCCTCCGGTCGATCCTCCAGCCGATCTATGTTACTCTGCATCTGAGTGACATTTTTTTTTTGTGTGCTTCTCTTAATTTATGAAAATTATAGTTTGTTTGTAAATTGTAATTATTGAAATTTGAATGATAGAATACTGAGTTACTTATTTTCTTTCTTGTACAATTGTACTTATCTATATCTGTTTTGGACAATTGGACTCACTTTTGCAATAATTAAAATAAATGTTATTTGTGTTGACTGCAATTTTTTTTTTTGATATTATCAAAGGGAGTGTCGACCAGAACTCACTAGTGTCGACCAAAACTCACTAGTGTCGGCCCCAAGTTTTAAAGGATAAAAACATAGCCAATTCAAGTGTCGACCGAAACATGAAGGTGTTGACCTGTAAAAAACAGAAACAATTCAAGTGTCGACTTGGAGCGTCAAATGTCGACCCCAAAGTGTGACAAATGAAAACAGAATTACAGAAGCAATTCAAGTGTCGACCAGAACTCACTAGTGTCGACCCTAAGTTTTAATGAATAAAAACAGAGCCAATTCCAGTGTCGACCAAAACATGCAGGTGTTGACCTGTAAATAACAGACTTTTGGTAACAATGCAACGGTAACATTAACAATGCAACGGTAACAAGACCATTGCTCTGGCTGACACCTTCATGTCAGCAACGGTCTTATTGTAATGACCTATTTTTCCAGCAAGATATTGTCTGCTCTGGGGATTGGGCCGCAGCCCAATATCCTCCCCTTACGGCTTTGTTTGGCGAGAACTTCCTGGAAGGTCACCCAACCTGGAATTGCTCTCGCCAAAGCACTTTTAACTTCGGAGTTCTTATGGGATCCGTTGCCAATCGTGCTCCAAAACGCGTCTTGCTATGTTGGGAGGGTCTCTTTACATATGTTTCATTTTCACATACTTCCCCAAGCGATGTGGGATTGTGACGACCCCCTTTTTACAACCTGTCACCTTCCGGTTCTCCCGTGCGGACGTACCACCATCCTGGTTCCGGTTCGTGCAACCATCATACACATACTTGCACATTCGGGTCATCACACTTATGGCCGTTGCTCTCATCAGAAAGAACTTCCGGCCTCTCCCCCTTCACTCCATTTTTTCTATAAATTCTTCATCTTCCCTTCATTTTTTTTCACCTCAATCTTTCTCAATCTCTCTCAATTCAATTCATTTACTCCTTAGATTGCTTTTTTGTACTCTGCTCTCAATCCATTCCGTGCTTCGACAAGGTAAAATTTAGTTTATTTTTTTTTACGTATATTTACAAAATTTTTAATTATATTTAATAGTTATAAACTTGTACTAACATACATTAATTTGTTTTTGTAGGTTTCGTATACGGTATATGTGAGTTGATCAATTCACACCATCACATACAAGCTCTTGTTGAACATTGGTTTTATGGTATCATTTTTTTATTTGAAATTATTTTTAATTATGGATCCACGTGATTATAACATTGATTTTGACGATGATATTGAAGAAATTAGAGAAATAAATCCTGCATTTTCAATAGGACAATCATCTGCACAAGCATCCACGTCCACTTCATCACCTCAAAAAAAAAAAAGAAATAAAACTTCTGAGGTATGAAAATATTTTGTAATGAAAGATATTAAAATAGGTGGAAAAGTAGAATCTACAGCTTAATGTAAATATTGTATTAAAAATTATGCATATGTTTTCGGTAGTTCAACTACCTCACTAAATAGGCATTATAAAAGTGTCACTTAAACGAGCAAGTTAGAGATCCAACACAAAGATTATTAAATGCTAGTGGTAGTGATACTTTTATGTATTCATAAAATAAAATGAGAGAATGAATAACAAAACTTTTAGCACAATGTGAATTGCCCCTAACGTTTACTGATGGTGTTGAATTTGAAAATTTTATGAAATAATATGCTACTCCTAATTTTAAACGTGTTCCTAGAAGTACAACTAGAAATGATATTATTAAAATGTTTAATGATATAAAAAATGAACTAATTGTATTTTTTTCAAATGCTCCTTCAATGTCTATTTGTATCACGTCTGATTTATGGAGTGCACGTAATTCTATAGGTTATGTAGTTGTAACTTCTCATTTTATAGACGACTCTTAGTAATTAAATAAAAGAATTTTAGAATTTCGTAATTGTGAATATCCCCACACTAGTATTACAATTTATAAATATATTGTTACGATATTGCAAGAATATTTCATTAGAGATAGAATATTTAGCATAATACTTGATAATGCTAGTACCAATGATACTACTATTTCTCATTTTAAAAATTATTTTCAGTTACATATTACTCACGATTCTCTTTTTCATATGAGATGTGTTTGTCATATTTTAAATTTAGTCGTTAAAGACGGTATGACATATATTTTACTTCATATTGAATCAATTAGGTTCGTAATTTCTGATATAATTGGATCTAATTCGAGGCAACAAGAATATAGAGATTTTTGTAAAGATGTTCAACTTAAATCACGAAAATTAAGATGTAGATAATTGGTGAAATTCTACTTATTTAATGTTGAAAAATACTAGGTCATATTGACAAGTTATTTGTACTTTTATTAGTGAGAAAACTCAAAGTATTAATCTTGATAAATCTAGTTGCGACGTAACTAATATATTTCTTGATTTTTTAAAACCATTTTATGAGGCTACAAATGAATGTTCGGGAATTTATTATCACACTTCTCATCTTGTTCTTCCAATTTTTATAAACTTAACAGGTAATTTTACACAATATCGACATATAGATGAATTTAGATATATACTTAATAAAAGGAAAACAAAATTTAAAAAATATTGGTTTGACATCCCTCTTATTTTTTGTTATGCATGTATAATTGACCCTAGATATAAGTTAAGAGGAGTATGTCTCATTGTTAATAAAATTTCTAATAATTTACAAACTCATTCTTTATTTTCTATAGATCAAATAACTCATGGAATTACTAATTTATATTCTTCTTATGAATCTAAATATTCGAATGTTAGTCGTGTTTCTTCACATGCTGCTAGTTCAAGTAGTGGTGGTGGAAATATTGTAGGTTCACAATTTGGTATTCATGATATTTTGAATCAATTAGATACAAATGCATATTCTAGTTCTATGCGAAATGAACTAGAAATTTATTTTGACACTCGATATCAATTTTCTCGAGAAGAAAATTTTGATATTTTAAATTGGTGGAAAATATTTTCCATCACATATCCTATTATGTCTATAATTGAACGTGATCTACTAACACCTCCAGTCTCAACTGTAGCTTCAGAGTCTGCTTTTAGTACAGGTGGACGTGTGTAAGATGATTGCCGAGGACGACTTTCACTTGATCTTGTGGAGGCACTTATTTGCATGAAGGATTGGAATGATGCGGTTACGAGGAACCAACAACGAGAGGACGAAATACTCGAAGAATTTGAAAATTTGGAAGTTCAAGAAGATTAGCCTTTCGTAATTTTTTCATTTTGTAATTTTTTTTGACATTTTACACATGATTGACGATTAGATGGGTGCCAACCTAGTTGGAATGTATTTAATTTGTAGTGATGCAAATGTCAAAATTTATAATAAAAATTATATTTTTTTAGATATTTGTTTTTTTTTTTTTGTAAATAAATGTTCGAGTGATAGCCGATCACTCGCCCCACTTGGGCGACTGATCGGCTCACATATAAAAGGATTTTATAGGTCTTTAGTTTAGGTCAGCAGACAGCAACTACCCCGAGTCCCGATCAATCGCCCATAACCCCTTCAACTCTGAAACCTACCAACAACTAAACTTAACGCCAAAAACCGCAAAATCTCCCTTTGCAGTGCCTCCCCCTCCCGTCAATCGCAGAATCGCAATTCGCACCACAATTTCGACCTCCGCGAATCCAGCTCAGTAAGGCTCACAATCCGACCAGGTTATATTTTTTCCACAATTTGATAATTTAACTGAATATTATTCGATTACTTTGTATTAGTTTGTGGAATTTGAGTTGATTTTGATTCCTAAGGTTGGTTTGAGATACAAAAGTAATTGTGAATGAAGTTTTATAATTGTGCACACCACTTGTTCAATGAAATGTCTATGAGAATTCTAAGTTTAAAAAATTGATAATTCTCTTTATATTTTGTGTGTTGTAAGTTATTGTACATAAATATGTTGTTTGTTTAGGTGTGTTGAAAGTTATTGTACACAAATATCTTGTTTATTTGGGTGTTTACTATTTGTGTTCTGTCACAGGTTAAAAAAGTATTATGTCAAAACGTTTCAAAGGTTCTTCAAGCTTAAGCTCTCAAATCGATCACTCGTTCGTAAACTCTGCGACAAGGAAATATTTCATGGATTTCATGGCAAAAAATAAACCTATTATATGCAAAATTCAATTTCAACCCGATTGGTATGATGGAGATATTTTAGTCATGCTTAGGCAACGAAAATGGGAGACTCTTGCTGTATTAGGTGGTGATGCGAACGTAAGTATCGTTCGTGAATTCTACGCAAATTTGAGGGTATCCGATTCAGATAGTACGGTTGAAGTTCGCAACAAGATCATCCACTTCTCCGCCGAGATCATTAATGCTAAGCTTGGTTTGGAGAACTTATATGAAGATGATTATCATACCATGATAGAAGAGAGACCAGATTATGAGAGGATCATACAAGTGATGGGACACCGAAGTTCACAGGAGGTTTACTCAATCATCAACCGAGCTCAACTATTACACTTGATACTAAGTTGTCTCAACTGCTACGCTCAAGCTTGGTGCATGTTTATTAGGGGAAACTTGATGTCGACGTCCCAGAGTTCCGAGCTTACCAAAGAGCAGGCGGTACTCTTGTATTGCATTCTCATTGGTCGCTTCATAAATGTCGGGCGAATTATCTATAATAATATCAGTGCATATCGTAAGGGTTCGACCACTGTTGGCCTTATCCACCCCATCCTCATCACGCACCTATGCGCGGCAGAGAATGTCCCTATGAGCTCAACTGACGAGCCTTGGATTCAACCAAAACTTTATGTCTCTTCAAATATTTCAAGAATACCTAAGTGGCCGTACGGCGAAGCTAGAGAAAATAGATTGAGATTCATTGAGCATGGTACTGATGCTGAAATTCCTCCTCCACTAATGCCCTCGCCTCGTATCCGGCGCAAAGATGGTACTATGATGAATGCACAATGTAGCATGGCGGAGGCAAAAAGAGAGCGCGCCGAGACTAATTGAAAACAGCGATATGAAAATCAATCAACTACGCCTCCCGATCAAGGCGCCTCTTCATCATCTGTCGTGCCACCTCGTTCTTACTCAACTAACAATGTGGGGCAAATGTTAGAAAATCTTACAATCCAACAAGGCCAAATGTTTGCCAATCTGGCTGCTCAACATACTAGCTTTGAACAGGATGTAAGACAAAGGCTGGAAAATATTTCCGATCAGCAAAGACGCATCAAACATTGGTTGATGCATATGTAAAATCATTCGGTAGAGCAGACAAATTTCTTTGCATGATATGTGAGAGCATTAAATGCTTATTATGACCATTTGAATCCAGCAAACCTAAGTTTACCTATCTTTTTGGAACACCTATTGAAGTCATATTGCTCTCCACAAGAGGGTGAGGACAACGATGAGCCTGACCAATCATGAGTTATGTTATGTTTCACCTACGTTTTTAATTTATTTTATGCAATGAACTTGAGGACATATTTATTTTAAATTTAGGTGATTATAGTATATTTTATGATATATTTTAGTTATACAATCAAAAATCTTTATTTATGTAATTGTAAGTTTGGCTCGTTAAACTCGGCTGGTTACGCTCGTTAGGTCGGCTCGGCTCGGCTCGTGGCTCGCGAGCTGGCTCGGGTTGGAATTTTTTTTGAACAGCTCGTTAGGCTCGGCTCGTTTGGCTCGGCAGGCTCGGTGAGCCGGGACTTTCTCGGCTCGGCTCGACTCACTCGTTTAACATCTCTAATGATTAATCATTTATAGACATTCAAATGAATAAATTGTGATTCAAAATATATAAATAGTTTTTATATTTTGAATTCAAAATAAAATATCTCATTAGATGAGATTATTTTAAGGGATTTGAAGAATCTCATCAGATGAGATATTATATTCAAATTTGAATTGAAAGTAGTTATTTAACAAACTATCAAATTAGATTTTTTGAAATTTGAATAAAAGTAGATCAGGAAAATCTGATCAGATTAGATTTGATCTACAAGTTGAGTTATAGTTTGTTTATTGTTCAAAAGTAGATCTGAAGAATATTATCTTGAAAAATAGTTTTCGTAAATATATTTTGAAAACTATTTTTAGATTATATGATTAATCAATAAATTAATTTATTAGACAAATCAACTGCTAATCAAATTATATTTGATTAAATAAAATTTATTTTTTAAAAATTAGTTTTTATTAAAATAAATCTGAAAAATTATTTTATAACAAATCTATAAAATTGTCAAATGAGATTTGACAGATAGAGGGAAGAAAGAGAAAAATAAGATAGAAAAATAAGATAGATAGATCTGATCCCGAGAGAAAAGGTGTGATCTTTTCGTGTTCAGTTTTAGAAAAATATTTTCTAAGATCGAAGAGAGACGTCTCATGTGTTGAGAATACGTCTCTCCACAAATATAAGAGTGTATTGTTCTCGTAAGTCAGACGCCCAAGCGTCACTATATTTAAGTGTAAAAATCTTCAGAGAAGACTCGACGGTTTCAAAGTCTTAGGCAAAAACACATGATCCTGAGTTAATGCAGTTAAGATCAGACGAGAATACCTGAATAAAAGCGTTGCTCCAAGAGGTATATGTTGACTTATAGAGTGTTTAAGTCATAATTTGTTTTTGATTATGTATTTGTGTGTTAAGTATACAATTTGATTATGTGTATTTAAATAAGAATTATCAATACAAGTTTGGTTGACAATACCCTGAAAAAGGGTATTTTAGTTGTCTAATAAAATCGGTTTGAGTATACAGAGCAGAACAGAAAAACAGGGCTGTAAAACTCGTGCTTCTGCCGATAACTATACATCAAAAATGGAAGCCTCTGCCGATTGCTAAGCAGAAGAAGACGCCGTTTAGAAGTTATCATCTGCCGATAGCGTCGTTGAAGACAGATGCCGATGACGTGTCAAAGTACTTATTTGTTTCATCTGCCGAAGCGGTTTTGAAGATATCTGCCGATGACGTGTCAAGAAGGATCTACCGATAGCATTTGGTGCTACTCACACTGATGACGTTCAAGCTTGCTCATGCCGTCACTAGACGACAATTTATTTGAACACATCTGCCGATGATTCTGAAGACAGATGCCGATGACGTGTCAAAGTTCTTATATGCTGCATCTGCCGATGATGTTTGAACACTTATGCCGATTGACTAACGACAAAAGGAGATGATATCAAAGCATGCACATGCCGGTGAAACTTAAGGATGCATCTGCCGATGGAATTCAACGCCTACATATGCCGATTGCTTTAAGCTAACATATGCCGATGGACTTCGATGCATCTGCCGAGAATTTTTACGTTGCGTCTGCCGATGAAGCTTTCAGACACATATGCCGGTGACGTTTTGAAGCTTACTCATTCCGATGACGTGTCAAGTGTTTCTAATGCTAGATATTCCGGTAATCTTTCGCCAGAATTCAAAGTTAGCCGCGAAGCTACAGTGACGTCGTTTTCAGCATTAACTCCAGACCTTTAATGGCGACGACGAACAACACTTTCAGACGCAACGGATAGCTGCTTCAGTACGGATGCTTCCCAACGGTAATATTTTTCCATTTGAAGATAGAAGCATTCAATTCTGTGAAGCACAAAGTATACAGAGTATATAAGCAGTAGATAGAGCTCGAAGACCAAAACCTTTTGCCAAAATTTGAATTCTGAGCCCTAGCTGCGAAAGTTTAACTCTCTGTATTTTTCTCTACATCTTTTAATCCTAACTTGAGATTCATCTTGTGAGGTTGTAGAGTGAGCTTAATATTTTACAAACTCAAATCTGTATAACGCAGTGGATTGACGCCCGCGAAAAGTTCAATCCAGGATTGTGTAAGGCTGTAGATCGAAGCCCGTAAGTTCGATCAGAGTTTCTCGTTGAGGAGAAGTAAGGAATCTTCAAGGGGGAGCCTTGGAGCGTGGACGTAGGCAGTTTGGCCGAACCACGTAAAAATACTGGTGTCAAATTTCTCTCACTCTCTCTTTACATTATTTGATTACTTGTGTTAAATCTATAAGTTTAATCAAGGAGAGAAATTAGGTTGAACTGAAATTAAAATTAAAAAGTCTAATTCACCCCCCTCTTAGACAATTCCGATCCTACAGTATATTCTTTTATTATTTCACAATCTAAATCTAATAATCTTTCTCAATATAAATTGTTTACATTTTGAAAAATTACATATTTCTAAAAAAAAAAAATTCTTTTAGACTAACGATTCAACTTATAATTTTTGATTATTTTAAAATAGTTTTAAAGTCACATGGTAACGCATGTTACTATTATTATGAATAATAGTGAATTCCACCATGTGTAGGAACCATCAAATCCAACATTAACATCATCAGTATCCCAAGAAATAACAAAACATTTACTATGATAATTCATGGATGATTTGTCAGAAGATAAACAGATTTGATAGAAGAAACAACTTCCATAGAGTTCAAACTCAGAACAGAACAATCTTCAGCGAAGATTGAACAAAAAATCAAACAGCTCGATCTTCAAGCTGTGTTTCTCATTGCTAGGACCTTACCCCAAGATGGCCTGGACATAATCTCAGTCCCCAGAGATTGACATGTGGGTGTGATTCGAATAGCTTATTAGCATCTGTGGCCATCAAGTAGGTAAGTGTAGGAAGATGATACAGATCGGCCAGAGTGAAGCACTTGCTAGCCAAGTATTTTGTCTTGGACAATTTAACCTCGTGTATATCCAGAACTTTACACAACTTAGCTTCATTTTCTGCTACCTTTGCTGCATCCCAAGCCCCCATTCCCAGCATGGGCTTCACAAACAGCTTGAAAGCTAGCTTGGACGCAGGGGGGTCGTATTGGTGTGCCTCTACATTAATCCATGTCAACAGAGAAGACGAATCAAACTTACATTGAGGGAAATGAAAGGCTCCTTCTTGTGTCCGCCAGTTCTCATATCAACAAGGACAAAGTCGAACTCGATATCTTTCTCGAAAAGACAGCAGAGAACGCGAGTAGCGGTGGTGGAGAAAGGAGTGTAGAGTTCCTCCTTAATTATGAGGGACCCGTGCCATAAATGGAGACCTTATAAAGTCTCAAAGTTCTTCCTTTGCCGCGACGACCTTCCTCATTAAATGAGGAAGATGTCGTGCAAAGGAAGAAGTCTTCCTTTGCAGGCGTCCTGTCTGCATGAGCCCTTTATAAATAGAGGCTTCAAACAGACGACCAAGCATCCCAAAAAATTTGATCCTTTGTGGATAACGAAAGTCTTCTCTGAGAAGAGGCAGAGAAATAGTGAGGTGAGAATTTTTGGAGGGAGAGAAAGGAAAGAGTGTGGGGAAAAATAGGTATGGTACTTTTGAGTACAGTAAGAGTGATGATGTCTGTTAGTGAATATTTTCTAGGATATTCGATATCTAGAAAAATATTATAAATCCTATTTTTTATAGTGAGATCTTTCTAGACTCGGTCCCTGTGATTTTTTCCGATTTGGGTTTCCACGTAAAATTTTTGATGTTCATTTTGGCTATTATTTCTCTTACTTTTTGGCCGTTCTAATTTTATGGCAGTAAAAAAATATTCATAGTATTTTTTGGATCGCATGCTATCGTTCTCGTACCGCATGTTTACATTGGCGTTCCTACAATTTCGTTATTTCCACAAGTGGTATTAGAGCAAGGTTGCTATGCGGGAAAGATTGAAAAGGCGCCTATGGAGAGGAGACCATGAACTAAAAGGCCATCGACGACAGGCTGACAAATGTTAAAGCGCGAATTGAAACAAAGCATATGAAGACCCGCGATGTATCAGCAGATTGGAGAGACCGAGCATAAGTAGGGAGGGGAGTTTGTAGAGGCCTCCTTAATGTGAAGATCGGTGCCAAATGGAGACCTTAAAACGGTGCCATTTGCTGCCAAAGGAAGTTCTCCATTTACGGCGTCTCCTTTTCTCATTAAATGAGGCAAGGTCTCGCAAATGAAGAATTTCCTGGCGATGTCCTGTGCATGAGCACTCTATAAATAGAGGAATTCAAACAGACGATCGAGGATCTCAAAAAATGTGATCCTTTGTGGATAAAAGAGAAGAGACGAAGGTATTCTCTGAGAGAGTGAGAGAAATAGTGAGTGAGAATTTTTGGAGATGAGGAGAAAGAAAGGAGTGGGATAAAAAATAGGTATGGTACTTTTGAGTACAGAGTAAGAGTGGGATACTCTACTGAATATTTTCTAGGATATTCGATATCAGAAAATTTGTAAATCCTATTTTCATAGGTGGCTTTTCTGACTCGGTCCCCATGATTTTTTCTCGATTTGGATTTCCACGTAAGATTCTCTGTATCATTTGGCGATTATTTCTCTTAATTCGTGCTCGTTTAATTTTCCGCGATAGTGAAAAATATGTAATGGTATTTTTCGGTAGCATATGCTATCGTTTATTGTAACATTATTTACGTGGCGTTTCCTGCCAATTTTTAGTTATTTTCCCAATAAGTGGTATCAGAGCAAAGTTTGTTATGGGGGAAAGATTGAAAGGCGCTTCTGGCGGAGAGAGGTGGCTAAAGGCAATCAGCGGCCAGACTGACAAACGTTAATGACGAAATAGAACAAAGAGAGACGACTATTATTTCTCAGCAGGACTGGAGATACATAGATCATAAGGCGATAGGGCGAGTTGTAGAGTTTTCCTTAGATGAGGGACACATGCCATTAAATGGAGACCTTGAAAGGTCTCCATTTACTTTTGTTTTACAAAGGAACGTTATTCATTTGGTCGCCCACCTTCCTTATTAAATGAGGAAGGAGGCTCGCAAGGAAGACGTCTTCCTTTGCACAGCCTCATGTCGCAGAGCCCTTATAAATAGGGCTTCAAACAGACGACCAAGCATCCCAAAAAATTTGAGCCTTGGGATAACGAAAGTCTTACTCTGAGAAGAGCAGAGTAAATAGTGAGTGCGAATTTTTGGAGGGAGAGTAAGGAAAGAGGGGTGGGGAGGAAAAATAGGTTATGGTAATTGTGGGTAACAGTACGAGTATGCTGTCTGTTAGGGAATATTTTCTAGGATATTCGATATCTAGAAAAATATTGTAAATCCTATTTTTGATGTGAGATCCTTTCTAGACTCGGTCCCTGTGATTTTTTCGATTGGGGTTTCCACGTAAAATTTTGGATGTTAATTGGGGATAGTATTTCTCTTACTTCTTGGCCGTTCTAATTTTTATGGCAGGTAAAAAAATATTCATGATTTTGGATCGCATCTGCTATCGTTGCTAGTACCGCTTATGTTTAAGTGGCGGTCCGACCAATTTTTTCGTGATTTTCCCAACAAGTTGGTATCGAGCAAGGTTGCTATGTCGGGGAAAGATTGAAAGGCGCTATTGTAGAGAGATGACATGCTAAAGCACGACGGACAGGCTGACAAATTTTAAAGGACGAGAATTGAAAACAAAGCATTATGAAAGACCCTGCCTTATTGATAAGCAGAATGGAGATACCTCATCATAAGGCGGGAGGGGGAGTTTGTAGTAGAGTTACCTCCGTATGAGAAGGATCTTGCCATAAATGAGACCTTAAAGGGTCTATTTGCGCAAAGGAATTCTTCAGTTTACGGCGTCTACTTTTTCATTAATGAGGAAGGTGTCTCGCAAATGAAGAGAAGTTTTCCTTTGCGATGTCATGTCTGCATGAGACCTCTAAACTAGAGGCTCAAAACCAGCGATCGGGATCTCAAAAAATTGATCCTTTGGCTATAAAGAGAAGCGACGACGGTCTCTGAGCAGAGTGAGAGAAAAATGTGAGGTGAGAATTTGGAGAGAGAGAAAAGAAAAGAGTGGGAAAAAAAGTAGGTATGGTACTTTTGAGGTACAGTAGAGTGTGATATATTTAATGAATATTTTCTAGGCTATAGAGTCTAGAAAAATAGTGTAATCTTATTTTTCATAGTGAGATCTTTCTGGACTCGGTCCCCATGATTTTTCTGATGGATTTAACGGAAGATTCTAGGGATTCATTTTGGCTATGAATTTCTCGTACTTTGACGTTCTAATTTGACGGAAAGTGAAAAAATATTTATGGTATTGGTTCGGATAGCATATGCTATCGTTATTGTACCATTATTTACGTGGCGTCCTGCCAAAAAAAAAAAAAAAAATTTTTTTTATTTGTTTTTAGTTATTTTCCCAACTAAGGGGTATCAGAGCAAAGTGTTAGGCGGGGAAAGATTGAAAGGCGCTATTGGGGTGGAGAGATGGTTGTGCTAAGCAAGCGACAGACTGCAAAAGTTAATGACGACAATCGAAACAAAGCGATGAAGACATAATTATTCTCAGCGAATTGGAGATACCTCATCATAAGTCGTAGGGAGAGTTTGTAGAGTTCTTCCTTAATGGATGAGGGACAATGCCAAAATGGAGACCTTGAAAGGTCTCCATTACTACAAAGGAAGAGTTTTTCATTTGCGTCGCCACCTTCATTATTAAATGAGGAAGGTGCTCGCAAGGAAGAAGTCGTCCTTGCAAGCCTCATGTCGCATGAGCCCTTATACATAGGGCTTCAACAGGACGATCGAGATTCCGAAAAAAGTGAATCCTTTGTGGAAATGAAGAGAAGAGATGAAGGTTCTTCTCTGAGAAAGAGGGGAGATAAATAGTGAGGTGGGAACTTTTGGAAGGGAGAGAAAAGAAAGAGTGTGAGGAAAATAGTTTGGGACTTTTGAGTACAATAAGAGTGATGATGTCTCTTAGTGATATTTTAGATATTCGATATCGAGAAAAATATTGTCAATCTATTTTTCATTAGTGAGATCCTTTCTGATCGGTCCCGTGGTTTTTTCCCTATTTGGGTTTTCACATAAAATTATTGGTGTCATTTGACTATTATTTCTCTTACTTCTTGACGTTCTATTTTACGGCAGTTGAAAAATATTTATGGGTTATTGTTGGAGGATAGATATGTATCGTTTATTGTACCCATTATTGTAAAGGGGCGTTCCTGCCAAATTTTGAGTTTTGTTCCCAATAAGGGTTATCGAAGGCAAAAGTTGTAATTAGGCTGGGAAAGAGGAAAGGCGCTATTGCGGAGAGATGTTGTGCTAAAGCAATCAGCGGACAGATGACGAAACGTTAATGACGGGACAATGAGAAACAAGGCAGATGAAAGACACTATATTTATCAGCAGAACTGGGAAGATACCTCATTCAGAAGCGCTAGGGAGAGTTGAGAGTTCTTCCTTAATGAGAGGGGGAACATGCATAAATGGAGGACCTTGAAAGGTCTCCAGTAATACAAAGGAAGTCTTCATTTGCGTGCCCACCTCCGTATTTAAATGAGGAAGGTGTCTCGCGAAAGGAAGAAGTCTTCTTGCAAGCCTATGTTGCATGAGCCCTCTATAAATAGAGGCTTCAAACAGACGATCGAGGCTTCCCGAAAATGTGATCCTTGTGGAAATGAAAGAGAAAAGAGATGAAGGTTTTCTCTGAGAAGAGGGAAGAGAATTAGTGAGGTGGGGAAATTGGAGGATAGGGAACAAGAAAAGAGTGGAGGAATCAATAGGTTGGGACTTTTGGACAATAAGAGGGATGATGTCTCCTTGAGTGAAATATTTTCAGGCTACTTTCGATCTCGTAGAGAACAATTTTGTAAATCCTATTTTTTTCATAGTGAGATCTTCTTGGGACTCGGACCCGTGGTGTTTTTTCAATGATTTGGGTTTCACATAAAATTATTGGTGTTCATTTTGACTATTATTTCTCTTACTTCTTGGCGTGTTTCAATTTTACGGGAGGTAGTCTGGAAAAATATTCCTGGTATTTTTCAGTAGCATTTGGCTATAGCTTCTCCATACCGCTTATTTAAGCGGGGTGTTCTGCCAATTTTTCGTTATTTCACAACAAGGAGTACCGGGAACATGATCGGCGACCATGATATGAGACTGAAGAAAGAAAGAAGAAAGAGACAGTGGTGAACAGTCGATTAAAGAAGATTACGAGGAGGATGAAAGATTTATAGAGAGGAAAAGTTGTTGGAGCGAGCCAGGGGTTCACACATGGAAATGTTAGAATGGGAAGAAGAGGGGGAAGGTTCTAGAACATCAAAACTAAACTCTCCATTGTTATGTCACGTAGGCGCTGACGTCATAATTCCGCACGCTTTCAGCGTGTGGGCTTACTCAAAGTGTGACATCATGCATTACAAGAATTTAAATTGAATACATGCCAACAAAAAACATTAAGCATAAAATTATTAGTTCAACTTCTTGCTCTCATCTCTTGAAATAAAGCATCCACTAGGTGTTGCGACGGCCACCGACGCTGAGTTATTTGTTGTACAGTGCAAAATTGTAACACCCCGAGTTTTCTGAACCCGGTTCGTCACACTGAACCCGAATGTGACAAAAATTTCATCCGTAAATTTCGTACTTGCAGCGGAAAAAATCATTTAACAAACTTAGGTTGAAGCCAACAATAAACAGAATGTTTGGATAATTGGATAAAATGTTAGAAATAATCGACCAAAAGAAACTATAGGTTTAATCACAAAAGTCTCAAAAATATATGCACGTGGATAAAAGTCAAGGAGGAAG
This sequence comes from Begonia masoniana, assembly GCA_022432975.1. Lineage (NCBI taxonomy): Eukaryota > Viridiplantae > Streptophyta > Magnoliopsida > Cucurbitales > Begoniaceae > Begonia > Begonia masoniana. Next base: position 45,564,967 of record CM039510.1, on the reverse strand, counting down.
CAGAGATGAGGCTTCTACCGATGACGTGGACCCGAGGAGTTGGAACGAAACTCACCGATAGACTGCATCTGCCGATGACGTCAGCAGGATAGATGGCTTTCAACATCATCCAGTCGTAAAACGACAAAAGACTTCCTACTACATCTTCGGTAAGATATATATTATATCTGCCGATCACTAAACGACAAAACTATAACTTCATCTTCCGATGGCTTTACTGAAGACATCTTCCGATGGACAACATCATCCAGTCGCAAAACGACAAAAGACTTCCTACTACATCTTCCGGTAAGATATATACTCTATATCTGCCGATCACTAAACGGCAAAACTACAACTTCATCTTCCGATGGCTTTACTGAAGACATCTTCCGATGGACAACATCATCCAGTGGCTTTTCAATTACTAACATTCTACCGAAGATATCTTGACGATAGAGAGCACAAACAACAACTCTAATCATCTTCATTTCCAAAATCCAGTACTAAACTAACAAAGCCAAATTCATTTGAGAAAATATAAAAATAACTTGAAACTCAAGCAACTCATTTTGCTAAAACTATCCAGAAACAATCCAAGCCCTTGTATTACTTGGAAAACTATAAGACTAACATGAAATCCCAACAGAGAACTGTTATCAGAAAAGAAACTAAAGAAAAAAAATAACGAACTCCAAGCATTGAAACATACTGTCATAAAAACTCAAAATAATTACTTGAAATATGTCAACTAAATTTATAAATTAATGACACAGTCCAAACCGCACCATCAGATGCCAGGGCCGATGCAAAGCCTTACTCCTCCAACCTCTTTACTAGATTTATGCTCTCAGGGAAGTCACCTGATGTATCCTCAAACCTACATCACAAAACTCATCTATTAGCTTAAGCTAAGCAAGTAAAGCTTGAATAAAATACTAGGCTGAAAAAATAATGTTCATGAGATTGCAAGTTTCTTAATTTCTCGATTTAGTTGTGCACGTGCATATACTGATCTGATCCCTAAGTTCCCTTGGGAGTGGGATCAACTCTCCCAAATGTACTAAATTATGTACATAGTTAAGGGTTGGATTAATTTCCAAACAGCTATTCAGATCCCGTAATTCCTTGGGAGTGGGATCAAAACTCTCAAATGAAAAATCCTCTACAGTTAAGGGCGGATTACTTCCCTTAACAGCTACTCTGTTTCATGTCAAATCATCACTTTCATAGTATTGCACATTAAATCATTTTGTAATTTCTTCAAAAGCATAATGCATGACATAAAGAAAAGAACACACAAACATGCATAAACCTATGTTTCGTGATGTAGAGGCACGAGGCACCCACATGTTACTTTACTTACCTGGCCTTTTGGAAATGCTTGGTTGTTAACTACTTCGGATTTAGCTCAACCTAAAACGTAGACGTGTATTAGTAAACTGCATGTTTAACAAAGCAAATCCAAGGGAAACTGGTTGGAACTCAAACGGGGGCAATTCCCGATTCAAATTAAACCGGAAACTAACAATTGCATACAACATTCACAAAATTCCTATCCCGCAATCGAATGGTACAATGTAGCAAGTAATCGAAGCAAAACTCACCGGGTTCGGAGGAAATGGCTGGAAATCGAAAGAGGTCTCCTAATGCACCTGAAGCTGAGGAGCGAGCATCGAAGGAGTAAATGAAATGAAACAGTGGCGGCCTACCAACAATAGACTCTTACTTATTATACAATTTCACTATGTAAAATTCTAATTACCATCATGCCCTCGCTAGGTCATTAATAACCCTAATCAATAACTCTCCCAACTCTTCAAATAATAAAAAAAAAAAAACACATCATAAATAATAAGTTAGATTTGGTTCAAAGGAACCGGGTGCTACAAAAATTCTCTCTGATATGATACTCGTTAATTTTAACAATCAACATATTAATAAAACATTAATGTTATGTCATAAGATAAGATTAAAGTGTAAGACTACAAAATAAATATAACAATATTATTATCCAATACTTATGGTACAGACATCGTTTTTATTTCTTCAATAAAAGAAATTCACGACTTGTGCTGCTGCCTCCAGTAGGAGTTTTAGTCATGTTTTTGGATCGTGTAAAGAGTTAATAGATAGCTAATTTGACTTCCCGATATGCACCATCTATACACACGTAAAGCAAGAGTTATATATCATGAAAATGCAATTCAACTACTTTCTTTTGAGGGGAAGTAATGCAGCGGAAATTACAGAAAATTATTAGAACTCACAAAAGCTGTTGAACCGCGCATGATTACCAGCAGTTGTCTTCTACAATCTGTTGAATCGTGCACGATTACTTGATTAAAGGCATCAATCTCAAACCCTAGAGAGAGTAGAAACCAGAAAAGAGAGTTAAAACTTTATCAAATCAATCGTCCATACAAAAAGCAACCTAAAGAGAATTAAAACCATTGAAAAATTCGACATTAAGGAAACAAAATAAACTCCTAAAGGAAATCAATAACTAAAATAAAGAAACTAAAGAAATAAAATAAAATAAAGAACTATAGATTTTAGAAAATATAGAAATTAATTTGTAAAATGCATCATTTTTGCTCATTCTCCGAGCTTGAAAGAATTTGTCCTCAATTGTTGGAGCAGCCGACATCGCAGGGGGCAAATCAATGAGGAGGTCCGCCTGGAACGCATCGTCAAACGCAAGTGATAAAATATTGGACTGACGCTAGAACATCGGGGTCGTGAGGACACCGCTTGCCAAAGAAAATGAAGACAACTCCGGTTTGCACGATATCTAAGCGAACGCAGCCAAAAATAAAGTGTAGTGGTGGTGTGTCCATCAGGCTAGAGCAACGGTCGTATGCCATGTTCGATAGAGGAATAATGAGCAAACGTCTATACCCATCACGTCACACATAATGGGTCCTGTAAAGGATCCAATGGAAAAAACTTACCAATGCCGTTGAGAAACCGTGACGTTCAATCCAGTTTTAGTAATGACAAATTGTATGGCTTCGGGTGCTTCTCATGTGTGATGCCCAATTTAGTGTACTTCGTTCTAGCAACGATGTTCTCACAATTCCGAGTCTGTAACACACGACAATTCGGCGGAGTGATTTCTCAACAGAATTAACTGTCACCTTTTTATTTAACCTACTTATTTAATGTCTTGAATGCCAAGCTTATTTGTCTCTTAAACTGTTGTGCGGTGGCAGAATTGTAATAAAGAGGGATTTTGGTTTTGTATAAATAGAATAAGGAATCTTTTAAAACTCTCAAAACCTCACGTTAGCCGTCACGCATTCTCTTCGATTTGCTCCACTCCCCAGAACTCTCTTTCTCAGCCTGCGCGATTTCTTGACAACGAAAGAAGGTCTCAGTTTTCGCTCGGACAACCCACATTCGAGGTAAGGTTCTGACAATGTAGTTGTTAAGTAGTGATTTAGCGCTCTGTTTTCAACTAGAAACCCGAAGTCCAGATTCTGTAATGGCAGAGTAGTAATAGGAACACTGTAATATGGGTTTGATAATACATTACCGATTGGAATCTAACGTGGACACCCGTCTGTAAATAGTGTAGTTTGATCTGTTATGTCTGTAAAGTTTTGGAGTTAACCCAAGCACCAAGGTGCTTGACGGAAGGACTAAGAAATGCAGATTTTAGGATGACATTTAGTTAGGATTTTACTAGTTTTGAGTTAAGTTATTTAGGATTTTATTTTAACTACGAATATGAAATGTCATAGGCAACGAGAAAGCTCAAGTGAAGGTGTGCTCAGCTAAGGAATCCAGGTAAGTGAATGTATTAAGATTTCGGCCAATAGGGCCCTACATCACAAGGATATTAAGTTGGTTTTAAGTGTCTGGGGTTTACCGTATGTTAGTAAGTTTGTCTGTGCTTGGATTACTCGTTGATGCTTAAGAGTTATGTTTGGTGATGATCCCATGGTAGTTGTAAAATTATCTGCTCAGTGTTTCAGTTACAGCTTGATGATTTAAGATTACATGTCATGCATCATGATTTACTTCTCAGCAGATGAAAATGTTATTTTTGCCTTACCGGAAGATGTAGTATATTGAGTTACCGGAAGATGAAAATGTTATTTTTGCCTTACCGGAAGATGAAAATGTTATTTTTGCCTTACCGGAAGATGAAAATGTTATTTTTGCCTTACCGGAAGATGTAGTATATTGAGTTACCGGAAGATGTAGTATATTGAGTTACCGGAAGATGTAGTGTATTTGTCGTCGGCAGATGTAGTGTAGTCTGTCGAAAGATGTAGTATATTGAGTTACCGGAAGATGAAAATGTTATTTTTGCCTTACCGGAAGATGTAGTATATTGAGTTACCGGAAGATGTAGTATATTGAGTTACCGGAAGATGTAGTATATTGAGTTACCGGAAGATGTAGTATATTGAGTTACCGGAAGATGTAGTATATTGAGTTACCGGAAGATGAAAATGTTATTTTTGCCTTACCGGAAGATGTAGTATATTGAGTTACCGGAAGATGTAGTATATTGAGTTACCGGAAGATGTAGTATATTGAGTTACCGGAAGATGTAGTGTATTTGTCGTCGGCAGATGTAGTGTAGTCTGTCGAAAGATGTAGTATATTGAGTTACCGGAAGATGTAGTGTATTTGTCGTCGGCAGATGTAGTGTAGTCTGTCGGAAGATGTAGTATATTGAGTTACCGGAAGATGAAAATGTTATTTTTGCCTTACCGGAAGATGTAGTATATTGAGTTACCGGAAGATGTAGTATATTGAGTTACCGGAAGATGAAAATGTTATTTTTGCCTTACCGGAAGATGAAAATGTTATTTTTGCCTTACCGGAAGATGTAGTATATTGAGTTACCGGAAGATGTAGTATATTGAGTTACCGGAAGATGAAAATGTTATTTTTGCCTTACCGGAAGATGTAGTATATTGAGTTACCGGAAGATGAAAATGTTATTTTTGCCTTACCGGAAGATGTAGTATATTGAGTTACCGGAAGATGAAAATGTTATTTTTGCCTTACCGGAAGATGTAGTATATTGAGTTACCGGAAGATGTAGTATATTGAGTTACCGGAAGATGAAAATGTTATTTTTGCCTTACCGGAAGATGTAGTGTATTGTCGTCGGCAGATGTAGTGTAGTCTGTCGGAAGATGTAGTATATTGAGTTACCGGAAGATGAAAATGTTATTTTTGCCTTACCGGAAGATGTAGTGTATTTGTCGTCGGCAGATGTAGTGTAGTCTGTCGAAAGATGTAGTATATTGAGTTACCGGAAGATGAAAATGTTATTTTTGCCTTACCGGAAGATGTAGTGTATTTGTCGTCGGCAGATGTAGTGTAGTCTGTCGGAAGATGTAGTATATTGAGTTACGGAAGATGAAAATGTTATTTTTGCCTTACCGGAAGATGTAGTGTATTTGTCGTCGGCAGATGTAGTGTAGTCTGTCGAAAGATGTAGTATATTGAGTTACCGGAAGATGAAAATGTTATTTTTGCCTTACCGGAAGATGTAGTGTATTTGTCGTCGGCAGATGTAGTGTAGTCTGTCGGAAGATGTAGTATATTGAGTTACCGGAAGATGAAAATGTTATTTTTGCCTTACCGGAAGATGTAGTGTATTGTCGTCGGCAGATGTAGTGTAGTCTGTCGGAAGATGTAGTATATTGAGTTACCGGAAGATGAAAATGTTATTTTTGCCTTACCGGAAGATGAAAATGTTATTTTTGCCTTACGGAAGATGTAGTGTATTTGTCGTCGGCAGATGTAGTGTAGTCTGTCGGAAGATGTAGTATATTGAGTTACCGGAAGATGTAGTGTAGTCTGTCGGAAGATGTAGTGTATTGTCGTCGGCAGATGTAGTGTATTTGTCGTCGGCAGATGTAGTGTAGTCTGTCGGAAGATGTAGTGTAGTCTGTCGAAAGATGTAGTATATTGAGTTACCGGAAGATGAAAATGTTATTTTTGCCTTACCGGAAGATGTAGTATATTGAGTTACCGGAAGATGTAGTATATTGAGTTACCGGAAGATGTAGTATATTGAGTTACCGGAAGATGAAAATGTTATTTTTGCCTTACCGGAAGATGTAGTGTATTTGTCGTCGGCAGATGTAGTGTAGTCTGTCGAAAGATGTAGTATATTGAGTTACCGGAAGATGTAGTATATTGAGTTACCGGAAGATGAAAATGTTATTTTTGCCTTACCGGAAGATGTAGTGTATTGTCGTCGGCAGATGTAGTGTAGTCTGTCGGAAGATGTAGTATATTGAGTTACCGGAAGATGTAGTGTATTTGTCGTCGGCAGATGTAGTGTAGTCTGTCGAAAGATGTAGTATATTGAGTTACCGGAAGATGTAGTATATTGAGTTACCGGAAGATGAAAATGTTATTTTTGCCTTACCGGAAGATGTAGTATATTGAGTTACCGGAAGATGTAGTGTATTTGTCGTCGGCAGATGTAGTGTAGTCTGTCGAAAGATGTAGTATATTGAGTTACCGGAAGATGAAAATGTTATTTTTGCCTTACCGGAAGATGAAAATGTTATTTTTGCCTTACCGGAAGATGAAAATGTTATTTTTGCCTTACCGGAAGATGAAAATGTTATTTTTGCCTTACCGGAAGATGAAAATGTTATTTTTGCCTTACCGGAAGATGAAAATGTTATTTTTGCCTTACCGGAAGATGAAAATGTTATTTTTGCCTTACCGGAAGATGTAGTATATTGAGTTACCGGAAGATGAAAATGTTATTTTTGCCTTACCGGAAGATGAAAATGTTATTTTTGCCTTACCGGAAGATGAAAATGTTATTTTTGCCTTACCGGAAGATGAAAATGTTATTTTTGCCTTACCGGAAGATGAAAATGTTATTTTTGCCTTACCGGAAGATGAAAATGTTATTTTTGCCTTACCGGAAGATGAAAATGTTATTTTTGCCTTACCGGAAGATGTAGTATATTGAGTTACCGGAAGATGAAAATGTTATTTTTGCCTTACCGGAAGATGTAGTGTAGTCTGTCGGAAGATGTAGTATATTGAGTTACCGGAAGATGAAAATGTTATTTTTGCCTTACCGGAAGATGAAAATGTTATTTTTGCCTTACCGGAAGATGAAAATGTTATTTTTGCCTTACCGGAAGATGAAAATGTTATTTTTGCCTTACCGGAAGATGAAAATGTTATTTTTGCCTTACCGGAAGATGTAGTGTAGTCTGTCGGAAGATGTAGTATATTGAGTTACCGGAAGATGAAAATGTTATTTTTGCCTTACCGGAAGATGAAAATGTTATTTTTGCCTTACCGGAAGATGAAAATGTTATTTTTGCCTTACCGGAAGATGAAAATGTTATTTTTGCCTTACCGGAAGATGTAGTGTAGTCTGTCGGAAGATGTAGTATATTGAGTTACCGGAAGATGAAAATGTTATTTTTGCCTTACCGGAAGATGAAAATGTTATTTTTGCCTTACCGGAAGATGTAGTGTAGTCTGTCGGAAGATGTAGTATATTGAGTTACCGGAAGATGAAAATGTTATTTTTGCCTTACCGGAAGATGAAAATGTTATTTTTGCCTTACCGGAAGATGAAAATGTTATTTTTGCCTTACCGGAAGATGAAAATGTTATTTTTGCCTTACCGGAAGATGAAAATGTTATTTTTGCCTTACCGGAAGATGAAAATGTTATTTTTGCCTTACCGGAAGATGAAAATGTTATTTTTGCCTTACCGGAAGATGAAAATGTTATTTTTGCCTTACCGGAAGATGAAAATGTTATTTTTGCCTTACCGGAAGATGAAAATGTTATTTTTGCCTTACCGGAAGATGAAAATGTTATTTTTGCCTTACCGGAAGATGTAGTATATTGAGTTACCGGAAGATGAAAATGTTATTTTTGCCTTACCGGAAGATGTAGTATATTGAGTTACCGGAAGATGAAAATGTTATTTTTGCCTTACCGGAAGATGAAAATGTTATTTTTGCCTTACCGGAAGATGAAAATGTTATTTTTGCCTTACCGGAAGATGAAAATGTTATTTTTGCCTTACCGGAAGATGAAAATGTTATTTTTGCCTTACCGGAAGATGAAAATGTTATTTTTGCCTTACCGGAAGATGAAAATGTTATTTTTGCCTTACCGGAAGATGAAAATGTTATTTTTGCCTTACCGGAAGATGAAAATGTTATTTTTGCCTTACCGGAAGATGAAAATGTTATTTTTGCCTTACCGGAAGATGAAAATGTTATTTTTGCCTTACCGGAAGATGAAAATGTTATTTTTGCCTTACCGGAAGATGAAAATGTTATTTTTGCCTTACCGGAAGATGAAAATGTTATTTTTGCCTTACCGGAAGATGAAAATGTTATTTTTGCCTTACCGGAAGATGAAAACGGTTCTAGCCAACATGAGTACTCTCAACAACTGTAAGTTGTTTACGATTCTAGTAATGTCATTTAAGTTAAGATGTGTTTATAATTATTGTCTAGGAATTCCAAGATGGTAAGAGGTCAACAGAGCGAGACCGTGCGGATAGCAATGCCCTTGCTCAAGCTGACAGAGTTGGTCATGCGCCAATTCTGCCAGATCGAATGATGAGGAGCGAACAGAGAATTCTAGCTCGAATACAACTCATGACCCATGCGAGTGAGCGTTTTCACCGCCTTCGGACCTCAAGTTTGCAATGGTCAGGTTTCGGACCCCATCTATGCTGAGGACATGGATCGCAGAAGTGGAGGGCAGGTTTACGTATGCTAAGGTCGAGGATGGAGATAAGGTCACATGTGCCGTTTTTCATCTTGCATTGGGTGCAAGGCATTGGTGGGATTCTATCCAGAGCACCGTTAATGCAGAAACTATGACCTGTGATATGTTTAAGACTGCTTTCTTCGACAAGTATTTCAATCGGACTGTTCGGGCCAACAAGAAGAAGGAATTCATGAATTTACGACAGACTGACTCTGTATCGGATTACATATGCAAGTTTGAGACTCTATCACGGTTTGCCCCCCGTTTGATTGATAATGATGAAGACAAGATCTACCAGTTTGTCCAAGGGCTGAAGCCAAGCTTGTTTATAAAGGTGAAGACTGCCGGGATACATAACATACCATATGGAGAAGTGACGGCTATAGCCTTGGAACTAGAAGAGGCTGAGATGACAGTTTATGCACAGCGTGAGCCGCCCAAGAAATTCACTAAGGAAGTTCAGCCGACACCACGACAGAACAAAGGATGGCAACCTTAGCAGAACAAGGGCCAACAGCAGGGTATTAAGAGACCCTTCAATCCAAATGATGACCAAGGAAGAGGAAAGCGACCACTAGCTCCCCTATGTCCCACCTGCCAGAAGAATCACCATGGTGAATGTAAGTTACATTCTGGCCGTTGTTTCAGATGCGACAAGGTTGGACACATAGCCAGAGACTGCCCTATGCCATCAGACCCGAATCGAATCAGGGTAGCACCAAGAGTTTATGCTTTGATGGAGGATGAAAATGCTGAACCGCACACGGTCATATCAGGTACCATTATGATTTGTGGTTTTTCTGCTTATACACTTATTGATACGGGAGCCACACACTCATTCATAGCAACCCTGTTCGTGTGTAAGCACAAGTTAGAACTTTTACCAGCTGATAAACCGTATAGGGTTATGTTACCGTCAGGAAAGTCTTTACATTCTGAGCGGATGTTGAAAGGCGATGTTCTGTCCTTAGGAGATAAGGAACTGTATGTAGAACTGATTATGATTGACATGAAGGGGTATGAAATTATTCTAGGAATAGATTGGTTATTCAGGCATTATGCCACGATCAGTTGTAGGTCTGGAGTAGTTGATTTTAGACCCCCAAATGGTAATCACTATTCCTTCCAAGCTATCCCAAAAATAAGCAAAATACCGATCATAACTTCACTGGAGGCTCAACGGATATTGAAAGATGGTTGTGAATGTTATCTAGCTAGTGTAATAGACACCCGAGTGAAGAATAAGATAGAGTTACAAGATATTCCTATAGTTCAAGAGTTTCCTGAAGCATTCTTGGACGATTTGCCCGGGTTACCACCGGACAGAGAAATAAAATTTGCGATTGATACATACCCCGGGGCATTACCTATATCTAAGAACCCTTACCGTATGGCACCTGTCGAGTTAAAGGAATTAAAAGTCCAACTACAGGAATTAGTTGACAAGGGATTTATACGTTCTAGTAGTTCTCCTTGGGGTGCACCTGTTCTTTTCGTTAAAAAGAAGGATGGTTCTCTTAGGATGTGTATAGACTACAAAGAACTAAACAAGTTGACAGTCAAGAATAAGTATCCTTTACCCCGGATTGATGACCTGTTTGACCAACTACAAGGAGCTAAGGTATTCTCAAAGATTGACTTACGATCGGGATATTACCAACTGAAGGTTAAAGAGGGAGATATACCAAAGACAGCCTTCAGAACCCGCTACGGACACTATGAGTTTCTTGTAATGTCATTTGGACTGACTAACGCACCTGCTGCTTTCATGGACTTGATGAACCGAGTATTTCGTGAGTACTTGGACAAGTTTGTGATTGTATTCATTGATGACATTCTTATATACTCACAGAGTGAAACCGACCATGCAGAACATTTGAGGATAGTATTATCGACCTTAAAACAGCAGCAACTTTATGCCAAATTGTCCAAATGTGAATTTTGGTTGGATAAGGTTAACTTTTTAGGTCATGTCATTTCTGCTGAGGGCATATCAGTAGATCCAATTAAGATTCAGGCTGTTAAGGATTGGCCACAGCCAAGGAATGTCGGTGAAGTTAAAAGTTTCCTTGGTCTGGCGGGTTATTATAGAAAGTTCATTAAGGGATTCTCTATGATAGCTAAACCTTTAACCAATTTAACCAAGAAGGACCACAAGTACTCTTGGACTGAAGCTTGTGAAGATGGTTTCCAGTCACTTAAGCTGAAATTGACGACAGCCCCACTTTTGACTCTCCCAACTGAAGAAGGAAAGTTTAGTGTTTACTGTGATGCACCCAAGATTGGTCTGGGGTGTGTTTTGATGCAAGAAGGTAAGGTTGTAGCTTATGCTTCTAGGCAGCTAAAGAGTTTTGAACAGAATTACCTCACCCATGATTTAGAGCTAGCTGCAGTTGTTTTTGCTTTAAAAATTTGGAGACACTATTTGTATGGGCAGCAGTGTGATGTATTTTCTGACCACAAGAGTTTGAAGTATCTTTTCACCCAGAAGGAATTGAACATGAGACAAAGACGCTGGTTAGAATTTGTTAAGGATTATGACTTCGAGATCAAGTATCACCCGGGTAAGGCTAATGCGGTAGCCGATGCTTTGAGCAGAATGTCCACAACGATGCAACCTGCACTATCAACTATGCCCGTACCCTTGAGAACAGAAGTTCAGAAGTTCGAGTTAGAGATGATTTCTGAACTGTCAGCCTTACTAGCCGATATTACTATTAGACCAACTATCATGGAAAGGATTAAGGAGGCACAACAAAATGATTCAAAGGAAAATGATAATATGATGAGTAAGTTGAAGGACGCCTCCTCTGACTTCAGTCTCTCTATTGACGGTATTTTAAAGTTTAGGAGCCGGTGGTATGTTCCATGTGATGAAGAGTTGCGTAAGTTGATCCTGACTGAAGCCCATTCATCTTCCTTATCTGTACACCCTGGTAGCACAAAGATGTATCGAGATTTAAGATTACATTATTGGTGGCCAAATATGAAGAGAGATGTGGCCAAGTTTGTTGAGTCGTGTCTAGTATGCCAGCAAGTTAAAGCAGAGCACCAACGTCCTGGAGGTACCCTTCAACCTCTACCTATTCCCGAATGGAAGTGGGAAAACATTGCCATGGATTTTGTTGTAGGCTTACCTAAGACAGTTAAAGGACATGACAGTATATGGGTTGTGATTGATAGGATGACAAAATCAGCTCATTTCTTACCTGTAAAGACAACCTACACGATGGACCAGCTTGCTAATCTTTATGTTCAAGAAATTATCAGATTGCATGGGATTCCCGTATCCATAGTCTCAGATCGTGACCCTAGATTCACCTCCCAATTTTGGAAGAGTTTACAAGGTACATTAGGTACAAAGTTATCCTTTAGCACCGCTTTTCACCCGCAGACAGATGGTCAATCTGAAAGGACCATTCAGGTACTTGAGGACATGCTGAGAGCATGTGTGCTAGACTTTCAGGTATCATGGTGTAGACACCTACCTCTGATTGAGTTCTCTTACAACAACAGCTATCAGTCCACTATTGGTATGGCACCCTATGAAGCGTTGTATGGCAGGAAATGCAGGTCACCCTTGTACTGGGATGAGGTTGGTGAAGCAAAGCTATTAGGCCCCGAGATTCTACAACAGATGTCAGACAAGATTACAATTATTAGGAAAAGAATGATGACTGCGCAAAACCGATAGAAGAGTTATGCAGACCTAAGGAGGAGAGACCTTGAGTTTACTATTGGAGATGAAGTATTCCTGAAAATTTCACCTTTTAAAGGAGTCTTAAGATTTGGTAAGAAGGGAAAGCTTAATCCACGGTTCATTGGACCATTCCCTGTCTTAGCAAGGATTGGCAGTACAGCCTATAGATTACTTTTACCTCCATCTTTGGAAAAGGTTCACAATGTTTTTCAAGTGTCTATGCTAAGAAAATGCATACGTGACCCGACACAGGTTGTTAAACTAATAGAAATTGAAATTGAGCCTAACTTGACGTATGAAGAGAAACCAGTGCAAATTTTGGATTCTGCTGTGAAAACTCTAAGGAATAAGGAAATCTTGTTGGTTAAGGTTTTGTGGAAGAATCATGGTATTGAAGAAGCTACATGGGAACGACAGCAGGACATGTTGGACAAGTATCCAGAGCTCTTTGCTTGACCAATTTTCGAGGACGAAAATTTTGTTAAGGAGGGGTGGATGTAACACCCGACAATTTCGGCCAGGTGATTTTCTCAACAGAATTAACTGTCACCTGTTTATTTAACCTATTTATTTAATGTCTTGAATGCCAAGCTTATTTGTCTTAAACTTTGTGCGGTGGCAGAATTGTAATAAAGAGGGATTTTGGTTTGTATAAATAGAATAAGGAAATCTTTAAACCTCTCAAAAACCTCACTGTAGCCGTCACGCTTTCCTCTTCGATTTCTCCACTCCCCAGAACTCTCTCTCAGCCGGCGATTTCTTCGCCAACGAACGAAGTCTCCAGTTTTCGCTCGGACAACCCACATTCGAGGTAAGGTTCTGACAATGTAGTTGTTAAGTAGTTATTTAGAGCTCTGTTTTCAATTAGAAACCCGAAGTCCAGATTCTGTAATGCCAGAGTAGTAATAGGAACACTGTTAATCTGGGTTTGATAATAACATTACCGATTTGAATCTGAACTTTGACAACCGTCTGTAAATAGTTGCTAGGTTGAATCTGTATGTCTGTAGTTTTGGAGCTTAACCCACGCACACAAGGTGCTTGACGGGAAGGACTAAGAAATGCAGATTTTAGGATGACATTTAGTTAGGATTTTACTAGTTTTGAGTTAAGTTATTTAGGATTTTATTTTAACTACGAATATGAAATGTCATAGGCAAGAGAAAGCTCAAGTGAAGGTGCTGCTCAGCTAAGGAATCCAGGTAAGTGAATGTATTAAGATTCCGGCCAATAGGGCCTACATCACAAGGATATTAAGTTGGTTTTAAGTGTCTGATGTTTACCTTATGTTAGTAAGTTTGTCTGTGCTTGGATTACTCGTTGATGCTTAAGAGTTATGTTTGGTGATGATCCCATGGTAGTTGTGAAATTGTCTGCTCTAGTATGTTTCCTGTTATAGCTTGATGATTTAAGAGTATACATGTCATGCATCATGATTTACTTCTCAAGCATATGAAAATGTTTTATGAGCATGTTTTTCCCATGAACAAGATATGAAAATGAATGTGAAACTTATGAAACCGGTTTAAGTGAGGGTTGGGGGTGGATTGACGCATGTCACTATCCGCAGTAGGATCATGATTACGGCCCGAAAGGGACTATGTACACTAACACCGTCGTCCCCCTTTACCGGCACAGATCCTCACTTAATCCATACGATGTAAACGATGATCCAGAATGTAAAGTAAATGATAACGATGATGATCACGAACATGAAAAGTATATGATTGTGTTTTTCTCAAATGTGCATCCCATTACATGTCAGTATTGCATTCCTTACTAAGCATTAGGCTTACAGTTACACCTTATGATGTAGGTGAAGAATATTCAGGTGAGGATTTCAAAGTCAATGAGGGAGTCTATGATTGGTTGCTGGAAGGTGCTCAAAGTGCAAGTCTGTGGCTGGATGGTGATGGATACTCTGGTTTATGCTCTATGAACATTAGTAATGATTTTTAATATAGAAGTATAAGTAGAATGAAGTTATTTTATAGTACTGGAATTTGAAATTGTCTGGATGTTTACTGGATTGAGGATGGTACAAATTATTGAATATCTTTTGTTTAAGACTTCCGCTATATGTACTCTGAGGGAACCATTGATTTCTGTTTATAGAAATGTTAAGTCTAGAAAGTTTGAGACTTGTTTATGATCATGTCTATTGGGAGATGTTGTTTAGTCTTACCGGAAGATGAAAATGTTATTTTTGCCTTACCGGAAGATGTAGTGTATTTGTCGTCGGCAGATGTAGTGTAGTCTGTCGGAAGATGTAGTATATTGAGTTACCGGAAGATGAAAATGTTATTTTTGCCTTACCGGAAGATGTAGTGTATTTGTCGTCGGCAGATGTAGTGTAGTCTGTCGAAAGATGTAGTATATGAGTTACCGGAAGATGAAAATGTTATTTTTGCCTTACCGGAAGATGTAGTGTATTTGTCGTCGGCAGATGTAGTGTATTTGTCGTCGGCAGATGTAGTGTAGTCTGTCGAAGATGTAGTATATTGAGTTACCGGAAGATGAAAATGTTATTTTTGCCTTACCGGAAGATGAAAATGTTATTTTTGCCTTACCGGAAGATGAAAATGTTATTTTTGCCTTACCGGAAGATGAAAATGTTATTTTTGCCTTACCGGAAGATGAAAATGTTATTTTTGCCTTACCGGAAGATGAAAATGTTATTTTTGCCTTACCGGAAGATGAAAATGTTATTTTTGCCTTACCGGAAGATGAAAATGTTATTTTTGCCTTACCGGAAGATGAAAATGTTATTTTTGCCTTACCGGAAGATGAAAATGTTATTTTTGCCTTACCGGAAGATGAAAATGTTATTTTTGCCTTACCGGAAGATGAAAATGTTATTTTTGCCTTACCGGAAGATGAAAATGTTATTTTTGCCTTACCGGAAGATGAAAATGTTATTTTTGCCTTACCGGAAGATGAAAATGTTATTTTTGCCTTACCGGAAGATGAAAATGTTATTTTTGCCTTACCGGAAGATGAAAATGTTATTTTTGCCTTACCGGAAGATGAAAATGTTATTTTTGCCTTACCGGAAGATGAAAATGTTATTTTTGCCTTACCGGAAGATGAAAATGTTATTTTTGCCTTACCGGAAGATGAAAATGTTATTTTTGCCTTACCGGAAGATGAAAATGTTATTTTTGCCTTACCGGAAGATGAAAATGTTATTTTTGCCTTACCGGAAGATGAAAATGTTATTTTTGCCTTACCGGAAGATGAAAATGTTATTTTTGCCTTACCGGAAGATGAAAATGTTATTTTTGCCTTACCGGAAGATGTAGTGTATTTGTCGTCGGCAGATGTAGTGTATTTGTCGTCGGCAGATGTAGTGTATTTGTCGTCGGCAGATGTAGTGTAGTCTGTCGGAAGATGTAGTATATTGAGTTACCGGAAGATGAAAATGTTATTTTTGCCTTACCGGAAGATGTAGCGTATACGTCATCGGCAGACGCAGTTTGTTTATCTGCCGGCTGACGTCATCGGCAGATACAGTTTGTATATCTGCCGATGAATATTTAATAAATCGTGTGAGATGCATGTGACTGTCGGTTGATGTGAGAATTTACATCTGCCGATGGGTGATTAATGAATCACGTGAAATGCACATGATAACCGAAAGGTGTAGCCTTAATTTATCGGTAGATGTGAGCCCTCTTCTGCCTTGTCGTTTAGTGAACGGCAGATGAGAGTGAAGTTTTGTCGTAGAGTTCGGCAGATGCCCTTGGGTTTTAAATCCCCCAGCCAAATGTCTTATTTTATTGTCTAGGTTCTGAATGTGACTACAGAATTAGTATTTCCGCTGCATGGTTTCAAAAAAAATATATAAAAGAGTGAAAGGATTGAGTAAAGTCATGAATTACGTGGCGATCCTTCTCGGGTCGTTACAGAGTCAATGATAAACTTGCACTCTTTGCCACCAATGGCAGTGGTCGACTGAAAAATATTATTATGCAACCATGTTTCTTCGTGAAGTTGTGGAGTTAGCAGAGCGTGACCCACCACTAAATATTGGCTTGTGTCGCCGTTAATAAATTTTAAGTCCACAGCCTCAGGATCAAGATCTTCGGCGCTGTCGTAAATTGGGTCGCCCAAATCTTTAAACTCCAAGTTTTCTTCCTCGGTGTTGTCGTAAATCAAGTCGCCCCAATCTTTAAACTCTAAGATTTCTTCAACTTGAAAACCTCCATGGAATTCAGGAATTTCAGTACGCATTCCCGATTCCCATCACCTCCTATCATCCTCGATTGGAGTTCTCTGTCTCTTTTGATAGCCTTGGGGAAGATCATCCTCGCGTTCGAAACCCGAAAAATCGGCCTCTTCGAGCCTCGCCTCTCGGCCCCCTCCTCTATTTTGCCGATTTCGGTTGACGAGTAATGCATCCATCCTGGTTGATAATTGATTCATAATCAATTCAAATTGTTGCTCAATCATCTGTCCAAGTCGTTCTTCTTAGGGGTGGGCAGAACCGAACCGGAACCGGTAGACTGGACTGGACCATCGGTTCGGTCTGGTTCTTGGGCGGTTCTTTGAGTCATGGAATCGGTTCTCGGTTCCAAGATCAATGGAACCGTGGACCGCGGTCTGGTTCCCGGTTCTGTTGATCAAAGAACCGAGAACCGCGGGAGTACCGACGTTCTCTCTCTTTAGGGCTTTGTTTCCCTCATTTTCTCTCAAACATACTCTCTCTGTCGCTCTGTTTCTTGGCCGCCCCTTCATCCAATAATCAAATTAGGGGGTTTTGTGATCTTCATCGTCGATTGTGTCATGGGGAAAGCGGCGGTCGAAGCTGCGGTGGTGTGCGCATCTGCTGTTTTGCGTGGCGGCAGCTCTTGTTGTCGAAGCAGACTTGGATGAGAAGAGGAAATCAGATGCCACTTACTTGGATGAGATCGATCGAAGCATGTACAACACCTTTTGCGCCGTCGCTAATTCCCTTTCCCATTTCTACACACAAGCCACCAGCCACCAGTCTTTCATTTCAAACTGGAGAGTGGAGAACGTCGATCTCTAGTTTTCCATCTCTCTCCTACTAATTCTTTAATATTTTTTTGTTTTTATTTTTAAAGAATTTTTTTTAATTCTTTAATGTTTTGTTGTCTACTGTCATTCAGAATGCTTCTGTGCTTCTGTTAACAAAAAAAAAATAAAACAAATTCGGGAGGAACCGGTACCGAACCGGGAACCGGACCGAATTTACGGTCCGGTTCCGGTTCGGTACCGGTTCCTCATGGGACCGGGTCCGGTCCTAAAAATTAAAATCCCGAAATGACCGGTCCGGTCCGGTTCCAAGTGAGAACCGGACCGGACCGGACCGTGCCCACCCCTAGTTCTTCTAACGCAGCTTCATTGGTGCGGTCATAAATCTCTTCAACTCGCTGTTGTCGCTGATTTCGTCGGCTCGCCATGGAAGCAAGAATCGTTTTGGTTCTGATACCAACTGATACAGCGGAAATTACAGAAAATTATCGGAACTCACAAAAGCTGTTGAACCGCGCACGATTACCAACAGTTGTCTTCTAAAATCTGTTGAATCGCGCACGATTACCAGATTAAAGGCATCAATCTCAAACCCTAGAGAGAGTAGAAACTGGAAAAGAGAGTTAAAACTTTATCAAATCAATCGTCCATACAAAAGCAACTAAAGGGAATTAAATACCCATGAAATCCGACATTTAAGGAAACAAAATAAACTTCTAAAGGAAATCAAATAAACTAAAATAAAGAAACTAAATAAACTCTTAAATAAAATAAAATAAAATAACGAAACTATAGATTTTAGAAAATATAGAAATTAATTTGTAAAATGCATCATTTTGCATCCGGAAGGGACTCAAGTAGTTATAATTTTTATCGTCTATTTTCTCATAAACTAATCAAAGCAAGACAAATTCGATAATCACCAATCGTCAAACATCTCTTGAAACACTGTTCCATCAATGATAGTACAATATAAGTTTTTTTCTAAATTCAAAGAAAAATTGATATTTAATAATAACCTAAAGACCCCTATAACCTCACCCACTTGGATTAAAACAAACCCGAGAGAGAAGCTTGCCTTTTTTAACGCACAAAACATGATACTTAGTACAGTGCTTCTTCATGTGACCACACTCGTTGCAACAATAGCATGTAGCTTCTTTATATATATATTTCTTTATTTTGTATTTAGATTGCAGAGCAACATGAGCACGCTCAATCTTATCATGTTTCAATTGTTTTTCCTCATGAACACAATGTGAAGTCTATTTCTTCTTCGGACAACTATAATAGATCTTAAATTGTTTGAATTGTGTAGGAAAAGAGATCAAAATCAAATACTCGAGCAATTCATCTGACAACTCTAACTTTAGTGCCTTAAGTTTAAAAGCAAGATGAGACATTTCCGTAATATACTCTATTATGTTCCCTTTATCTTCATACTTCAGTGAAATAAGATTAGCTAGAAACTTACATAGATCAGTCTTTACGTTTTTCACAAAACATTGTTTTTAATTCTTTAAGGAACGTCCAAGCATCGACATCATCATACATAATGCCTCTGAAAGCTTCTGAAATTGCATATTTCATGATCATAATACTCATACGATTTAAATGATCTCATTTTTCCAAGACTTTTCTTTTCATCTAAGAACTTGTTTCTGTAAGTTATGAACGTCGTTTAGTTCGAAGTGCAAGGTCTAGATCCATGTAATAAAGTACCATCGTAAATTTCTTTTTCCAAGTTTTGAAATTTGTTACATTCAACACTGAAATGGAACTAATATCAGTAGACACTGAAGTAGCAATAACACTGTATCAGATATCAAAAAGTCTATAAGCTCCCTATTTAAATGCATGTACCAACACTAATAAATTGAATATGGTGACCTTATTACACGATACCTAGCAAAATATTTAGATTTGTTACATTCAACGCTGGAATGGAACTAATATCTACTGAAGTAGCAATAACACTATATCAGAAATCAAAAAGACTATAAGCTCCCTATTTAAATGCATGTACCAACACTAGCAAATTGAATATGGTGACCTTATCACACGATACCTAGCAAAATATTGAGATTTAATCCATGTATAGAAAAATCAATTACAAATGGTACTTTGGTCACAACAATCAAGTATTTACAATAAATTCTTTTAAACAATATGTCTATCTTTTGACAGGCTTATTGTTTACATGGAAAACCTTAAACGTCACATATTCATTACCACAAATGTGTACGTGAATAGACCAAATACTTCTTTTCCATGATTCATATATAAAAATATTTAAAAATAACTAATTCAAACTAAAGAGATTATTTTAAATATCATGTTACTTCGATAAAACTAAATTAGAATATATGATATCAAACAAATCCAAAGAGTTTTCCTTAAATTTGAATGTTAGTGTTCCGATGCTCAACCAGAGAGGTTAGCGCCGAAGCAACCTTCAAGTGGAAATGGAGCCACCACATCCACCGCATAGACTAAATTTCCACATCAAGGCACCTCGCAAAGAATACACAACGCTGCAGTGGCCCATGTTTAGCTACTAGGCGTTGGGTCGATCCTCAAGTCGGGGCATTGAGAGAAGAAGGCCCCACGCCGTGACAATCCAAAAGTCGCAAATTTTATGAATGCAGTCTGAAGTCGAATCCAGAACCAGTGGTTGTGATCTTTTCAGCTAGAACGATTTTCTTTCAAAGAAAATCTTCACTCACTGTATCTATAATTGGTGAGTAGTTCTACCCATCATCAAACTTAATCCAGACAACTAGATCTACACAATAAAATCTCATATTTTCTTAGAAGTTTGAAGTCCATATTTCATAGATTACTTCATTGAACTTGTCTTCAGGGAGATACATGCATGCAATTATCATTGAATATATAAGTTCACTGGATAATTGTTAATTATCCTAAAACACAACACCCAAATTTGATTACAAGCAAGTAAAAACAACTTCCATGAACTGAAACTCAGAACAAAACAATCCTCAGCAAAGATTGAACACAAAAAGCTAAGGCATAGCCAGTTTATTGAACAAGTAAGACAAAATCAAACAGCTAGATCTTCAAGCTGTGTTTCTCATAGCGAGGACCTTACCCCAAGATGGCCTGGACATAATGTCATTCACCCAGAGATTGACATGTGGGCGTGATTCGAATAGCTTCTTAGCGTCTGTGGGCATCAAGTAGGTAAGAGTAGGAAGATGATGCAGATCTGCTAGAGTGAAGCTGTCACCGGCCAAGTATTTAGTCTTGGACAATTTAGCCTCATATATGTCCAGAACTTTACCCAACTTA
Source organism: Begonia masoniana (assembly GCA_022432975.1). Classification (NCBI taxonomy): domain Eukaryota; kingdom Viridiplantae; phylum Streptophyta; class Magnoliopsida; order Cucurbitales; family Begoniaceae; genus Begonia; species Begonia masoniana. The sequence continues at coordinate 45,544,230 of CM039510.1, read as the reverse complement.
GCTTCATTTTCCGCCACCGCTGCTGCATCGGGAGCCCCCATTCCAAGTAATGACTTCACAAACAGCTCAAAAGACAGCTTTGCGGCAGGGGGGTCGTATTGGTGAGCCTCTACATTTATCCATGTCAATGTTGTGCCCATTTCCTTCTTGTCCGAAGGTATCAAATGGGCTCCCTTTTCAGGATAGGCGTAAACAAGGTACTGGGTAATTGCCCTAGATTCTGCATCAGGAAGTGAATGAAATTATGAACAAAGCCAGAAAATTAAACCGAGAGAAATTACGAATCAATATAATTACCGAATAGCGACAGATCTCCATCTTCAAACCCCGGAACTTGGCCAAATGGCTGCAGAAGACCGCATAAGAAAAGAGAATCTCTCTTGCATATTTTCACCTTTTTTCTTGCCACCATCATACTCATAAATGCTTACAGTTTTTTATGATCATACGTTTCCCGATTTACTTTCTAAATTCTGGATGGCCCGACTAAAAAAAAAAAATATAATAAAAGAAAAGAAGAAGACTAATATTAAAATTTATTTAGAAAAAATTTAACGATAACCATTACAGATAAATGAAAAAAAATTAATTACAAAAAAATGATTATATTGCGAATGTATCTTCAGGGTAGAAAAATCGGCCCAGATCGGCCCACTTTCAATTTGCAATCAAATCGAACCAAACCGAACGGCCTTGAAACCAAACCTGAGTCGCACCAATATTTTTTGGTTTTATTTGCTTCGGTTTCGAGTTAGTTCCGTTCTTATTCTTTTCAGTTTAAACTTAGTTTTGTCTGATTTTTGACTGGTTTAATTTTATAACTTATAATTTTTAATATAAAAATTTAAAAAAATATATAAATATTATAAATTTGATTCTGTTTATTTTGAGCGATTTTTTTTTAAAGAAATAAACGAGTATCAAACCCAGATTTTTCATTTGATTTGTTTCTTTTTTTTACTTTAATTGAACATATAATTTTATGTGCAATAAAATCGAAATCCCTAAATTGTGGCAAGAGTGTGGAATAAATCAGTTCAACTCGTGTCTTTTTTCATATCATTACAAAGTTTTTTAAGAAAAATTCATAATTTGTTTTCAATCACTTTAGCAT
>CM039510.1:45513880-45543016 GCA_022432975.1 Begonia masoniana | reverse complement strand
ACATTAAGTTAAGACTGAAAGAATCCTACCATCCTTCACTAGAGTCCCCCTTATAAATAAAGGGAGTGATAACCAAAACAACAAACAAAAAAATGAACCATTATAGCAAGTTATTGTGAGTACCTGAAGAGCTAGTTCCCTTGTTGGAGTAATTAGAAGAGCACTAAGCCTCTCAAAGCATTATCATCTTCTTCTTCTTCTTCTTCCTTTCCTTCCTTACATTCTTCCACTTTTTCCTGTTCCTCCAAGAGCCGTGGCAATATCGGCAGCCCAAAGCGAGTGTCCTTTCCTGATCCAGTCTCTGCGCACCAACACCATCCTGTAAAATAAGAGAGTCCATCACTTTCAATTGTCCTCGCTTCCTGTTACATTTCAAAGAACCTTGACCAACCTTCCCTGGTGGCAGCAGCAGGAATGCAAGCCTTCTGTTCGGGTTGGGGTGCCTTGATCCAGTTTGTAATCGAGTTCATAAGCAGAGGATTAAGTCTCACTCGTTCCTGCATAAATTCGTTTCATCCACTGCTTCACCTTCAAATTCTTCTTGACTTAGTTTAATCGTGGAAGATACTTTAATGAAAGAAAAATATATAAGCCCAAAGTATTCATATAAATATAACACTTACCAGATGTCAACAACTTTTTCTTCTTCTTGTCCGTAATGTATCCCCGACCATGTTTTTTTCAGCATAGCCTGCGGCCAATTCCACGTTCTCGTAAGTTTTCTCTGCCCCCTTATTCATCTTCTTTTTATTTTTCTTTTTTCTCTTTCTTTTCTCGGCTTATTTTTGTCCACCATTTTTCTTCAAACTTTAACTCAGTCTCATTGCTACTACAGCCTCAACATCTCTACTTACTAGTTCTCCTCTTCTGGATTCTGTTGTCAATTATTATTCTTTATTCTTCTTCCTCTTTTTTGTAGTCTCAACATTCTCTTCTCGCTCCACTTCTCTCCCACTTTACCTCGACTCTTGCACCCACCTCTTCACCGCCCTCGCATTCATCTGCCATTGTCCTGTTTTCTTCTTACATAGTCATTTTTTTCGAACTTGACTGCCATCAGTTACAATTTCGGGAACTTCCAGCATATTGTGGCCTCGTAATCTCTTCTAATGAAATACACCCTGCCCCATTCCTATTAATCAAATTCAGACATTGGAAAACGCCTTCCATGCAACATAACCCCTCATGAATCCCTCATGTGGATGATGAAGAATGTAAACTCAGAGCCAAACTTAAAATAAACCTACATCCATGATTTAGAATTCAACCAGCCACACAATAAAAACTTACTCCATCCCGTACTTTCATTTAACCAGCTTTGATTCTCTTGTTTTTTCTGCTTGTGTGCGCGGGTGTTGGAGAGAGAGAGAAATAAACTCTTACTTTCGTTTAGCCAGAACGATGTTCCAGTACGATGCATTTTTCCGAGAAATATTTCCTAATAACTACTGAAAAACTCAAGTCCTTAAAATATCAAGATCAGGTACACCAAACGCCAACATTCCTTAAGACAGTTTGTCATTCCCTAAAACCAGGAAGGTACGAGTTAATAAACCTTGGACAAGAAAAATTATTGAGAAAATGTCTTTTTCTCTTCATAAAACATAAATTCGGAGCCATCTCGCCCAAGCCACGCTCAGGGAAACTTCCTGAGAAAAGAGAAAGGCCATGACCCCCATCCTTATATAACTCCTTCACACCCATTCATTCAATTGTAGAAGCCAAACAATAGGATACAGAGAAATTAAGAAGCGCAGAACCTCTTCCAGTTCGTTCGAACAATGCATCGAAACGGGATCGTGGGCAGGACTAGATTTCCAAGGTGACGAATCAAGGCTTCCACTTCGTATACATCTGGGTTCGTTTCCTCTTCCTCTTACACTTCTTCATAGGTGAAGAAATGCAAAATTTTGCTCGGCGGCATGGATGAAGCGAAGAAGAAAGCTTTTATTCGCGGTAAAACCACTCGGGGAGACGATAAAAAAAGTCGGGATTTTGGCAAAACATAAAACCTTTAATTCCAAACTATTGAATCAAAAAGTCGAACTACCCTTAATTATTTCTTATTTTCAATTTAACACATTAAGGATATTTTATAACTTTTATTTTTACCTAGAGCAATAATACGAAAATATAGGGTAAAGTGAACTTTGGCCTATACAACTAGGTGAAATGGACAAGTTACACCGTAAACTTACGGTTTTAAAGTACAATTTGGACCTACAACTAGTGAATGAGCAATTTACACCGCTAAACTGAATAAATAGGCAATAACAAGTTAATGTATTTGATAAATGGGTAATCTGGCCCCTACCGTCTATTTTCCTAGCAAAAAGGTAAACATTTTTGATTGTTCATTTTTTTTTTGAAAGGACCATCACTGGACGAACGGTAAGAAGGTTCAGCTAATTTCACTCTTTTTATTTTTTTTAAGCATCCAAATTTCTCCGGGAAAAATAGAAGACAGAGAATAGAATTAAAAAATAAAAACAATTCAAAGTCAATTAGCCGACGGTCTGGTCTGGTTAGGGTCTGACGGGGCATTCGGGAAAAAAGAAAAAAAAAATGACAATCGTGAAAAAATATACTTTTGACGAAATTATGACGATAGGGGTTCATACGTGCCATTAATCAATAATTAATGCTGTTCTTGCCTATTATTCAAGTACGGTGTAATATTGCCCATTTAATATAGTTTGTAGGGGCCAAAATTTGCACTTTATCAAGTGTTTTTTATGAAATGTAAATGCTCATTCACTAGGTTGTAGGGTGCTGTAAATTGTACTTTACCCAACAAATATAACCTATTAACAAGAATACAGGTCGAGTCACATGAGGAGGCTTTTGATTAAGTCACATTTTAGTTCCGAATGGACCACTCCACTAGAATAGATCTTCGGTTCAATTTACAATTCATCACGTAAGACGTGACGTTTAGGTGTGGTTCAATTGGTGATTTATGAATTTGTTATATTTTAAGAGTTGTATTACCGGTATATTTTATTAACACGGGAATGACACGTAATAATAACGCAGGAGTACGAGATTAAAGTCTGTTTTTGTTTGGTTTTTTGCTGGATTTTGATTATGCAGCTACTGAGAAGCAAATGTCGGAGAATATTTCTTTGTCGGGTGTTCTTCCATTGTTGTCGTCTTTATGCCGTGATTAATCTCAAGTTGCAGTTCTTCCCTACTCCGTTGCTGACTCACTGTTTGTCTGTCGCTAACCAAAAGCTGACATCTTTGAGAGCTGAGACCTCAAATCGAAACCCAAATTGTCTCCATAGAATCCCATATCCAAACCTTTTAAATACCCTCCACGTCTTCCTCCGTCATGTCGCGTCTCCTCATCAAAACCCTCTTCTTCCTCCATCCCAAGACCCCATTTCAACTCCCTAATCTCTCATCCATGGCTGCCGATTTCGGCTCCTCTCCGTCTCAACCCAAGCCTCGCCTTAAAGGCGTCGTCTTTGACATGGACGGAACCTTGACGGTCCCGGTGATTGATTTTCCGGCGATGTACAGAGCCGTCCTCGGGGACGAAGAGTATCGGAGAATCAGAGCCGAAAATCCTTCTGGGATTGATATTTTGCACCACATTGAGGGTTGGAGCTCTGAAAAGCAGCAGAAAGCTTACGAAACTATCGCCGATTTCGAGCGGGAGGGGCTTGATCGCCTCCAAATCATGCCTGGTAACTGAATTTCTTCTGATTTGCAGGAGTTTTCCCTTAAATCAGCTCCTCTTTAGTGTTTACATTTGTAATCTCAGTTCTTATAAACCAATTTGTTTCAAATTTTCTTCATTTTTTTTTAAAATATTTTTTCTTTCCTGTTGATGATTACAAGTTTATAAATGAACAGATTTAGAAGGCATAGTTATTAGAATTTAATTAATCTATACTTGCATATTTCATACCACTTTGGTCATTCTGCATAGTTAACACATGATTCTTGCGCAGGCGCAGCCGAGCTTTGTGGCTTTCTTGATTCGAAAAAATTGAGGTGAACTGATTATGTCTCTCGTTTTCCTTCGTGGTCTACGGATATTCAATTCTAGTCGATAATATGCTTCTAGACTGAGTGTTTATCGGTTATCTGTCGATTGGCGCATCTGTTTCGGCTGGTATGAAGAAGCTTTTCTATTTAGTTGCAACTCGATTATACATGTTGATAAAAACTTCAAATTAACGATTGAATGAATGGTGAAGAAAGGATAACTTCAAGCTTATCGACTCACATTAAAATATCGAGGGATGTAGAAAATACCATTTTTTCTTCAATGAAATTGATTTTTTTTTTTTTTAACATTTATTGTGGTTTTCAGGAGGGGATTAATCACTCGCAATGTCAAGGCATCGGTCGAGCTGTTTCATCAAAGATTTGGGGTAAGTTGCGTAGAGTTTGTGTTTTTTATCAATCTCGGTGATCTCCACGTTTATGATTCTAAAGATTAAACTAGCGATGTTTTCGTGAATCCGGTAAATTGTTCATGTTTTTTGTGAATCGAAACTTACAAACTGATGAATCGTTTGAATGGAAAGTTGATAAAATTTTAACATCTGTTGCCATTTTCCCATCGGAAATTAGACTCGACCGAGCTGATTTACCGAACCTATTATTCGGTCTACTTGCTGTATCTTCTTCCTAAAATCTGTAAATTACTGCAGTTGATCTTTTCTCCGGCCCTAAGCAGGGAATATCGGCCTTACAAACCCGACCCGGCCCCGCTCCTCCACATTTGTTCGTCGTGGGAAGTTCACCCGAGCGAAGTAATGATGATAGGCGATAGCCTCAAAGACGATGTGAGTTGAACTTTCTCTCTTGGTACGTTTGACAATTACGATAATTAAGCATGTTTTCTCGCATTTATACACTTCTAAAAACCGTATTGAACGATACAGGTGCCCTGCGGGAAGAGGGCCGGAGCGTTTACATGTTTGCTCGACGAAACAGGGAGGTACAACTCTCCGAAGTATGACAAGGTGGAATTAAATCCAGATTTTAAGGTGTCGTCTCTTACTGAAGTGCGATCCTTTCTGGAAGAGTATTTTGAGTTGGCTCCGTGATCTCACACCCGAAGATCATCGATCAAAGCCTTTAGTTTTGGCCTCGGCCAATGATGAAACTCAAGGGAGAAGAAATACAACCTTGAATAAGGAAAGGTCCACAAGGAACAAACCACCATTTTCAAGCGTGGAAGTGGAGTTGAAAAATCAACAATTGGATTCAAAGCTTTTTTTTTTTTTTTTTTTTTTTGGCCGAGGACTTGTTCGTTCGAATATTCCTAAAATTTCGAATAAAAAAACTTGTTTTCAAACTTCTTATATCCTAAATTGAAATTTGAGAAAAAGAAAAAAAAAATGAAAGAAAAAATGAAAAAAAAAAAAAAACTAGAAAAATGAAATTGTCAATTAAATAAAAACGCCCACCGTGGGGCTCGAACCCACGACCACAAGGTTAAGAGCCTTGCGCTCTACCAACTGAGCTAGACGGGCTTGTTGAATAACAGCTAAACTAAAATATATGTATTTTTAATAAATAATATGTATTGTTAATTTAATGAAACTAATCTTCAGCCACAGATTTTTGTATAAATACCTCTTCGATTCTCTCTTCACCCTCTAACCTGCAATATTCAAGAACCAAAAAGCCTGGATCTTGGACAGAAGAAAGATCTAAAGAGAGAAACCAGAAGAAAGAAGATTCGTCGATGGATGGAAATGAGGGGGCTTGTTTGATACCCAGTAACGGAGCGACATGAAGAAGATGATCATTACCCAACTGACCCTTTTGATTCTCCCTCTCTTCTCTTCTTGCCGCTGCAACGCCGGCGACTTCTCTTTTCTCTTCTCTGTGAGAACCGGAGCCTAAAATTAATTAGCTTTTTCTTGATCAAGATGATAATCTTTCTTCCTGAGGCTGCTACAAGATTTCTCTTATTTTCTTCTACGAACCTTCTCCTCTAGTGTTTCTCCGGCCGGAAAATCACGGAGACTCATACGCATCCTCCTCTTAGCCGGAGTCTTTCCGACCCGTGAAAATTCAGTAGCTCCGTCGTCGGAAAAAGGGCCTCTTCAATATCGGCCTTAGCGCTACAGCCACCCTGGCTTCCTCGGATAGATTCCGACCAGAATCCATCATCGCCGGGAAAGACTTTCTCTCTCGCCGAATAAAAGCCGACGAAGGCATGAAATTGATCAAAGAAGAGAGCCCTGATTCAAAGCTTTCGCAATTTTACTAATAAATCAATACAAAATGCAATCTTGATTTGCATCAGTTTAGCAAAAATTGTTAGTTTGGCAGATTCGTTGAATTATTACATTTTCCTCCTTACTTTCTCGTCATACAAAGAGATTCATTTTTCTTGATGCAGAAAGATTGCGATGCAGGAACTGAAGAAAACCGCTGAAGTGGAAAGAGTTGAGGGTCTTTAATCATTCTTTTCAAAAGTGCCATTGTTCAAAAGCTTTTATGTTAGAATTTGGTTTGACCCGATTTCTATATGGGCCAGACCGGTTAGGCCCATTTTAGGAATCTCATTAGGGTTTTATTTTCTCTATAAATTGATGTAAACTAGAGTCACAAAACCTGCGGTTGTATTTCGATCTTCATAGTAGATTTGTTGCTCTGCCCGTGGTTTTTTCCCGTTTAGGGTTTTTCCACGTAAATCTTTGGTATCCACTATTTTTTCGTTTTTCCTATTTCCGTTTCGATTCCGGTTTTTTCAACAATTGGTATCAGAGCAAGTTGAAGTTTTTTTTTCGAAAATCAAGGTTTGATTATTCGAAGTGCATTGAATAATTTCATATTTGCAAATTTCAACAGAAAGTTTGCAATTTTGTTTGGAAAAGGAAAAGTTTGTGTCTTCTTCTTCAGCTACGAAATAGAGAAGGAAAAGTCAAATTTGGAGAAAAAAAAAAAAAAGGTTGTTTTGTCTTCTTCTTCAGCCTACGAACAGAGAGGAGTTTAGTTCTTTGGTTCTTCTTCACCAGCGAAGAACAGAGACGAACAGAAGCCGTCGACACCGACGACCGCCGCACGAAGAGACAAAGCCCGCAGAACCGCCGATCTGCTCCGACTCCATCTCCGAGCCGCACACCCCCGCGCCTTCAGCGTCGTCTTAGACCCGCGCTTCTTCCGCCATCGACCTGTTTGTAGAACCGCCGCGCGAACAGTCCAGCTCCGATCAGAACCCACCGCACGGCCGACGGAGAACTGCGCTGCGCCGTTGCCCCTGTCCGTCGCTGCCTGTGATAAGCTGAGCCAGTCGAGTTTGATTTGATTATTTCAATTTTGCTTGTTGGGTGGAATAATTTCTGTTGATTGAGAAATTTCTGAGATTTTTTGGGGTGATCATTAAGTTGGACGGATTTCAGAATATTTGGTGGAATTTATTCTGATTTTTTTTTGAAATGGTTAGTCACTGTTGCCGTTGCCGACCAATGAAGAGAGGAAAGCCGCCCTCACTCAGTTCAGCCTCACCATTTCGTTCGTCTTCCTTGTTTCTTTAGGGATAAAACAGGAACGAGTTTTTTTTGTGATATTTTTGAAGTGCAAAAATAACAATTTTGTTGGGAGGTTGAAATTTGAGGAAAGATTTGGATGATGATTTGAAGATGTCATTATCATGGCTTAAATGATTTAAATCCTTGCACCGAAATTTCGAAGGTGGAGATTATCAGAATTCAGTGTTCTGGATTCGTTTTGGGTTGAGCCAAGTAGCCCGTTGGATCTCTTATATGGAATTCGTGTCAAGGTGGCCCATCTGGGACTTTTGTGGCAGAAGATTATATTTTTAATATTTTTGAAGATTTGTTTCCTTGCACCGGAATTTCGAAGGTGGAGATTATCAGAATTCAGTGTTCTGGATTCGTTTTGGGTTGGGCCAAGTAGCCCGTTGGATCTCTTATATGGAATTCGTGTCAAGGTGGCCCATCTGGGGCCTTTGTGGCAGAAGATTATATTTTTAATATTTTTGAAGATTTGTTTCCTTACACCGGAATTTCGAAGGTGGAGATTATCAGAGTTCAGTGTTCTGGATTCGTTTTGGGTTGGGCCGAGTAGCCCGTTGGATCTCTTTTATGGAATTCGTGTCAAGGTGGAGATTTGTTAGAATTTGGTTTGACCCGAATTCTATATGGGCCAGACCGGTTAGGCCCATTTTAGGAATCTCATTAGGGTTTTGTTTTCTCTATAAATTGATGTAAACTAGAGTCACAAAACCTGCGGTTGTATTTCGATCTTCATAGTAGATTTGTTCCTCTGCCCGTGGTTTTTTCCTGTTTAAGGTTTTTCCACGTAAATCTTTGGTATCCACTATTTTTTCGTTTTTCCTATTTCCGTTTCGATTCCGGTTTTTTCAACATTTTCTTTCTGGATATTACTGCTTTTACAAACTGTTGTAGAGTTCCGGAGAAGAAGCCATAGTTACTGGATATAAAGCTTTTCTTAGTCACTTTCAGTTACATGGATCATTCTTTTATATCATCTGCTTAAATTGAAGAAATGCCTTACTATTTTTTGTTTCTGTGGTTAGATTTTGTAAGAATTTTAGATGTTTGAATGTCGAAGATTGTAAATATCTTTGAATTCCCTCTCGAATTTCTTTCATTTTGTCCTGTTTTTTCTGATTTTTCTGTACCTGGAGAGTTGAAAAACCATGAAATGCTAAGTTGCAGAGCAATCCGCACGTGCTTCATGGCAAACTACGTACGAAGTTTCTGGTGAATATTGAAGTTTGGTTTGGAGAATTTGTCATGATTTGATCAGAAAATTAAGCATAAAAAAAGTTCAAAAAATTTAGACAATGAAATTGGTGACATCTGAAAATGATCAAGAACAGCTGGAAAGGAAGTAATCATGATAATTAACATAATCCTTTTTGGTTGATTTATTTGTGAAAAAGGTGAAACCTTTGAATCGGGGTTCTTTTATATGAACAATTCCATGCCTATATCGGCTTTTAGTCGGCGATAAAGAGCGAAAGTCTTTCCCGGCGATGATGGATTCTGGTTGGAAACTATCGGAAGGAGTCAGGTTTGTGGAGGCGGTGACATAGATATTGATGCAGGGCTTTTTTCCGACGACGGAGCTACTCAACTTCCAACATTGACAATTGCAACAGCATCGCTAGGGTCTGAAAGACTCCGGCTTAGAGGAGGAAGCGTATGAGTCTGCGTTGATTTTCCGGCTGGAGATAACCAGAGGAGGAATGTTTAAGGGGGGGAAAGGAAGAGAAATCTTATAGTAGCATTAGGAAGTAAGATTTTCATCTTGGTCGAGAAAAAGCTCTCTGATTTTGGGTTCCGGGTCTTGCAGAGAAGAGAACGGAGAAGACAAACTTTTCATCGGTCAGAGCGGAGCCGCCGTAACAGCAGCTAGAAGAGCAGGCAGCAGGCAGGTTAGCGGCGAGAAATTCATCCTCACCCTCGTGTCGCTCCATTTCTGGATCTCCGGCAGCCCCCCTCGGTTCGATCATCTCGCTCCTGATTTCTCTCTCTAGATCTTTCTTTCCTCCTGTCAAAAGCTTACGGCTTTCTGGTTCCCGAAAATTACAGGGAAGTCAACAACGGAGTCCCATCAATTCCACGGCGATTTCTTATGCCATTACAAATCTGACAGGTGGCTATATTTGATTCGTTGATGCTAATTTAGCCTGGTGTTTAGTTTATAATAATTTTTAATTTAATTTAAAAAAATAACCTGCTATGTTTATTCTCTTATTTTATTTTACTCATGTATTTATTAATTAACGATTTATAATCTATTTGATTAATTCTACAGTAATTATATCATTTATTATTTGACACGTCAATAAATATTTTAAAATAATAGAATAAAAAAGTAAATGTATCGTTACTCTTATAAAAATAACAGATTTCAAGTGGACGTAGATTTTAGGAATCGAATTACTATTAAAATCTTATGGTGATCTATATTTGTAGAATATATCGTATTAACAAACAAAAGGAGATGGGTAGGTTTTGAATCTAAAGTCGCAACTTTTGAGTTAAAAGTCGAGCAAACCCATAGTCCTAACCTCAAACCATCAAAAGTGGAATGGGTCAAGTCGTGCCCGACCATGGCCTAGTTTTAGCAGGTTAGACACACCCGACTCGTTTATGAAGCTTAGGCTTCCCACTACGATATAGAATTTGAGTCGAGTTTTTGGTGATAGTTCCATTGATAGAAAGCCGACAACACGAAAGGAGACTGCGAAGAAAAATGTCAAGCATCCATTCGAATTACCTCAACCAAATTAAAACAAACTAAACCGGTTCAGAATGGATCGGACTGGACCGACCGTTTTCAAGTTGAGTCCGCTTTTAGTTTTTATGAGATATACCCCTTTCTTCTTCGTTTCATTCTCCTCTTCGCTGCTCACATCAGTAGCCGCCTCTTCCTCGTCCCCGCTCATCATCCTCTCTGATCTCTTCTCGTCGTCGTCAACGAAGCTCCCACTACTATCATTGGAATTTCCGACCCGGACTACTCGTTTCGCAGCTAAGAGGCACCTACTCTTGCTCTCTTTGTCACTGTCAATCTTTACCTCGTTGATCCTCTTTGTTTTCACTATTTACTCCATTACTGCCTCTTTTTCCTTGCAAATGATTTCTGAGGTTTATCTACTTTCTACGATTTGCAACGTCTTCTGTGTGACTTAAGGGGCCCTCCAGATGCTGTGACGGTTCTTCTTGTTCATACATTTTTTTTCCAGGATCTCAACTGTCTTTTTTAGCTTCTTGAACCGCGTACTAATCTTCTTTTTTTGAGAGGGGAACTTGAAGAATTTGATTAACTTCATAGTTTATTTTATCGGCATAGAGTTTAGATCTTTTTAATTGAATCTCTTCTAGTTTATCTGGCTATAATTTGGCTTCTGGTTAGGCAATGTTATTGCTTTTAATGTTTCTCGAGACTCTGTTTATGTCTATTCTTGGAGCTCCATATTATTGGAACTATGGTTCGAGAATTGCAGTAATATAGAAATTCTACTTGTTACTGCTATTTTTTGCATTGGGTATTTTAAATCTAGGGCAACAGTTTTCTTTACTTGATAATGGGGTACCATAATGATAATGAATTTACTTGTATAAGGATATATTTAAAATGACAAAGAGTAAAGGAAAAGCTATAAAAGACTTCTTATTATTTCGTTCGTTACTCTCAGTGCACTTGTTTGTTTTAAATCACTATTACAGATGAAGAAGAAGAAGGAAAAGACAGTCACAAATTCCAATTCTGTTCTTGACTTGAAGTCCATGATTCATCAACATTCATTGTTTTTCGATAAATTAGTTGAGCTCATTCCTGCGAAGTTCTATTTTCCTAATGATGATACAGACAAGCCATGGTTTCAAGGCCTGAGTAAAGCCCAGAAAGCTTCGGCAAAGAAGGAATCGAGGGAAAACATCAAGAAAGCTAGAAGAGATCGTTTAGATCCAGAGAAGTCTTCCACAACAACCCTTGATTTACTAAACCAAAAACTGCAGAAGGAGAAAACAGAGGATGAAACTGTTGGTGATGAAATTGGTACTAAACCGATGATGTCTGGACTGGAAGATGATGACCGGAAGGTAACATATGAAGAGCTTCGAGAACGGCTTCATCGCAAACTCGAAGAATTCCGGAAAGATCGAAATCTTGGAACTTCAAACCGAGAGAAGAAAAGAAACGAGAGAAAAGAGAAGATAGGAAGTCTAGAGAAGAAACGCAAAAGAGATGATACGAAAGTGGATACTGGTAATTCATCTGATAAAACAGAGAAGGATTTAGCTGCAGCTACAAAGGAACTAGCCTTCAGCCATGTTAAACTTGGCAATGATGATGACCATGGAAAGAAAAGGAGAAAACTTTCAAAGTCGAAGCAGCTTGAAATGGCGAAGAAATTACAAGAAGAAAAGAAAGATCCTGAAAAGGGCGAGACTCTCTCGAAAAAATATTCCTGGAATGCAGCAACAAGCAGAGCTGCTGGAATTAAGATTCACGACGATCCAAAGCTCTTGAATAAGAGCATACGGAAGGAGAAAATGAAGCATCAGAAGAATGCCAAAAAATGGAAAGATAGAATAGAAACCACGAGAAGGAGAAAGCAAAAACAGCAAACAGATCAGCAAATATAAGTCAGAGGCATCAAGACAAGAAATGAGACGAATTGCATAAAGGGAGAAGAAGCTTCTTCGCCTGGCTTTGAAGGTCGCAAGGAAGATTTATCAACCCAGCATCCTGAAAATATTGCATTTTCCATTACTTCTCTGTATGTGCTCATTTTCCCTTGAACAATTAGTCTGATATAAGAAAATGAATCGTAAATTTTGCTTAGTTCTGATGTTAAATTTCTGATTTTATTCACCCTAGATCGTGATTTGCTACCGTCTTTCTGGATGAATTGACGCTTCAGGAAGGATTTAACCCAGCCTCCTGAAAGATTGCCTTCCAGTGCTTCTCTGTATGTGCTCCTTTGCCCGTGAACATCTAGATTAAGAAGATGAATCCAAATTTTGCTTAGTTCTGATGTCTTATTTCGATTTTATGATTACTGTATGGTTATATGCACCCTTCTACCTTGATGGATTTCTGAATTGCTTAGTTCCGATGTCGAATTGCGGAATGAATTGGTGCCTTAACTTGGGGAAATAATCGACTGAGCTTCATTAAATTTATGTCTTTGCTCGATTCAGGACAGTTCTGAGACTCTTGAGATTCTACTTTACCATAGAAAAACTCAGGTAAGTATTATTAATTAAATTACAAGCTTAAACGTAGACAAATTATATCAACACAGTATACAAGCATTATACATTTAAACATACGACAACATCTAGAACAGGAAACACTAGGTCAGATGTTGTTGGCCACTCAGACCCTGGTTTGACCACCGCTCTTAACCGGATCAACCCCTGGTGCAGCCGTTCCCATGCCGTAGTCTGTTTCACGGTAGCCTGGTCCGTACCGGCTGCTGAACATCCCGGCATGGATCAACAGAAGGTATAAGAGTTGAGTGAATGTCAATATTATTATGATGCTTCCACACTCTTAGCCTCCACCCCCTATGCCCTCCACGGTGATTCCTGCAAGCCAACCCTTGAAAGAAGAAGAGAAAAGAAATCATAATTTTCATGGAATTTTATAGTTATGCAGAAGAAAGAAACTTTTGATGAGGCAGAAAAAAGAAAACCCCATGGTAGGGCGCGGTCTCAATAGCCATGCGATATCGAGGAAGACCCTGCTCGGCGAGGCTGTGTTCTCCACCTCTGATATGGTTAGACTCCGGGAAATTCGGACGCCACCCCAAGAACTCCGGGAGTATGAAAATCAGAAAGACCATTGTCGCGCCATTCCTAAAAAAACCTGACATTTCATTGATATCACAGTATTCGAGTAAATAGCCCATTATTCAAAAAATAACAGACAACTAAATCTTGCTAGAGATAGAGAGAGAGAGAGGGGATACCGGGGTTCTGAGGTTTGGCCATTGATGAACTTGTTCATAGACCAACTAGCGATGCCGATGACCAATAAGTACTAATCAAGTTTCAGAGACAGCAGAGGGGCTGCTATGGTTCTTCCCACCGCTTTGAAGGTTCCAAGGAAGGCTTTATCACCAGCCTCCTGACCGATTGCATTTTACTCTATTCTCTCTCTGTAGGGCTCATTTTCTGACAATTAGCTTCGGTATTAAGAAAATGAATCGTATTTTGCTAGTTCTGATGTTAAATTTCTGATTATTCATCCCTGATCGTGCACTTTGTACAGTCCCCTCATGGCCCTTCTTATGACATTGACGCGCTTTCAGCGCAGGATTAACACAGACTCCTGAAAGATGCCTTACAGTGCTTCTCTGTATGTGTCATTTGCCCTTTTTTTGTGGAAACATATAGAGATTAAGAAGATGAAGCCCAATTTTGCTTAGGTATGATGTCTTTATTTCGATTTATGATTACTGTATGGTAATGCAGCCTCTACCTGATGGATTCTGAATTGTATAGTTCAGTAGAATGAGGAATGATATTGGTGCCTTACTTGGGGAAATAATCGGACTGAGCTTCATTAATTATGTCTTTGCTCGATTCAGGACAGTTCTGAGACTCTTGAGATTCTACTTTACCATAGAAAAACTCAGGTAAGTATTATTAATAAATTACAAGCTTAAACGTAGACAATTACTATCAACAAGTATACAAGCATTATACATTTAAACATACGACAACATCTAGAACAGGAAACACTAGGTCAGATGTTGTTGGCCACTCAGACCCTGGTTTGACCACCGCTCTTACCGGATCAACCCCTGGTGCAGCGTTCCATGCCGTAGTTCGTTTCACGGTAGCCTGGTCCGTACCGGCTGCTGAACATCCCGGCAGGATCAACAGAAGGTATAAGAGTTGAGTGAATGTCAATATTATTATGAATGCTTCCAACACTCTTAGCCTCACCCCCTATGCCGCCCACGTTGATTCCTTGCAAGCCAACCTATGAAATGAAGAAGAGAAATCATTAATTTTTCATGGAATTTTATAGTTATGCAGAAGAAAGAAACTTTTGATGAGGGCAGAAAAAAGGAAACCCCATGGCTAGGGCGGTCAAAGCCCATGCGATAATCGAGGAAGACCCTGCTCCGGCGAGGCTGTCGCTTCTCCACGCTCTGATATGGTAGACTCCGGGCAACTTCGACGCCACCCCAAGAACTCCGGCGAGTAGTGAAAATATCAGAAAGAACATTGTCGCTCCATTTCCTCCAAAACCTGAAATTTCATTCGATTATCACAGTATCGAGTAAAACCCATCTTCAAAAATACACCAGACAACTAAATCCTGCTAGAGATAGAGAGAGAGAGAGGGGATACCGGGGTTCTGAGTTTGGCCATTGATGAACTTGTTCATAGACCAACTAGCGAAGCCGATGACAATAATGTACATAATCAAGTTCAGAGACAGCAGAGGGGCTGCTATGGTTCTTCCCACCGTTTGAGCCATCAGAGAGAATTATTTTCCTTCTATCCAAACACCTTCGAGAAAATTTCGCTGCAGAAAGCAAAACCTTCATTCTGGAACACTGTGTAGTAAGATGATAAATAGAAAAAACGTGGGTGCATACGAGGATACGTGTAAATCAACCTGGCTTTGCATGAACAGGTGGTGGGACACTCGTCGGATTCTCCCATGGAACTTCCTTTCTGTCTCATCAATCGCCAATTTTTAACCAAACGGTGGATCTATCCACAGGTTTTGGCTACACCCACATTTCTCGTTCCGAGATTGACATTCTTTTCGGTTGATCCACAAAGATCAGACGGCTCCAACTTCGTCTGATTGAGATTATTCTCATATTTAATGAACAGTCTCTCTCTCTCTCTCTCTCTCTCTCTCAGTAGAACACCCATGAGAGACAAGGAATTAACAAAATTAAAATGTATCTCCATAGATCTTATCTTGTACAAGAAAGCTTCGTTGTTCAAACTTCGAGAGTTTCAACAGAAACCCTTTTGTATAAACACCAGTTATACGATCACAGTATGATAAATACACTGGAATATTGTACAAAACTCTTGAATTGAAGTTTTGATTTACAGATTCAAGCTTGCGAGGTGACCGTCAGGTTCTTCTCCAAATCTCGGAGCCTCGCTCTTTCGATCTTCCGTTTCCGCCATTCTTCGAGAGCTGGGGAAGACAGATGAAATTATCAGTTCGTAAATCATGTTGTTCATCTTACATGAAGAAATACCTTTCAAACTGGCACCATCATTGGTTGACCGGAAGTCCTTCAATCTTTTAGAAAGATCAACTGCAGCATTCTGCTTTGTCTCCTTTTCTTCCACTGTTTCTGGTTCTGCATACACTTCCTGCTCAATCTCCCTCACCTAAAATGGAGCAATATCAATGGAAATGCACCAATAACAAAGTATTGCAGTCCACGAATAACAAACCTCCTAGCCTGTTCCACCGAAACAAGGCTCCGGTCGGGTCGAATCCTAGCCTATCCCGAGGGAACTTGGCCTAAACTTCCATTCAGATCCGAACAAAAAATGATAGTCCTAGGTCTAGCCTGTCAGCGAGTATGCTGAGGTTTGGTAAAATCTAAAAATTTCCAAACTAGGGTCCAAGGCTTCAACATCTTAAGCCACTACCCAAGTTAAAAATAATAAGACAGTTTCATTGGTGCTGCGCCCCGAGAGTACCCGGACTGCAACATCAGTTGTAAAATGGCTAGCCTATGACCAGATTTTCCGCTTGGATAAAGCATGTAGCTTGACCTTCCAGCACGGACCATTTATTAAAATCTCCAATCTTCGACCCCCCCGGTGAGTTGAACAGGATATAGCATTATTACTACGAGAAATGCGATAATAATACGGCTAATGTGTTTATAGGTAAGAGCATATCTCCCTAAGCCATAGCAACATCTGAATTGCAAGGGAAAAGATCTTATCCTCCTTTTCTTAAAAGTTATATTTCAAATGCAGAACATTCTTTCCAATGGCCAGAATCAAAATTGAGTAAACCATCAAATTTACAAAGCTGATTTGGGCTTACTCGTTTGATCAACTCCCATGGCTGCATAGCAAGGCGAATCGCTTCAGATTCCTTCATGTGTCTGTCTGCATTTTGAATTTACACAAGATGATGTGATTCTCAGTCAGTTTTCAAAGACCAATTCCACATAATATAGAATAAAAATCGAATCTGGGGTAAAGCTGAAGCATGTGGACTGTTATCAAACTTAATACAAGCTTTCGATCTTCGTGTGGCAATTCTAGTTTCAGCAGATAAACAATCAAGAAACTTAAGATAGGATCTTTAGAATCAAAAACGGAAACAGCGTAAAGGAAATTCACAAACCCAGGTGAAATTAATCCTCCATCGAACGAACAAAAAAGAGGGGAAAACCCTATGTTCTTAATCATATCGCAGGAAGCAATCCAAAATCAATTAGGTCAAAAGAATCCCAGATCTGAAGAGAAGAACGAAGAAGACGAACCCAAATTGGACTGGCCGGAAGAAAATAAGATGGGGGAAAACGCAGCAGAGAGAAAGCCTCGAAGCAGAAGAAAAGCAGCGACAACGTTCAGCAGACAAAGCACAATGGTGGCGCTTCTGAACGAGAATCTGTACCTCCATAGCTGCTGCCCTTCCATAATCTTCTCCTTCTTCTTCGCGTGATTTCTTCTTCTGCAAAAAGAATCAGACTATGGGGTTCGAAGAAGAAGCACTAAACCCACCATAATCGAGAAAAAGAGGAAACTTTTGGAGAGAATTTCTCAAAAAAGTCGCTGCTTTTTGAGAACCCACTAAACTGATGAGGCGAGAAAACAGTATACCCGACCTTTCCTCCATTTTTATGAGTTTGGTCAGTTACCAAACCTTGAAAGCCACTTACTGTCGTCATTAACACTCCCTAATCACTTCCCTTTCATCTCCTCTGTAAAATAATCTGTCATTGAATTTCAGTCAGATGTTACGCTCAAAATTATGGGATGGAACAGATTTGTTTAGAGAATTTGTCTATAATTTCGTCTAATCCTGCGTTTGAAATCTGTTTTCTAGTGTAGCGTTTTACGCACAAGCATGTAATTAATAATTCTTAACTATCTTTCCATACTTATAAATATGTTTACTGTTTATTTTTTGAAACAAAAAAATTAAAATATTGACTTATTTATTTGTTGTATAATTTTCCTGATTTATTTATTGTTTATGATCAATTAAAAATATTTATTAATTTATTGTTTGAAAACGGCAGAATTTGGGATTTATAAAAATAAAAAAATTAAAAAATTAAAAAAATTAAAAATTAAAAAGATAAAAAAATAAAAAAAAATTAAAAGATAAAAAAATAAAAAAATAAAAAGATAAAAAAATAAAAAAATAAAAAGATAAAAAAATAAAAAAATAAAAAGATAAAAAAATAAAAAAATAAAAACAAAAACGTGAGCGGCAGGATTCGAACCTGCGCGGGCAGAGCCCACATGATTTCTAGTCATGCCCGATAACCACTCCGGCACGCCCACATTGTTGCAGACATTAAGTCAAAGTTAATATGAATTGTAATAAGATTGAAGAGTTGCGATGAGCTAGCAATGCTTTCGACGAAGTATGTTGTCTAATTTTTTATTGTTTTAAGTTGAATTTATCTCCAATCAGTTTATACTTTAGCTGTTGAATACAATCAAACTGAGTTAGATATTGAAAAGAATGAACAAAAACTCTGAAAAAATCAATTTTTATTTCCAAGCATTCAAACGTACACACAGTTTATCCAACAGTTTTATCTGTTTGGATCATTTTATTGAACTTTAAATGCAGAAGAAGAAGAAAACAGCCAGTCTGAATCACCGAAAAAAGCCTGGTTTCTCACATTATGGAACAATAGACGTTAACTCCACCGCTAGTATCTTTGAGTAAGGGACGGTCGTTGATCTGGGTGGACCCATCTGCTGTCCTGAAGGTCAAGAACTCCCGGAGTTTGGCCTTCTCTTCACCGGCGGCGATGAAAAAATCGTGGGCTAATTCCTTTATCTGGTTTGGAGAAATGTTGTGGTAGATGCCGGCTGTCTGGTGAAGCTGCTCCATCTCCTTCGTCTGAACTTCTTTCCGGATACTGGGTTTTTTCGAGAGGGTGAAATCTGAAATCTGAGAATGGTTTAGGGATAGATTGGGTTGCATATCAAACCCATTATATAGGGCTCAAAGGTGGAAACAATTCAACTTTCGTACGAAGAAGACGACTTCCTGGTCAGATTTGATCTGAGCAGCCGCAGCTCAGCTCATCCATATCCATTCAAGCGGCTTCATTTGACTTGGAATAATCATTTATTCATTTTGACTAAAAATAATCAATTGGAAATAAATTGGATTAATTTAGTGTTTTAAAGCCCTTGCTCCTTCATCTAATTTATATCTCATAAAATGTTTGATTAAAATCAAATAGTTTTGGATCAATTTAGTTATATTTAAATCAACATTTAAGTATTTATTAAATATAGTTCAAAGAAACAGATGAAGATTGTATTGAAAATTGCATAGGAAGCAGAAAAATTATAGATATGACGAAGAAGGAAAAAACTACAAAGAAAGCTCAACACACACAGTCCACACCGACTTTCTCTCGTCCGCCTTTTAACCTAAACAAGGGATGCCACTTTGCCCCTAGAAGGGATAAAGGTACAGCTTTATATATTATTTATAAAAAAAAATTATATTTTGATAAATTTTTTTCATAAACTAGGCATTATGACTCTTGTTCATCAGCAAAAAGGAGACAGACAGAGACGTGGGCGAAGGGTGAAGTTTTGTATCCAATAGGAGTTTTTGAGTGTGGGGTCCCTGTTGTGGGGGCCCTCAATTATGACGAGAGACTTACCTCACTCTTGAGCAAGATTTTCAGATCTTACTTGTGATTGTCCTTTTGTGAGCAACTCTCTCTATAAATAGAGAGTTCTTGATAAAGGAAGATCATCCATCTTAATAGAGTTTCTTTTGTGAAAAGGGGAAGAAAAAATAGAGAGAATTTGTAGAAGAGAAAAGAAAGAGAGTGAGAAAAAATAGGTAAGGTACTTTTGAGTACAGTGAGAATTCTAAGAGAGGTGATTTCTCTCAGTGAATATTTTCTATAATATTCGATATTTAGAAAAATATTGTAAATACTATTTTTCATAGGGAGATCTTTCTGGACTCAGTCCCTGTGCTTTTTTCCTGATTTGAGTTTCCATGTAAAAATTCTCGGTGTTCATTTTAGCAATTATTTCTCTTACTTCTTAGTCATTATAATTTTACGGTGTGAAAAAATATTGCTGGTATTTTTCATATCACATCGACTATTGTTTCTCGTACCGCTTATTTAGCATTGTAATTGTACTGTTTAAGTAAGTTATGTCTAGGAAACTGGATTTTAAGTGGGACCGTTTGTGACTTGTCCGGCCTTTCCTGGGAACTTACTTGGAAGTTAATTATGTCTAGGAGATTGTCTAGTACAGTCTTTTTTATGAATTATTCTGATCAGTACTCTTCACATGTTACAGCGACGACCATTGGTTTATAATGAAATGTGCATGAATTCTAAGCCGATTCTCATTAATTTGCTTATATTTTGTCATAATCCAATTTCGAGAATGCAATGTATTTTTTCCTAATCATTCATCATATATATAATAAATGAAAACCCTAAAAGTTATTAATACTAAAAGTCATTTGTGCAATGATTTTCGAGGAAGTGTTGAGGGAATTATGTTGATGTGCTAGTAGTTGCCATCAACCTATGACGGGCCAAATTCATGGCCAAACCTTTATCTAACGTGTATGTTCATTTTATAGGTTATGTTGTTGGAGGAGAAATGGAGATAAAGCCAAACATTAGAGGCATGGAGGATCCATTCAACCACATGATCAAGCTAACCAATAAGGAGGAGCACCACTTGACCACGCCAAACTTAAAGATGGAAACAACCATCGGCCTCCCCGAGCTAGACTCAAGAGTGCAACTCCTTCCCTTAGCAATTGAGAATGAAGAGTGCAATTCAAAGGCTAAGAGGAGTCACACAACCTTGCTAGCATGGAAGCTAGCCTCAGCCACACTAAAGTGAAGAAGGGATTTGTCTCATTTAAGACAAACGATGTAACCGAGCATTCTTTTTATTTTCCTTTCAAGCTTTAGCTTATTTTTTAGTTCTAGTTGCATGCATAGCTAAATACTCTTAAATGGATATGAGATGGTTGAATACTTTGGAGGGAAAGAGGGACACATTTGGAGGGTAAAATGGACACTAGATCATGGAAGAGAGAAATGTCAAAACTACACTTGTACTTGGCCACCCTTAGCCTTCCATGTGGCCGAATGTGATCCAAGTTCTAGGACCTTCTTCTCCTCTTTGCATGGCTGAACATTTAGGAGGGAAATGAGCTGCAAATAAAGAAAAGAAGCTCATGAAATCGTGGGAGAGAGAAGGGCAAGAGTACATTGTACTCGGCCACTTTGGCCATCCACATGGCCGAATAGGAGGCCACCTTCAAGGGGTCTTTCTCACCCTTCGGCTGAAGCAAAACCCTAGCTTTTTAGGAGAGGTATTTAAGCATCTTTTTCAAATTGTAACCGGAGTTTTTGTTGAATGAAAACCTGAGTTTTGCTGCTACAAAATCGTTGCTCTTGGAGCTTCAAAACAACGCACCTCGGTGAGTCACATACGAGCTTGAAGTTGTCTTCATTGTCACCAAATTTTAAAGGTTACTTGGGGGCTCTCATTTCCATCTTTTCTCTTCAACCTTTGCTGAGATTGGAAGCTAGAAGAAGGTTGGAAAACCTGGTATTCGTTTGCTGGAGTTTCAATACATTTCAGAGTTCTCATAAACCGAGGGTGATCCTCTTGTAGTTTTCAGACCAGCAGCGACTTCACCAACCATAACCTGAACATTTTTGGGGAATTTCTTTCTGAAATTTTGAGGAACCATCATCCACGTATCAAGTAAGGTTGTCCTAAATTTTCAGCCTATTTTGTTCAGAATTGAAGATTTTGTGCATGTGAAAAGTTAGTTGACAATCAGATATCTAGCAATTTTCATAACAACACATTTTGTGTCTTGTTCCTTGTATATCTTTTTAACCACAACGATTTTGGAGATGAAATTTTATGAGCATTCTGAATATAATTTTAACAAGGTTGTATTAAATTTTCAGTTTGATTGAATTGAAATTAGAGAAGTTATTCTGTTGCACTTGGAGTCTTCTTCGACCAAATTATTGGTGTAAATTCGAGGAGCATCTTGTATTTTTTGATGTGCTTCTTGTAGGTGTTTTTCATACAAGCCCTAAGCACATCATATATTGTCGAATTTTGGATTATTTTAGTTGAATTTAATGTCCAACCATTTTACAATCAAACTCACTAAGATATCGGAAAAGAAGAACAAAAACTCTGACAAAACACATTTTATTTCCGAGCATCCGAATGTACACACAGTTCATCCAATAGTTTCATCTGTTTGGATCATTTTATTGAACTTTACATGCTATGCATCAAGCTTAAGCTTATTCAGAGGAGCAGAAGAAGACACAAACAGTTCGATAGCCGGAAAAAGCTTGGTTTCTCACATTATGGAACAATAGACGCCTCCACTGGTTCCTCCTTTGAGTAGTTGGAAATAGATTGGATGAATTTAGTGTATGCTGTAGTTGTTCTGACTTTGACCAAATATTATATCTCTTACCAATTATTTGTTCAAGTGGAGAGATTAAACTTTCATTTTTGTCACACCTCAAAATTTAAGACTAAACTCTCTCCCTCTTAAACTAAACTTTATTTTAGCAGATGATTTAGGAAAACTATCTCTCTCTCTCTCTCTCTCTCTGCCTCGCTTCATCTTCATCTTCATAAATAATAAATATACGCCTACGCGACTTCCCAATTTATTGCCATTTAAAGATGAAATAGATTTCTTCTATTCTTTTTCTTTTTCTTTTTTAATTAATTTTTAAACTATATGAATATACATACCGCAGGAAAACGAGTGTCGAGCTTCTATCTCGTGGTGTAAAACTATGGAAAACAGAGGAAAAGGAAAAACCACTGAGAAACCCTAGCAGCACCGAAGTCAAACGATAAAAAACACTAAATACAACAACAACGAACAAAAATCTGGGTCAGCGATTCTGACGAAAAAACAAAGAAACAATTAGAAGAGAAGGGAATTGAAATTGAGGAGGAGGAAGACGATAATGGCGGAACGAAGAGAAAAAGTGGCCTTTTGTGTCTGCTCTATCTTACCTCCATGGCTTAACCGCCTTCTGTTTTTACCGATCCGGAAAAAGGCGCTTCAATTTTCTTAAACGAGAGAAGTTTCGAATTAGGCAGTGGTGAATGGTGATGGGTTCGGTTTGGGACAATGCTCAAGCTTCTTCCCCTTGCCTCTAGATACTACGGAGACATTGAAGCTACGATCTTGATAAAGCAAAAAGAGGAGAGGATCATTTTATTGAGCAAGCATTCAAACATACACACAGTTTCTCCAACAGTTTTATCTGTTTGGATCATTTTATTCAGCAAACATTCAACGTACACACAGTTATTCCAACAGTTTCATCTGTTTGGATCATTTTATCAACTTTTATAACACAGAAGAAGAAAACAGACAGTCCGGATTGACGGAAAAAGCCTGTTTTCTCACATTATGGTACAATAGGTGCCGCCTCCGCCGCTCGGTCCATCTTTGAGTAAGGGACGGTTGTTGATCTGGGTGGACCCATCTGCTGTCATGAAACTCAAGAACTCCCGGAGTTCAGCCTTCTCTTCACCGGCAGCGGTGTTCACGGAGTTAAAAAATTCCTGGGCTACTTCCTTCATCTGGTTTGGCGAAACGCCGTTGTAGATTCCGGCAGACTGGTGAAGCTGCTCCATCTCTTTCGTCTGATCTGAGAATGGTTTTGTGATAGATTGTATTCCATATCAAACCCATTATATAGAGCTCAAAGGTGGAAACAACTCAACGTTCCGACGGAGAAGACGACTTGCTGGTCAGAGAATGGATTTGAGTAGGGCAACCTAAGCTCCGCCCTATCCACTATCTTTATCTACAATGTTCAACGTCTTCTCAACCATACCAGATTAGGATTGCAAGCCGCCTTCATTTAATCACTCTGACCAATTGGAAATAGATTGGATGAATTTAGTGCATGCTGTAGTTCTTTTGACTTTGACCAAATATTATGTCTCTTACCAATTATTTGTTCAAGGTGGAGAGATATCCAAGATTGGCAACCAACGTTGAAAGTTGCTCAATTATGCGAGAATAGACTATAAAATAAGAGATATTTTTAACTAACTAGTTAAATTTTTATTTTTGTCACACCTCAAAATTTAGGGAAAAATGCAAAAAGGAGAAAAAGGTTTGGAAAATAGGCAAAAAAAAAAAAAAGACAAAGGTTTAGTTTTAAGCAAAAAAAAAAAAAGGTGTTTGAAAAATATGCAAAAAAAGGAAGATCTGGCGATTTTTTGTTCAAGGCACGGTGAGAGGCCGGCTGGTCCATCGAACCGGCCGACCTCTAATTTTTTTATTAAAAAATAAAGGAGAGGCCGGCTGGTCTGATGGACCAGCCGGCCTCTCTGTTTATTTTTTAAAATTTTTTTTATTTTTTATTAAAAAAATTATGTTTTTTATTAAAAAATTAATTTTTTAATTTAAAAAGAATAGAGGCCGGCTGGTTCTTCAGACCAGCCCGCCTCCACTTTATTTTTTTATTAAAAAAATAATTTTATAAATTTAAAAAATAATTTTTTAAGTAAGAAATTAATTTTTTTATTTAAAAAATTAATTTTTTATTAAAAAAATTAGTTTTTTTATTAAAAAATAAAAAAGAGGCCGGTTGGTCCGATCGGACCAGTCAGCCTCTCCACCCCTATAAAAATCGCTCTTCCCCATTCAAATTCACACCTCCAAACATCTCTCGAATATTTTTCTACTCTTCGAATATTTTTCTACTCTTCGAATATTTTCTATTCCAGTGATATTATTAATTCATTAATAAATTGTTTATTCTTAAAAAATTAAACTACTATGAATTTTGATCTACTAGGCTTGGATTGTTTCTACAGCCTTGTACATATAGATTTTCTGATAACAAATCTGAATTGAGTAATGTTCGCCATAGGCTGAAATCCCGAAGAATCGAAACCGGACCCGCGGACCGAATTTAAGACTCTCAGTCTGCTTGATCTGAGTCTCGATCTCCCCTCACTCTACTGAGTATCCCTAACAGGCGAATGACGAATGCGATTACAATCTCCCCTCGCTTTGCCGAGTATCCCTAATAGGCGAACGGCGAACGGCGAACGCGATTACGCATGTCGAAAATCGCAAACAACAGTCCTGAACAGCGAAGTGCGAAGGTTCGGTGCGAACGGCGAAGTGTGAACCGAGTCCCAAACGGCGAATTGCGAACGACAAAGATCACGGATGATCGGCTCGCCTGGTCCTCCTCCTCACCTCGCCTATCCTCTATCTTCGTTGAGGAGTGAGGATTCCTCACTTACAGATTCTTCGCCGAGGAGTGAGTTACTATATGTGTTTCGATTGTGGATTTTGCTGTTGAATATTTTTTATGTTTAAAAAAAAAATAAAAAATAAAAAGGTTGGGAGGAACCGGGACCTGACCAAAAATTTTGGTCCGGTCCCAGTTCGGTCCCGGTCCCTCCCAGGGCCGGTTTCGGGAAAAATTTCCTGAAACCTCGATCTGATTTCGGTCCGGGCTAGGAATCGGACCGTGCCCACCCCTACCCTCAGATCCCAACCTGAACTTCACCTGAGAATTTGACTTCTTCTGAGTCTTCTCAACCTTTCTCTTAGAAGGGGAATTCATAAACTTTGCAGTCTTATTACCTACCACGTTGACTGTGGACTCCGCGATCTTCGCGTGCATCACATATAATGAGGAGCATTTTTCTCCTCTCGCCACGATCAATGAACCTCTGGTAAGCTTCTATTTTCCATCACGAAAGGTGTTGCCATCGTCGTCGAGCTTGCCAGTCGAGACCAAATTCTTGCGGATGTCAGGGATGTGCTTCACACCTCTCAAAACCAAAGTGTTGCCGATGTTGGTCTCCAAACGCACATCTCTCATACTAATGACTTTTGCAACGCCACCATTTCTCATCCTCACATTTCCAAAGTCACCCGAAGTGTATGACGTAAAGAAATCTCTCCGCGGAGAGGCATGTATTGAAGCGCCACTATCAATTACCCAACTTGTATCTTAGCAAGCGAAATTTACGACATCCTTGTCGTACACACTAAAGAACTCCTCGGTGGCTGTGGCTGCCTCCTCGTTTGTGTCACCTTCTTCGAACATCTTTTCTTTTCCTTTGGCATTCGGATTCTCTCGAAGAAGCTTTTAACAAAATTTCTTTATGTGTTCTTTCTTGCCACAATAATAACACTCTCTTTATGTGTCCTTTCTTGCCACAATAATAACACTCAAAGTTGATGTGTTTTCCGAACTTGCTCTGGCTTCGATTTCTTTTGTCCGGACCTTTACTTTGACTTCTGCGCCTATTTTCAACATTCAGAGCTGAACCATTCGATGTTTCACCAGAATTAATCTTACGAACCTCCTCGGCAATAATACCATCCCTCACATCGGTGAATACCAATTTAACACTTACAACTGAGTTACTAACTTCTGCCCTCATAGGCTCCCAACTATTCGGTAGAGATGCCAACAAAATTAGGGCACGAATCTCATCCCCAAAATTAATTTTCACATATAGCAATTGATTCACAATCGTATTGAATTCATTCAGATGTGTTGCGACAGAAGTATCATCAATCATCTTCAGATTAAAAAGTTTCTTCATAAGAAATACTTTACTATTTGCAGAGGGTTTCTCGTACATATCAAATAGAGCCTTCATCAGACTCGCGGTGGTCTTCTCCTTCGCCACGTTGTGAGCAACTTTTTTGGCTAGCGTCAATCGGACGACTCCAAAAACCTGTCTATCAAGGAGATTTCATTCACCGTCTTCTATCTTCTCTGGTTTCACACTCAATGGAAGATGAATTTTTTTTCCGAAAAAGTAATCCTCAATTTGCATTCTCCAAAACGCAAAATCTGTCTCATTGAATTTTCCAATACCGTGTCTTGTGCTATCATCGCCTGCCATTGTTATCAAAAACTCCCTTTTAAAAATCAGAATCAATCCCGCAAAATATTCTGAAACAATAAAAAATCGCCCAACAAACAGATAATTTTTCGATTAATTATTCAACCCAATAATCAATCTCCACGAGAACAACTTTTCAAATCTGAATAACCGAACAAAACAAATAAATTTTTTGTCTCTGTTTGTCACTGAAGAAACAGAAAACGATCGGCGATGGTTGTGATTTGGATTCAGAGGGTCAGCTGATTTCTTCTCTCTTGGGCCGATCGCACATCGGGAGTAGTGGCGAGCGATTCCTCTTCCTCGCGGTAGACACTCCTTCTCTCACTGTCATGGGCTTTCTCTTCGCGGTGGCGACCTTCTTCTCTGACGCGCGCGCGGCTTTGATCAGCGGCAAAATGGCGTGCGGCTGGCTTGGAGACAGAGAACCGGCGGTGGCTCCCTCTCGGTTTCAGCTTCACGGACGGCAGTGGCAACAACAGAGGAAGCTTTCTTCTTCTCTCGCCAGTGCCAAGGGCTGAAACTCTTCTCTTAACCGTTCTCTTGGCGACGGTGGTGATTTCTCTAGCAGTGGCCGACTCTCTCCTTCTCTTCGATGGCGCGGCAGAGAGAGCTCTCTGTCGGCTTCTCTATTCTTCTTCACCGTCGAAGATGACAAAACCAGAAAAGCAAAAGAACCTTTTTTACTTTTCTTTATTTTTCCCTTTTTTTTATTTCCAATTTCCTTTTTCTCCCAAGAATTGTAAATTTCCACCTAACAAAAATTGCAATCCTATTAATAATTCGATACCTTCGAAAAAATCCAAACCTGATTTTTTAGAACCTTTAACCTGAATCTCTGATACCAGTTGTTAGGATTAGACACCCTAATCCACCTGTAATGAGCGATCGAGAAACTGAAAAAGAAAAATAGAAAATATTGGACACCGAATTGTACGTGGAAACCCTAGAAAATGAAAAAAACACGGGTAGATGAGAGAATTATAGGATCGGAATTGTCTAAGATTGGGGGTGAATTAGACTTTTTAATTTTAATTACGAGTCACCCTAATTTCTCCCTTGATTAAACTATTAGTTTTAACACAAGTAATCAAATTATGTAAACAGAGAGAGAGAGAAATACGACACCAGTATTTTTACGTGGTTCGGCCAAACTGCCTACGTCCACGCTCCAAGGCTCACTCCTTGAAGATCCTTACCCTTCTCCTCACGAGAAAACACAGATCGGGATTTCGGGCTCCGATCAACTGCCTTTACAGATCTGGATTGAACTTCACGGGCGTCAATCCACTGCCTTTACAAATGATTTGAGTTTGTAAAATTAAGTACAGACTACACTCTCACAGTAATTGAATCTCAAGTTAGGATTGAGAGATGTAGAGAAAATACAGAGTGTTATCACTTTCGCAGCTTAGGGCTCAGTATTCAAATTTGCAAAAGTTGCTCCTTCGTGCTCTAAGCTCGACTTAAATACTCTGTCCTTAAATCGCTTGTAAAAAAAAAAAAAAAAAAAAAAAAAAAAAAAACAGCATGCTGGAACGCAGCAGCTCATATTCCATGCACGTGGTTTTGGGCTCGCTTGTGATGGTTGCGGCTATGCCTCTTCTTGGTGGCCCAGCTGTGTAACACGTCCTGACCAGAGCTGCCATGACAGTCCACTCGCTCAGATTGACCTTGTCCCCAAGGTAGGAACTCGGGGTACTGAGCAATAACGATATCTGAATCGAGCCATGTAGCATCGAAAACTGGCCTATCTTGCCATTGAATCAGCCACTGTGTAACAGGAAAATTGTTGCGTTTGACGACGCGAGTCTGAAGGAGGCAATGCGGAACTTGGGAAATGTTGTCGTCGTAGATGTCGGGAGGAAAAGTAGAGGAACAGAGAGCCCGACTGCCGAGTTTCTTCTTCAATAAGGAAACATGAAAAACTGGGTGGATACGGGCCCCAGCGGGTAGAGCCAGCTTATAAGAAACCTGGCCAACTCGTTCCAGAATCTGAAAGGGGCCAAAGTACTTCGGGGCCAGCTTGTGTGATGGTCGAGCGACAACCAACTGTTGACGGTACGGTTGAAGCTTGAGAAAAACCCAGTCGAAAGGCTGAAAACACCTTTCCGTGCGATTTCGATCAGCATACAGTTTCATGCGACTTTGGGCCTGAGAGATATGTTCTCGGAGCAGATTATCCATTGCGTGGCGATCGCGGAGAAAATCATCTGCGGCAACGGAAGTGGAGTGGAGATGTGGACCTAATGCCAGCCGAGGAGGGGGAAGTCCGTAAAGGGCTTCAAACGGAGACATTTTGATGGCGGATTGGATCGTGGTGTTGTACCACCATTCTGCCAAAGGAAGCCATTGCCGCCAAACAGACGGCTTTTGGAATGTCATGCAACGAAGATACATTTCCAAGCATTGGTTCAGACATTCGATCTGGCCATCGGACTCCAAGTGATATGCCGTGGAAGTATCAAGCGCGGCTCCTAGGGAAGAGAAAACT
>CM039510.1:45502785-45513780 GCA_022432975.1 Begonia masoniana | reverse complement strand
AAAAAAAAAAAAAAAAAAAAAAAAAAAAAAAAAAAAAAAAAAAAAAAAAAAAAAAAAAAAAAAAAAAAAAAAAAAAAAAAAAAAAAAAAAAAAAAAAAAAAAAAAAAAAAAAAAAAAAAAAAAAAAAAAAAAAAAAAAAAAAAAAAAAAAAAAAAAAAAAAAAAAAAAAAAAAAAAAAAAAAAAAAAAAAAAAAAAAAAAAAAAAAAAAAAAAAAAAAAAAAAAAAAAAAAAAAAAAAAAAAAAAAAAAAAAAAAAAAAAAAAAAAAAAAAAAAAAAAAAAAAAAAAAAAAAAAAAAAAAAAAAAAAAAAAAAAAAAAAAAAAAAAAAAAAAAAAAAAAAAAAAAAAAAAAAAAAAAAAAAAAAAAAAAAAAAAAAAAAAAAAAAAAAAAAAAAAAAAAAAAAAAAAAAAAAAAAAAAAAAAAAAAAAAAAAAAAAAAAAAAAAAAAAAAAAAAAAAAAAAAAAAAAAAAAAAAAAAAAAAAAAAAAAAAAAAAAAAAAAAAAAAAAAAAAAAAAAAAAAAAAAAAAAAAAAAAAAAAAAAAAAAAAAAAAAAAAAAAAAAAAAAAAAAAAAAAAAAAAAAAAAAAAAAAAAAAAAAAAAAAAAAAAAAAAAAAAAAAAAAAAAAAAAAAAAAAAAAAAAAAAAAAAAAAAAAAAAAAAAAAAAAAAAAAAAAAAAAAAAAAAAAAAAAAAAAAAAAAAAAAAAAAAAAAAAAAAAAAAAAAAAAAAAAAAAAAAAAAAAAAAAAAAAAAAAAAAAAAAAAAAAAAAAAAAAAAAAAAAAAAAAAAAAAAAAAAAAAAAAAAAAAAAAAAAAAAAAAAAAAAAAAAAAAAAAAAAAAAAAAAAAAAAAAAAAAAAAAAAAAAAAAAAAAAAAAAAAAAAAAAAAAAAAAAAAAAAAAAAAAAAAAAAAAAAAAAAAAAAAAAAAAAAAAAAAAAAAAAAAAAAAAAAAAAAAAAAAAAAAAAAAAAAAAAAAAAAAAAAAAAAAAAAAAAAAAAAAAAAAAAAAAAAAAAAAAAAAAAAAAAAAAAAAAAAAAAAAAAAAAAAAAAAAAAAAAAAAAAAAAAAAAAAAAAAAAAAAAAAAAAAAAAAAAAAAAAAAAAAAAAAAAAAAAAAAAAAAAAAAAAAAAAAAAAAAAAAAAAAAAAAAAAAAAAAAAAAAAAAAAAAAAAAAAAAAAAAAAAAAAAAAAAAAAAAAAAAAAAAAAAAAAAAAAAAAAAAAAAAAAAAAAAAAAAAAAAAAAAAAAAAAAAAAAAAAAAAAAAAAAAAAAAAAAAAAAAAAAAAAAAAAAAAAAAAAAAAAAAAAAAAAAAAAAAAAAAAAAAAAAAAAAAAAAAAAAAAAAAAAAAAAAAAAAAAAAAAAAAAAAAAAAAAAAAAAAAAAAAAAAAAAAAAAAAAAAAAAAAAAAAAAAAAAAAAAAAAAAAAAAAAAAAAAAAAAAAAAAAAAAAAAAAAAAAAAAAAAAAAAAAAAAAAAAAAAAAAAAAAAAAAAAAAAAAAAAAAAAAAAAAAAAAAAAAAAAAAAAAAAAAAAAAAAAAAAAAAAAAAAAAAAAAAAAAAAAAAAAAAAAAAAAAAAAAAAAAAAAAAAAAAAAAAAAAAAAAAAAAAAAAAAAAAAAAAAAAAAAAAAAAAAAAAAAAAAAAAAAAAAAAAAAAAAAAAAAAAAAAAAAAAAAAAAAAAAAAAAAAAAAAAAAAAAAAAAAAAAAAAAAAAAAAAAAAAAAAAAAAAAAAAGATGAATTTCAGAACAACCAGGTGGCTCTAGTTGCTAACTCTAAACACACAGATGATGTCACAGAGGATATATCACATTGTGATGAAGAAGTTACAAAAGAAGATCTCATTGTGGAGTACAAATTTCTTTATGAAAAATGGACTGAGCTTGTTAGAATTAATTAGCGTCTTCGCATTCAGAATGGAGACTTGAAAGATGAGAAGATCAATCTGCAAAATTCTGTTGCTGAATTGGAAGTCAAATTGAGAAAGAGTCGGGATGAAGCGACGAAATTACTTAACGAGCTGAATCACATGAAGAAAAACGTCAAGATGTTAAATACAGGTTCCTCTAAGTTGAATGATATTCTAAGAATCGAAAAATCAAGTGGTGATTGCTCTGGAATCGGATTCAAAGGAGAAAGCTCGATTTCACAGACAGTGTCGCATACAGTGTCATCACCAGTATTAAACTTCATATCACCAAAATTGTCAGAAAAAGCTTTTGAGTACAAAGGGAAGCAAGTCGCAATACACACTACTAGAATTGAGCAGAAAGAAAAGGCTTATCCTGTTCCCATAAATAAAGGTAACAGACTTACTTCTATTTGTCACTACTGCAATCGACGTGGCCATATTTGCCCTAGATGTTTTACATATCTAGCTGATTTAAGACAAGGTACTGCTAGAAATTTGCCTTCTCGCAGATTTCCTCAACAAAGATGGGTGATAAAATGAAACTTGAAATGCAATGTTACACAAATCTCTCTGAAGGCCACTACAACCGATGCTTGGTACTTTGACAGCGGCCGCTCTAGACACATGATTGGTGAAAAGAAGTTTTTGAAGGACAACGTATCTGAAAGTGTGGGAAAAGTGACTTTTGGCAACGGTGTCAAGTCTAGTGTCATGGGAAGAGGGACACTAAATGTTCCAGAGCTACCAAAATTGGAGAATGTTTTTCTGGTTGATGGTCTAAAGGCTAATTTAATCAGCATTAGTCAACTGTGTGATCAAGATCTAAATGTTCACTTCACTCGTGGAAAGTGCATGGTGTCCGATCATGACAAAAATTGCATCATAGAAGGAGTAAGATCTTTTGACAACTGTTATCTTATTTACTCATCTTCTACTTGTTGTCGTTCAAGCATGGAAGATTTTGTTTTATGGCATAGAAGGTTGGGACATGTCAATGATCGAATGTTAAAGATGATTATAACAAAGGGAGCTATCCGTGGTGTTCTAAAGATGAATTTTGATGAAGGAAGAATATGTGGACCATGTCAGATTGGAAAGCAAACCAAGGTGTCACATCCAGTGTCGTCGACACCAACAACAACTCGTGTACTTGAGCTGCTTCACATGGATCTAATGGGTTCAATGGCTGTAAAAAGTATTGGAGGTAAACGATATGCTTATGTTACTGTTGATGATTTTTTTCGATATACATGGGTGGAATTTCTTAGAGAAAAATCCGACACATTCAAAGCCTTCAAATCTTTGTGTATCCGTCTGCAACGTGAAAACGGTTGTATCATCATGAAGATTATACGCTCTGAATTTTCAGACTACTGTAATCAGCTTGGTATATTTCATGAGTTCTCAGCACCTAAAACTCCTCAACAAAATGGAGTTGTGGAGAAAAAAAATTGAACTATTGCAGAGATGTCACGAGTGATGTTACATGAGAAGAATATTCCACAAAAATTCAGGGCTGAAGCTATGAACACTGTTTGTTATACTATAAATCGGGTGTATCTGTAACACCTAGTTCCATTGAACCAATTTACCTTGTCAATATAAAGTGTTTAATTATGGGAGGGATTGTGAGAGTTATTAATTAGAGTAATGTGTGATTAAAGTCAGGGCATTATAGTAATTAGCTAGTAATAAGGGAAAACATATTTAAGGAAAGCGTTAATGAGGTAGCCATCACTGTTCACCATTTCCCTTTCGACTCTCAGCTCCTCAGCTTAGCAGAAAGCTTTAGGAGATTCTCCTTCGATTCCTCCAGCGATTTCTTCGACTTAGGTGAGTTCCTTCATTTTTCCCTTAAGACTTGATGGCTAGATAACCGAGGGAGTGCAATGTATGTGTTTTGGAAGTGTTGCGAATGTGTGCAGTTTCGGGTTTAGTGCAGAATCGGGAATACACGATGATCTGAGCTCCCAAACTAATTTCCTTAGACTCCTGGATAGTTTAAAATGAAGTTTAACTAATACACTGTCTACGGTTTTAGGTTTGAGCAAAACCCGAAATGGTTAGCAACCAAACAATTTCCAAGAAGCCAGGTAAGTGAAGTTTGCTTGTGCCTTCGGGCCTACATCACAAAACATTAGGATTATGTTTACTTGAATGTATCTGTATGTTATGCATCATATTTTTAAAAAGTATACGAAAATGAATTTGAATGCATATGGGCATGGTAAGGAATGAACACGATGAAACAGCTATGTGAAACAGATTACTGTTAAGGGAATTAATCTGCCCCTTAATGAGACAGTGGATATTTAGACTTTGAGAAATTTAATCCACTTCCCATCGAACAAGGGGATCTGAACAGCTATGTGAAATCGATTTACTGTTAAGGGAATTAATCCGCCCCTTAATGAGTCAGTGGATATTTATACTTTGGGAGAGTTGATCCAACTCTCAACTTTATAGGGGGATCTGAACAGAAACGATGAATGAATAACTGAGATGAGAAAGTAGAAATTGCATGTTTAGGAATTCAGATATCAGCATTTCATTTCATTACTGTTTTACTTACTTAGTATTAGGCTAATAGATGAGTTTTGTGATGTAGGTGAAGAGGTGACAGCAGGTGAATTCTCTGAGTTTGCTAAAGAATAGGTTGGTTGGGGGAGCACATTTATGCCTTGACTTGGTGGACTGATGGGGCGGTTTAATTTAAGCATGTCGAGTTTTTCTAATAATAGAAATGATTTTGAGGTTCAAACGCATTTTGAGACTTCTCTAATATTAGTGCTCTGTTGGTTTTTAATATTTGTTTTACTGGATTTTAAGTAGTGAAAGGAGTTGAGTTGTTTCTGAATGGTTTAGTGAATTAAACAGGCTTCTGTACTTAGAGCTGTTATCGTAAAGAATTTGAGTAGTTGAAATGTTGTTCTGTTTTCTGTTGGGTTTTCTGAAGTTACTTAGGGTCAGGTGGTTCAAAAAGTCTTGAGTAAAGTTTTGCAAGCTCCACCCTCGGTGAATAAGGTTCACCGGTGGATGTGGTGTATTTTGTTCACTGATAGGCGTTGGCGGGTTGAATCGCCCGACTGACGTCATCGGATGATGTCTTTAGTGGAAGCCATCGGAAGATATAGTAGAAATTTTGTCGTTAGTCACCGGTGGATGTGAGGATTAGTCGATCGGATGAAGGGATCATCCGGCTGACGTCACCGGTGGCTGTAGGAAGTGTTTTGTCGTTTTGTGACCGGATGATGTAGTCGAAGTTTTGTCGCTTGTCATCAGAAGAAGCCTTCTGCTTCCTGTTTCAGTCTCTTCCGCTGACTTTGCTCGGCGGTAGATATGTTTGACTTCTGTAACTTTTCAAGTATTATCACGATTTAAACCCTCAATTCCTTTGGTCGATTTTTTCTTAATATTCCAGCCGATTATTCAAACATTTTTTTTATAGTTTTGTTTAACTCTACTTTTACTTAAATGATTTCCGCTGCAAGTTTTCTTTTAATATTTTGAGGGTTTAGAAAATGTTAAATGTTGAATGTCGAACGAAGTTTTAAAATATGATCGAAATTCGTAGTCATGTACGGGCGTTCGTGTAACGAACCGGGTTCAGACAATTTGGGGCGTTACAGTATGGTATCAGAGCCAGGTTAAACCGTTCAAAAGATTACTCATCAGTGCCAATCGTTGCATGGAAGTACTCCAACAACTGTAAGTGTTTATGTTAACCATAGCTATTAGGTATTTATGAGAATATTTAACTTTATTCAGGAATTTAGCAAATGGCTAGACGACCAGGAAGGCCAAGGATACCAAGAGAGATACCAAGTCCAAGGCGTGAAGAGGACTCTAGTGTAATCAGGCAGCTGACAGAATTAATGCGTCAGAAGACTGATATAGTGCGTCAACAGTCTGATCAGTTAGGTGTGTTATTGAACCGGGAAGCACAAGGGAGTGCCAACTCGGGTTCTAGCAGTGAACATTCTGAAGATAGATTCTGGAGACTAAGACCATCCACATTTGATGGACAGTCATCTGATCCAGTTATTGCTGAAGGATGACTTAGAAAGATTGAAAGTATGTTTAGGTGTGCCAACATTGGAGAAGGAGACATGGTCACGTTGGCAACATTTCATTTAGCTGGTGAAGCTCAACTCTAGTGGGAAACAATAGAGACCACCACTGATGTTTTGACAATGCCTTGGTCACAATTCAAGGACATTTTCTATGAGAAGTATTTTAACAGCATTGTCCAGACCGCGAAGAAGTTGGAATTTCTGAACTTGAGGCAGACAGGGTATGTGGCTGAGTACAGTAGGCAATTTGAGTCTCTGTCCAGATTCGCTGGACATTTTGCTCACACGGATGAGGATAAGGTGTTCAAGTTTGTGCATGGACTGAAGCCGAAAATTTACCGAGGAGTTAAATTTTGTGGTATTAAAGGCTTGACATTCAGTGAGGTTGTGTCCACTGCTCTGGAAGTGGAGGAAGCTGAAAGGAAGTGTGCTGGACCAAAGGAGATTCCACAAAAGTTTATCCAGCCACACCAGCAGAGAGGAATGAAGAGGCCTAGTGAGGGCCAGAATAGCCAAGGAACAGGAGGGAAGATACAGAATGTCAGAAAATTTCCCCAGTGTCCTAAATGTTTGAAGAACCACCCGGGCGAGTGCAGATTGGGCTTTGGTAAGTGTTTCAACTGTGAGGAGGTTGGACACACGTTCAAGGAATGCCCGAAGCCTAGAATCACCAGGTGCTACAATTGTAACAAGGCTGGCCATATTAGCAGAGACTGCCCAACTACTAAGAGTGGCCCTGCTATGATTAAACCGAGGATATTCTCCATGATGGAGTCGGGTGAAGAACAGCCTGCTGTTGTGTCAGGTACTATATTGATCAACTCTGTACCTGCTTTTACTTTAATAGATTCGGGTGCAACACATTCTTTTATAGCCTCTGCATTTGCTGATAAGTTAGATGTACGGTTTACTTCTTCTGAGCATGTGTTTAATGTAGCATTACCTTCTGGTGAGCGCATACACTCCAATCAAGTGATGCCTGATAGTGTGGTATTAGTAGGAAACACGAATTTACCTGCTGATCTTATTGTTATGGATATAATGGGATTTGATGTAATTCTAGGAATGGATTGGCTGTTTAAGCATTATGCCACGATTGATTGTAGGACTGAAATAGTTAGTTTCCAACCCCCTGCCAGTTTGAAGTGTACCTTTCAAGCCTCAAAGAAGAGTAAGGAAATGTCTGTGATGACTTCTATAAACACTAGACCTCCCCCATATGAAGAGTACTTGTGCTTCTTAGCTAGCGTTTTAGACACACAGCTTGTAGGAAAAGTAAATCCTCAAAATGTCTTAATTGTCCAAGACTTCCCTGAAGTATTTTTAGATGACCTTCCAGGTTTACCACTAGATAGAGAGATTGAATTTGTTGTAGATGTTTACCCCGGCGCCGAGCCTGTGTCTAAAAACCCATATAGACTAGCACCTACAGAACTTAAGGAATTGAAGAAACAGTTGGAAGATTTATTGGAGAAAGGGTTCATACGCCCTAGCTTTTCACCGTTTGGTGCACCTGTCCTTTTTGTCAAAAAGAAAGATGGATCGATGCGTATGTGCATTGATTATAGAGAATTGAACAAGTTAACTGTCAAGAACAATTATCTACTGCCTAGAATCGATGATTTATTCGACCAACTTAATGGTGCAAGAGTTTTCTCTAAGATTGACCTTAGGTCTGGTTATTACCAGTTGAAGGTTAAATCTGAGGATATCCCAAAAACTGCCTTTCACACAAGGTATGGACATTATGAGTTTTTGGTTATGTCCTTTGGATTGACTAATGCGCCAGCAGCATTCATGGATCTTATGAACAGGGTGTTCCACGATTACTTAGACAAGTTTGTCATAGTGTTTATTGATGATATTTTAATCTATTCACGTACTAAGGACGACCATGCAAAACATTTGAGTTTAGTGTTAGAGATACTGAGACGGCACCAGCTGTATGCAAAATTTTCCAAGTGTGAGTTTTGGTTGGACAGAGTTCACTTTCTTGGTCATGTGATCTCTGGTGATGGAATATCTGTCGATCCAGCCAAAGTTCAAGCAGTTAAGGGATGGCCCCAACCGAAGAATGCTATAGATATCAGAAGTTTTCTTGGACTAGCAGGGTATTACAGAAAGTTCATTGAAGGATTTTCGAAGATTGCTACACCCCTTACTAAGTTGACAAAGAAAAATGTGAAGTATAAATGGACTGATGAATGTGAGCATAGTTTTCGGACTTTGAAACAGAAACTAACCAATGCTCCAATTTTGACCCTTCCTGTTGAAGATGGCAGGTTTAGCATTTATTGTGATGCTTCCAAAATTGGTCTAGGTTGTGTGTTGATGCAGGATGGTAAAGTAATAGCTTATGCCTCTAGACAGTTGAAAATTCATGAGAAGAATTACCCTACGCATGACTTAGAATTAGCTGCAGTAGTATTTGTACTCAAGATTTGGAGGCACTACTTGTATGGACAGTTTTGTGAGATATTTTCCGACCATAAAAGTCTGAAGTATATTTTCACTTAGAAAGAATTGAACATGAGGCAACGTCGGTGGTTGGAATTTGTCAAGGATTATGACTTTGAAATAAAATATCATCCCGGCAAGGCAAATGTACTGGCAGATGCCTTGAGTAGAGTAACAACATCAACCCCAACTATGATTTTCAGTATGCCATTAGCTTTAGAGTCAGAATTTCAAAGGTTTAATCTGGAAGCAGTATCCAGTGTATCAGCTATACTTTCAGCCATAACCTTAAAGCCTACCATTCTAGAGAAAATAAAGGAAGCCCAGGCGAATGATGATGAGTGTAACAAGTACAAGTCAAGCATGGATTCCACAGACAAATCAGATTTCAACTATTCTGCTAATGGAATCCTTAAGTTTAGAAATAGATGGTTTGTTCCTGCCAATAAAGAACTTCGGAATGAGATCCTTTCTGAAGCACATTCTTCTAGATTTTCTGTCCACCCTGGTAGTACAAAAATGTACAAGGACCTCAAACAACATTATTGGTGGCCTGGTATGAAAAGAAGTGTGGCAGAGCATGTAGGATCATGTCTGTGTTGTCAGCAGATTAAAGCTGAGCATCAGAGACCCTCAGGAACATTGCAACCCCTACCAGTTCCTGAGTGGAAATGGGAGCAGATCACGATGGATTTTGTTGGGGGGTTGCCTAGAACAGCAAAGGGACATGATGCAATATGGGTGATAGTTGATCGATTGACTAAATCTGTCCACTTTCTGTCGATGAGAATGACTTACTCGATGGATCAACTTGCTGAATTGTACATGCAAGAGATTGTTAGATTGCATGGAGTTCCTAGTACCATAGTTTCAGATCGGGATTCCAGATTTACATCTAAGTTTTGGAAGAGTTTACACAAAGCTATGGGAACACAGCTTAGTTTTAGCACAGCTTTCCACCCTCAAACAGATGGACAATCCGAGAGAACTATTCAGACCTTAGAAGATATGCTCCGTGCATGTGCACTAGAATTTCAGGGTTCTTGGAGTAAGTACCTATCATTAGTGGAATTTTCTTATAATAACAGTTTCCAGGCAACAATAGGAATGGCACCGTATGAAGCATTGTATGGACGTAAATGCAGATCTCCTTTGTACTGGGATGAAGTTGGTGAAGCACAGTTGCTTGGTCCTGACATTGTGCAACAAACTGTTGAAAAGGTTGCCCTCATCTGCCAGAGGATCTTAACAGCTCAAAGCCGACAGAAAAGCTATGCCGACAGAAGACGCAGAGAATTAGAGTTTGAATCAGGTGACGAAGTTTTTCTCAAGGTGTCACCATTTAAAGGAGTTGTGAGATTTGGGAAAAGAGGCAAGTTGAACCCCAGATTTGTAGGACCCTTTTTAATCTTGAAAAGGATCGGGAAGGCAGCTTATGAATTACAGCTACCAACTTCTATGGAAG
This sequence comes from Begonia masoniana, assembly GCA_022432975.1. Lineage (NCBI taxonomy): Eukaryota > Viridiplantae > Streptophyta > Magnoliopsida > Cucurbitales > Begoniaceae > Begonia > Begonia masoniana. The sequence continues at coordinate 45,503,885 of CM039510.1, read as the reverse complement.
GAATCCATAATGTGTTCCATGTTTCCGTATTGAAAAAGTGTGTACGAGATCCATCTCAGATTGTGGAACAGCAGAATGTTGAAGTTCATCCTACACTTTCATATGAGGAAAAACCAGTAAGGTTCTTAGATTATGCAGTGAAGGTGTTACGCAACAAAGAGGTTCCACTAGTAAAAGTATTGTGGCACAACCAGAACATTGAGGAGACAACCTGGGAGCGCCAGCAAGACATGATGGACCAACATCCGGGATTATTCAGGTATTGAATTTTGAGGACAAAATTCTTTTAAGGAGGGTAGATTGTAACACCTAGTTCCATTGAACCAATTTACCTTGTCAATATAAAGTGTTTAATTATGGGAGAGATTGTGAGAGTTATTAATTAGGGTAATGTGTGATTAAAGTCAGGGCATTATAGTAATTAGCTAGTAATAAGGGAAAACATATTTAAGGAAAGCGTTAATGAGGTAGCCACCACTGTTCACCATTTCCCTTTCGACTCTCAGCTCCTCAGCTCAGCAGAAAGCTTTAGGAGATTCCCCTTCGATTCCTCCAGCGATTTCTTCGACTTAGGTGAGTTCCTTCATTTTTCCCTTAAGACTTGACGCTAGATAACCGAGGGAGTGCAATGTATGTGTTTTGGAAGTGTTGTGAATGTGTGCAGTTTCGGGTTTAGTGCAGAATCGGGAATGCACAATGATCTGAGCTCCAAACTAATTTCCTTAGACTTCTGGATAGTTTAGAATGAAGTTTAACTAATACACTGTCTACGGTTTTAGGTTTGAGCAAAACCCGAAGTGGTTAGCAACCAAACAATTTCCAGAAAGCCAGGTAAGTGAAGTTTGCTTGTGCCTTCGGGACTACATCGCAAAACATTAGGATTATGTTTACTTGAATGTATCTGTATGTTATGCATCATATTTTTAAAAAGTATACGAAAATGAATTTGAATGCATATGGGCATGGTAAGGAATGAACACGATGAAACAGCTATGTGAAACAGATTACTGTTAAGGGAATTAATCTACCCCTTAATGAGACAGTGGATATTTAGACTTTGAGAAATTTGATCCACTTCCCATCGAACAAGGGGATCTGAA
>CM039510.1:45490285-45492785 GCA_022432975.1 Begonia masoniana | reverse complement strand
AAAAAAAAAAAAAAAAAAAAAAAAAAAAAAAAAAAAAAAAAAAAAAAAAAAAAAAAAAAAAAAAAAAAAAAAAAAAAAAAAAAAAAAAAAAAAAAAAAAAAAAAAAAAAAAAAAAAAAAAAAAAAAAAAAAAAAAAAAAAAAAAAAAAAAAAAAAAAAAAAAAAAAAAAAAAAAAAAAAAAAAAAAAAAAAAAAAAAAAAAAAAAAAAAAAAAAAAAAAAAAAAAAAAAAAAAAAAAAAAAAAAAAAAAAAAAAAAAAAAAAAAAAAAAAAAAAAAAAAAAAAAAAAAAAAAAAAAAAAAAAAAAAAAAAAAAAAAAAAAAAAAAAAAAAAAAAAAAAAAAAAAAAAAAAAAAAAAAAAAAAAAAAAAAAAAAAAAAAAAAAAAAAAAAAAAAAAAAAAAAAAAAAAAAAAAAAAAAAAAAAAAAAAAAAAAAAAAAAAAAAAAAAAAAAAAAAAAAAAAAAAAAAAAAAAAAAAAAAAAAAAAAAAAAAAAAAAAAAAAAAAAAAAAAAAAAAAAAAAAAAAAAAAAAAAAAAAAAAAAAAAAAAAAAAAAAAAAAAAAAAAAAAAAAAAAAAAAAAAAAAAAAAAAAAAAAAAAAAAACCTATATGGGATCCAAATCTGTTTTATTCTGGTACTTTCCATATGTGTCGCAAAGGGTGTCACGAATCTGGATTTTGTGATTGCGTTTCCTTATATTGTGCATTCTGTTTTGGAACGAAAATTTGTTGCAGATATATTTAAGCATCTACCCTTCACAGAATAGCAGCGCGGATTATTGATTATTCTTTGAAAAGTACTTATGCCGCAAGCCGCCGTTGTTTCCTCTCTCACGCTTCTGCGAGTGGGTGTGTTATTGTTTGTTTCAGTCTCTGTTGACTGTTTTCCACACTCTACCTCTGTCAGATTTTATTGTTATATGAGTGTGTGGTTGGTTGCATCCTAAGACAACGATTGGTGTCACAAGCGGTGTTATAGGAGTGCTCTTCTTTATTCTTCATTGAAGATCAGTCTCGGGAGGGGACCTCACTGGAACTCGGGAGAAGTTCTGTTTATTGACAAGGGGAGCTTGTCATTCTCATCGTGGGCAAGGGGATCTTGCCATATACGGATTCCGAGAGGAGTCATTATCGACAAGGGGAGCTTGTCGTATTCAGATCTCGGGAGAGATCGTTTCAAAGTCAAGGAGAGCTCGCAAAAACAGTTTCTTTGGGGAAGTTAGGAAGAGACGGCGACAAAGATAAGAGGGAGTCTTATTGTATAAGTCCTGTTGTCTAGCAACTTTGTAACTCTTTGAAATGTTTTTAATACTGGCGTGGCCCCGCAGACGTAAGCTAGTTACCGAACTGCGTTACTAATTTCGTGTCTCCTTACTTTACGCAATTTATTCTGTCCATTATTGCTGTTCACTATTGGTGTTACAACTAGTGTTACGACACCAACGCAATTAATCACGATTTCAATTGTTATCAGAGAGGGACGCTTCTGTTTCTTAAGCGGGATCCGCGGGATTTGATTGTGTTTTATTCTGTGCAATGGACTCTATGAAAGAAGGAGGTTCAACAATGCGATCACCCCTATTAGACGGTAGCAACTATGCTTATTGGAAGACCAGAATGAGAGCTTTCATCAAAGCTATTGTTGAGAAGGCTTGAAAATCTATTATGACAGGATGAGATATAAATGATTGGATAATATGTTCATCTATTAAGGATGATCTATAAATTTAAGAGGAGTTGTATTATAATTTTATATTTTTACGTGTCGATAACGTGTTATTTATTTCTTATCGTTATTTATCATATTAAAATACTCAGTGACACATCAAACAATAATTAGTGCAATTAATGTTATATTATTTATAATTAAATAATTTATTTCATTAATTGCTTAAATCATTATTTAACACGTCAACAAGTATTTTAACAGAGTAGAATAAAAAATAAATTTAATTCTATTAATAGAATATTAATTGAACTTTATAATATATTTTGAGAAAAAATTATTTAAACAAATTTCATGATTAGTCCTTGAAAAAGTCATTTTTGATTAAATTGAATATGTGGGTTATTTTTCTTTAATCCAGAAATCGGAGGTTAATTTTTACAGATATGAACCTCGAAGTATACGTTTTTTTTTATTTGAAACCTTAAAGTATCAAATTAAACAATTCAAACTTTTAACTATCGAAAACTTAACAAAACAAACCCTAGTGACTGTCCGATCTGCGTCCGTTCTATATTTTTGCCGTAGAACAGACGGACGCTAACGGACTCTTAAAAACAGCATCCGTCCGTTTGCTGTTCACGTGAACAGTGAACAGTTTACGTTTTTTTTTTTTTTTTTTTTTCGTTTTACAAATTAACGTTTTATAAATGTTTCAAATAAAAAAACGTACATGTCGAAGTTCATATATAATTTCCCATTTGATCCCCAAGAAATTTCGTCATGTTCTTACGGTGACGAGTCTCATCCAGAGTCTCCCATGGCACCGCTTCAGATC
>CM039510.1:45477785-45485285 GCA_022432975.1 Begonia masoniana | reverse complement strand
GCTGGTGTTTCAAAGACAACATCCACCGATGGTGTTTCAAAGACAACATCCACCGCTGGTGTTTCAAAGACAACTTCCACCGCTGGTATTTCAAAGGCAACATCTACTGATGAACAGTACTTTACGCCAAATTTGAAATACCGCGAAGGAACAGTGACTTTCGTCCATAGCTTTAACTCCAGATCATTAATAGCGAAGAACGAAAGCGACTTCAGAACGCAACGACTTGCTGTCTATGTACGGATGTTTCTCCAACGGCTATTTCCATATTCAGATGAGAAGTTTTCCAGATCTGAAGCCGATTAAAGACATAGTATAAAAGCGAGAAAGAAGCTCAGGAGAACAATTTTTTTTTGCGAAAATCATCCTCGAATCCTTGCGAGCAAATACTTAGCAATACTTTGCAATTTTCTATCTCTCTGATTCAAAACTTGAGATTTTACTTAAGAGAGAGTGTAGCATTGTGCTAAATTTATCATATTGTAAAAGTGTAAAGACAGTGGATTTTCGCCCGTGAAGAGCAATCCGTTTTATGTAAAAGGCAGTAGATCGACGTCCGTGAAGTGCGATCTGTTTTTCTCTGAGGAGAAGAAAAGAATCTTCAAGGGGGAAACCTTGAAGCGTGGACGTAGGCAAGTTTTGGCCGAACCACGTAAAAACTCTGGTGTTATTTTTTTTCTCTTTCTTTACTTTTATTGTTTGATTGTTTGATGTTAATTGAAGTTGAATACAAGAGAGATATTGATTAGATTAAGAAATTAAGAATTTAAAAAGTCTAATTCACTCCCCCCCCCCCCCCCCCCCCCCCCCCCCCCCCCCCCCCCCCCCCCCCCCCCCCCCCCCCCCCCCCCCCCCCCCCCCCCCCCCCCCCCCCCCCCCCCCCCCCCCCCCCCCCCCCCCCCCCCCCCCCCCCCCCCCCCCCCCCCCCCCCCCCCCCCCCCCCCCCCCCCCCCCCCCCCCCCCCCCCCCCCCCCCCCCCCCCCCCCCCCCCCCCCCCCCCCCCCCCCCCCCCCCCCCCCCCCCCCCCCCCCCCCCCCCCCCCCCCCCCCCCCCCCCCCCCCCCCCCCCCCCCCCCCCCCCCCCCCCCCCCCCCCCCCCCCCCCCCCCCCCCCCCCCCCCCCCCCCCCCCCCCCCCCCCCCCCCCCCCCCCCCCCCCCCCCCCCCCCCCCCCCCCCCCCCCCCCCCCCCCCCCCCCCCCCCCCCCCCCCCCCCCCCCCCCCCCCCCCCCCCCCCCCCCCCCCCCCCCCCCCCCCCCCCCCCCCCCCCCCCCCCCCCCCCCCCCCCCCCCCCCCCCCCCCCCCCCCCCCCCCCCCCCCCCCCCCCCCCCCCCCCCCCCCCCCCCCCCCCCCCCCCCCCCCCCCCCCCCCCCCCCCCCCCCCCCCCCCCCCCCCCCCCCCCCCCCCCCCCCCCCCCCCCCCCCCCCCCCCCCCCCCCCCCCCCCCCCCCCCCCCCCCCCCCCCCCCCCCCCCCCCCCCCCCCCCCCCCCCCCCCCCCCCCCCCCCCCCCCCCCCCCCCCCCCCCCCCCCCCCCCCCCCCCCCCCCCCCCCCCCCCCCCCCCCCCCCCCCCCCCCCCCCCCCCCCCCCCCCCCCCCCCCCCCCCCCCCCCCCCCCCCCCCCCCCCCCCCCCCCCCCCCCCCCCCCCCCCCCCCCCCCCCCCCCCCCCCCCCCCCCCCCCCCCCCCCCCCCCCCCCCCCCCCCCCCCCCCCCCCCCCCCCCCCCCCCCCCCCCCCCCCCCCCCCCCCCCCCCCCCCCCCCCCCCCCCCCCCCCCCCCCCCCCCCCCCCCCCCCCCCCCCCCCCCCCCCCCCCCCCCCCCCCCCCCCCCCCCCCCCCCCCCCCCCCCCCCCCCCCCCCCCCCCCCCCCCCCCCCCCCCCCCCCCCCCCCCCCCCCCCCCCCCCCCCCCCCCCCCCCCCCCCCCCCCCCCCCCCCCCCCCCCCCCCCCCCCCCCCCCCCCCCCCCCCCCCCCCCCCCCCCCCCCCCCCCCCCCCCCCCCCCCCCCCCCCCCCCCCCCCCCCCCCCCCCCCCCCCCCCCCCCCCCCCCCCCCCCCCCCCCCCCCCCCCCCCCCCCCCCCCCCCCCCCCCCACTTAGACAATTACGATCCTACATTTTGGCACCCACCAGCTTCCACGGTTCCCGAAAGCTGGAATTACAAACCTTCACGGGGGACAACCCGCTGGAATGGATTCGCAAGGCGGACAAATACTTTGAGCTTCATCACATGAGCGACATTCAGAAGATGGAAATGGCAGAGCTATTCTTGGGGGATAAGGCTGACGTTTGGTATCATGGATGGGCGGCTAACAGACCACGGTCCAGCTGGCACCAATTTTCCACAGCTCTCTATAAACGATTCTCAACGAAACCCGGCGAGGACACTACAGAGGCTTTGTATAAAGTGCGGCAAACAGGCTCCGTTCAAGACTATTTAGGAGAATCTATTTAAGCATCATGGAAGGAGAGAGTGGGGGTGGATGATTGTCTGAAAATTCCTTTAGCTTTTATTTACTGTTTTTATCTTTTTCCGCTTTCATTACGCTGTAAACGTTTTGTAAGAGAAATACTGTGAAGATAACTTGCCGAGATTATCTCTCTCACAACAGTGGTATCAGAGCAGTCACGATCGGAGCGAATGGGAGAGACGCAGGCCAAATCGAATGAAGAAAGTTTGGGAAAACTCACCGATGGGTTCCAGGAGCTGAAGAATGCTTTAACCGGCATTGCGACAAAGGTAAACGCCATCGACCAAAATCTCCAAGATTTGAGGAATGCGGTCACTGGTATCACGTCGAAGGTGAACATCTCTGACCAAAACTTTCAGGAGCTGCAAACAACTCAGGGTGAGATGCTTGCGCTGCTGACCAAGATGGCACATTCAAAGCCGGAGATGGGAACGGGTCCGGCGGGAGCCACAGACATTGGCGAAAAACCCAGGACGCCAGGACTCCCACCTGTGCGACACTCCCCTCTCATTTCGGAGAGCCGAGCAATGTTAGGCAGAGGGAAGCGTGGTTGAAACGACCTATGGGAAGCGACCCCGTCGCTCCATCTGGTTCTAATACCTGGATTCCGCCCCATCTGCAGCCAACGCCACCGCCGGGCAGGGTGGATCCCATTCCTCGTCTTCCACCTTTCTCACCACCATTGGCCATGGATGACCACCTACATTTTGGCACCCACCAGCTTCCACGGTTCCCGAAAGCTGGAATTACAAACCTTCACGGGGGACAACCCGCTGGAATGGATTCGCAAGGCGGACAAATACTTTGAGCTTCATCACATGAGCGACATTCAGAAGATGGAAATGGCAGAGCTATTCTTGGGGGATAAGGCTGACGTTTGGTATCATGGATGGGCGGCTAACAGACCACGGTCCAGCTGGCACCAATTTTCCACAGCTCTCTATAAACGATTCTCAACGAAACCCGGCGAGGACACTACAGAGGCTTTGTATAAAGTGCGGCAAACAGGCTCCGTTCAAGACTATTTGGAGAAATTTGAGGAGCTCAAAGCTCAAGCTCAGACACTGCTGCCACATATGCCTGATTCGTTTTGGGTTTCTGGTTTCGCTAGTGGTCTGAAAGAAGAAGTACGTGCCATGGTTCGAATTGCTCGATCGGAGACTATGGAGCAAGCCATTAAGGTGGCGGTTTTACAAAAATCGGCGTTAAGAGCCGCAAAGGGCTCACGTTTTTCCTCGGCGACCCGTTGGACAGATTCACAGAAAGCTCCAAACATTAGAATCCATGGCGACCTGAATGCTGACGTCACCAAAACACCCACCCAAGTAATGAAGGGGCCACAAACAGATTTACAGCTCAAACGCAAATTAGGCCTCTGTTTTAAGTGCGACGAGAAATATGTCGACGGGCATGTTTGCCACAACCGGGCGCTTAACGCACTCACCGCGGACCCGATCAACGAAACGACCGACGGCTCTGCTGGGGAGGAGCAACTGGAGGTTACCCACGACACCGCGCCTCTTGAAGTTTCCCTCCACGCACATTCCGGCCAAACCACCAATTCCACAGTACGGATTTCGGGGCGTTTGGGACAGCAACCCATTTCCATTCTTATAGACAGCGGTAGCACTAATAGCTTTGTTGACGAGCGGTTAGCATCCCATTTTCGGTTGACGACAATGGCCGGGAAGTCTGTCCAAGTTACGGTTGCCAACGGTGACAAACTGGAGAGCCGGGAGCTGTCGGATCCAGTAACGTGGAGTATGTCGGGTCTTTCCTTCACATTTCCACTGCGAACTCTGCGTTTTGATGGCAGTGATGTGATTCTGGGTATCGACTGGATATCTGCCCACAGCCTGGTGACTTTTGACCCGCCCAATACTCAACTATTGATCCGATACGAGGGCAGCTCAGTTACCATTCCATATGCCAACCCATCCAATACCCACACGGTTACCAGCCCAAACGCTATGCACGCTTGCTGGGCTACCCATTTCGGTGGATTTATCGCCCAGCTCAGCCTCCAGGAGCCAGTTTCCGAACAGCAGGTGCCACACTGCATTCGAGCCATTGTTCAGACATTCTCTGACGTTTTTGTTTCACGGTCGGGCTTACTGCCAGCAAGAGGCCACCACCACCAGATCCTACTTAAACCCGATGCCAGACCTTTCCGGTTGGCGCCATACCGATGCTCTTTTCACAGAAATCGAATATAGAAAAACTGGTGCACGACATGCTTCGAGGGGGCATCATTGTCCCCAGCAATAGCTCTTTCGCCTCACCAGTTCTTTTAGTGAAAAAGAAAGATGGACAGTGGCGATTTTGTGTCGACTATCGACAGCTGAATGCTCTCACGATTAAGGACAAATTTCCAATGCCTATTATCGACGAGCTGTTGGATGAGCTTCACGGTTCAACGGTGTTCTCGAAAATCGATTTGCGTGCTGGTTATCACTAGATTCGGGTGAAGGAGGGAGATTGCCACAAGACGGCCTTCAAGACTCATCAAGGGCTATACGAGTTCCGGGTCATGCCGTTCGGCCTTAGCAATGCTCCGGCCACTTTTCAGGCACTAATGAACACCGTTTTTCAGCCTTTTCTACGCAAATTCGTTTTGGTTTTCTTTGATGACATTCTAGTGTGCAGCCCGACCGTGGAGTCTCACTGTGCCCACCTATCTACGGTGCTGAGAACACTGAGAGATCATCAGCTCGTCGCGAAGGAATCTAAATGTACTTTTGGCCAATCTGAAATCGGCTATCTCAGCCATATTATTTCTAAAGCAGGGGTTCAAGCCGACCCGGCCAAAATCGCTACCATGATCGCCTGGCCCCCTCCCACTAATATTAAGCAGCTACGGGGTTTTCTGGGTCTCACTGGATACTACAGGAAGTTCATTCGCAATTATGGTATTTTGCAAAGCCCCTCACATCTTTACTAAAGAAGAATGCTTTCGTTTGGGATCAAAGGGCAGAGGAGGCTTTCCAGACCCTCAAAACGGCTATGAGTGAACCCCCAGTACTCACGTTACCGGATTTCTCCCAACCATTTATCATCCAAACCGATGCTTGCCAAGGAGGAATGGGGGCGGTGTTAATGCACAACCGACAGGCGATTGCTTTCATGAGCAAGTCGTTTAACTCCAAAAACATGGGGCTGTCCATTTACGAGAAAGAACTCATGGCTTTGGTTTCAGCCGTTCAACTTTGGCGGCATTATTTAGAAGGCAACTCTTTCATTATTCAGACCGACCACCAGTCGCTAAAATATCTCCTTGAGCAACGCATTACCACCCCACTGTAGCAAAAGTGGTTAACAAAATTGCTGGGGCTGGATTATCAAATAGAATTTAAGGAAGGGAGACACAACGTGGTAGGTAACGCCCTCTAACGGGTTTCCCTTACTCCACCTCCGACTAGTTCTCATTGTCATGCCATCTCTCTAAACTCACCACGGTGGATGCAGGAGGTTCTCTCCAGTTACAACGGGGATGATTGGGCAGCAACACTCCTCACCAAACTTTCTGTCGACCCGACTCACGACCCTTCTTTTCTTTTTTTTTTTTTTTTTTTTTTTTTTTTTTTTTTTTTTTTTTTTTTTTTTTTTTTTTTTTTTTTTTTTTTTTTTTTTTTTTTTTTTTTTTTTTTTTTTTTTTTTTTTTTTTTTTTTTTTTTTTTTTTTTTTTTTTTTTTTTTTTTTTTTTTTTTTTTTTTTTTTTTTTTTTTTTTTTTTTTTTTTTTTTTTTTTTTTTTTTTTTTTTTTTTTTTTTTTTTTTTTTTTTTTTTTTTTTTTTTTTTTTTTTTTTTTTTTTTTTTTTTTTTTTTTTTTTTTTTTTTTTTTTTTTTTTTTTTTTTTTTTTTTTTTTTTTTTTTTTTTTTTTTTTTTTTTTTTTTTTTTTTTTTTTTTTTTTTTTTTTTTTTTTTTTTTTTTTTTTTTTTTTTTTTTTTTTTTTTTTTTTTTTTTTTTTTTTTTTTTTTTTTTTTTTTTTTTTTTTTTTTTTTTTTTTTTTTTTTTTTTTTTTTTTTTTTTTTTTTTTTTTTTTTTTTTTTTTTTTTTTTTTTTTTTTTTTTTTTTTTTTTTTTTTTTTTTTTTTTTTTTTTTTTTTTTTTTTTTTTTTTTTTTTTTTTTTTTTTTTTTTTTTTTTTTTTTTTTTTTTTTTTTTTTTTTTTTTTTTTTTTTTTTTTTTTTTTTTTTTTTTTTTTTTTTTTTTTTTTTTTTTTTTTTTTTTTTTTTTTTTTTTTTTTTTTTTTTTTTTTTTTTTTTTTTTTTTTTTTTTTTTTTTTTTTTTTTTTTTTTTTTTTTTTTTTTTTTTTTTTTTTTTTTTTTTTTTTTTTTTTTTTTTTTTTTTTTTTTTTTTTTTTTTTTTTTTTTTTTTTTTTTTTTTTTTTTTTTTTTTTTTTTTTTTTTTTTTTTTTTTTTTTTTTTTTTTTTTTTTTTTTTTTTTTTTTTTTTTTTTTTTTTTTTTTTTTTTTTTTTTTTTTTTTTTTTTTTTTTTTTTTTTTTTTTTTTTTTTTTTTTTTTTTTTTTTTTTTTTTTTTTTTTTTTTTTTTTTTTTTTTTTTTTTTTTTTTTTTTTTTTTTTTTTTTTTTTTTTTTTTTTTTTTTTTTTTTTTTTTTTTTTTTTTTTTTTTTTTTTTTTTTTTTTTTTTTTTTTTTTTTTTTTTTTTTTTTTTTTTTTTTTTTTTTTTTTTTTTTTTTTTTTTTTTTTTTTTTTTTTTTTTTTTTTTTTTTTTTTTTTTTTTTTTTTTTTTTTTTTTTTTTTTTTTTTTTTTTTTTTTTTTTTTTTTTTTTTTTTTTTTTTTTTTTTTTTTTTTTTTTTTTTTTTTTTTTTTTTTTTTTTTTTTTTTTTTTTTTTTTTTTTTTTTTTTTTTTTTTTTTTTTTTTTTTTTTTTTTTTTTTTTTTTTTTTTTTTTTTTTTTTTTTTTTTTTTTTTTTTTTTTTTTTTTTTTTTTTTTTTTTTTTTTTTTTTTTTTTTTTTTTTTTTTTTTTTTTTTTTTTTTTTTTTTTTTTTTTTTTTTTTTTTTTTTTTTTTTTTTTTTTTT